>QJPP01003520.1:0-192020 GCA_003996215.1 Jaltomata sinuosa
TCCCTTGCCCCAATGAGCAAATAGTGACAGGCGTCGCTCAAGAGACATGCCGTGGGTTTTCCTGTGGGAATGGTCCAATGGGCCAGCCCAGTCTTCCCCACCCCGATGCCTTAGCCGATGGTCCATTGCAGGTCCAACGCCCATCGAGTGGCCTATTCGGCGGTGTTTTTTCCAAAATTTCTAGTTTTAAGTTTGGGGCATTCCGATCTTTTCCCAATTCTTTTAAATCCTATACTAAGTAATTTTAGGAGTAATTAAAGGGTTTTTCCATGATTACTCCTAAATTGAATCGACACTTAGCAACATCAGACAAAAACATAAGCGTTTTCTCTCAAGAATAAGGCAGATGGTGTCCTCCTAGTTCAACCCAAAAATCTAAAGGTTCAACCGTAGAATCTTCCTCCAGGTATGTGGGATTTCTCTAGTGAGTTCCTTTCACACACTAGGTCCCTAGAACTCAGTCAGTTTTTGCAGTTTCTCCATGATTACTTAGACCTAGGGTAATAAACCCTAGAGATTTCCTTGCTATTCAGACGCTATAACTTATATGATGCTTAGTTCATGTTCTTGGAGACATAGTATAGTTTCATGTGCAGAACTCAGAAACCCTAGATTGTGTTAACTTCAATATTTCATGAATTATACTTGCTAAGCAGATCAGTAAGACAATCATGCTTCAGAATTTGAAAGCCATATCTTTCAGTACATGTATATTGCATTCTCAGATTATATCAGTATTTTGAGCTATCTGGTATTACAGTTGCATATTAGTTTGTATTCAGTTGGGAGTAGACTTAGTACCGAGAGGACGAGGGGATGAAGTCTTAGCTGTCAGTTCAGTCTAAGTCCTTTAGTAGCGGTCCCTAAGTCGCTGAACTACGATCCATCGTAGGTATAAAAGGGGTCAGCTGCCAGATTAGGCTGGTCACCTTTGTCCCTAGCGGACATCAATTTAGTAGATCCACGTCAGACTTGTTCGTACCCTTGGAAAAGTATGAATACCCTTTCATCCAAGGTTACAGGTTGGCCCTATAGTTAGCTCAGCTTGGGGTATGTTGGTTAATAGTGTCTCCCACAGTCAGACTCATGTTGCATTGACCCTGTATTCAGTATTTACTTCAGTATTTAGTCCAACATCTTATGTCTTCATGATTAGTACTTGTTCATTGCATCCAGTTCAGCTTTCAGTTTATGCTTCAGTATATATATATATTTCCATGTTTAGTTATTTTGTTGCTCAGCTTAGCACATATCCCGCATGCTCAGTACAATCAAGGTACTGACACATACTTTTCTGCTACATCATTTATGATGTAGGTTTAGGCGCTCAGTATCCAGATCACGCTTTGATCGACTTCCAGTCTGTACTCAGCAACTGCGGTGGTGTGTCCTCTTAGTTCGAGGACGATAGACATGCTTTACCTTTTAGTCATATTATTTCAATTTTCAGATTATTAGAGTTAGCTGGGGGCATATCCCAGCAACTCATCTCAGTTAGAGGCTTTCAAACATAGATTATATTTATCTTGAGTTGATAGTGTTGTTCTTCAGTTATCACTACACTTTTTATATATTTTATATTCAAACATGTTTGATTTTTTGGGGGTTTGTCCCTATTTTAGTTATTAAACTATTTTCAGCTTCTGCACAGTCTAAGCTTTTAACTTGAAATTGTTTAGACATGCCATGCCATGGGTTAGCTTGGGGTCACTTGTGACACTGAGAACTATGTTTCTTCTAGGGGGTAGCCTCGGGGCGTGACAAACTTGGTATCAGTGCATCAGGTTTAAGTGTCCTAGGGTGGTTGAAAGCCACGTCAAGTAGAGCCTTCTTCATAGGTGTGAAACACGCCAAACTTATGAGGAAGGAGCTATGAGACGTCATTAGGAAGAACTTCCCTTCTATTTTTTTCCAACTCGTGCTATAGAGTGTAAATTCTATTTAACCGCCTTCTAACTTCTGCTCTTTGCATTTCAGAAAAATGCCTCCTAGAAGAGCTAACACCAAGAATCAGCCAGCACCAGCAACTCCAGCAGACCCATTGAATGAGCAAGTCACGCATGCCGAATTCAGGGATGCTTTCCAAGTGCTTTCTCAGGCCATGACCACCCAGGTCAATCAGTAGGCTGTGGCACTAGCTCCGCCTCAAACTAACACTGTTGCATCAAGAATCCAGGACTTTACTTGGATGAAACTTTCAGAATTTTGCCGGTCTAAGTCAGAAGAGGATCCACAAGAGTTTTTGGATGACATTCAGAACGTGACAAACATTATGGGTGTCACTCAAGTCGAGGGTGCATATTTGGCCGCCTATCAATTGAAGTGAGTGGCCTACACTTGGTACTAGCAGTGGAAGGAATCTCAAGGTACAAATGCAAGTCCAGTGAGTTGGGATCTTTTCAAGACTACTTTTCTGGATCGTTTCTTCCTACTAGAGCTCAGGGAAGCCAAGGTTCAGGAATTCATTAATCTAAAGCAGAATAACATGAGCGTGAAGGAGCATGCACTCAAGTTCACACAGCTGTCTAAGTATGCCCCAGTAATAGTAGATAACTCCAGAGCTCGGATGAGTAAGTTCGTGTCTAGTGGCGTCCGATGATGTGGTAAAGGAGTGCAAGACGGCCATTCTTATTAAGGAAATGGACATCTCCAGGTTGGTTACTTATGCTCAACAGATTAAGGAGGAGAAAATCAAAGAGAGGGGATGAGATATTAAGAGGGCTAGGAAAGGCGACTTTAGCTAGGTCAGAGGGTGGTAACCACTCTCAGTTCCATCAGAAGACTTCAGCTCTAGCTCCATCTTCTGCTAGTTCCCTAGTGCCTAAGTTCAAGAAGGAGCAACGAGATAGAGCGACAGGCTCTAAGTCCTATGGTACAATTACTAGTGGGCGCACTTATCCAGTGTGTAAGAGGTATGGTAAGAACCACCAAGGTGAATTCATAGAAGGTAGTGGAAATTACTTTGGGTGTGGTAAGCCAGGACACATGAGAAGGGATTGTCTAGCAGCTTCTCAAAAGGGCAAGGATGTTCGCCCACAGAATCAGACTAGTTCTACCACAGCTCCAGCAGGTCACCCTACTCAGCAGGGTGCCTCGTCTAGTATAGGTGGTGATCAACAGGTTGTATGCTCTTCAAGCTCAACAGGATCAGGAGGAATCGCCTGATATGGTCACGGGTACGTTGTAAGTCTTTAATACTGATGTTTATGCATTGTTAGATCCAGGGGCTATGCTTTCTTTTGTAACTCCATATATAGCAGAAAATTTTGATGTCAGTCCAGAAATTCATCCAGAACCCTTCTCAGTCTCTATTCTAGTTGGTGACCTAGTTATAACTAGACGGGTATACAGAAATTTCCCTGTCACAGTTTCCCAGAAAGCCACCTCAACAGATCTTGTAGAGTTAGAAATGGTATATTTTGATATCATTCTAGGCATGGATTGGTTACATTCCTGTTATGCCTTAGTAGATTGCAGAATTAGGATCGTTCGGTTTTGGTTTCCAAATGTGCCAGCCTTAGAATGGAAGGGTAATAACTCAGTGCCTGTACGTTGATTCATCTCTTACCTTAAGGCCAGAAAAATGATTTCCAAAGGCTATATCTATCATCTTGTTCGAGTTAAGGATTCAAACTCTGAGACCCCAACTCTTTAGTCAGTTCCAGTGGTGAATGAATTCCCATAAGTGTTCCCAGAAGATCTTCCTGGATTTCCTCCCTAATGGGAAATCAACGTCAGAATAGATCTCCTTCCAGATACCCAGCCTATTTCCATTCCTTCTTATAGAATGGCTCTACCTGAGCTTAAGGAATTGAATGAACGGTTGAAATACCTCCTAGATAAAGGTTTCATCACACCTAACATCTCTCCATGGGGTGCCTCAGTTCTCTTTATGCGTAAGAAAGACGGTTCTCTCAGGATGTGCATCGACTACCATCATATAAACAAAGTCACAATCAAGAATAAATACCCCATCCCAAGTATTGATGACTTGTTCGACCAGCTTTAGGGTGCTAGTTGCTTTTCTAAGATAGACCTCAGATCCGGCTATCATCAGCTCAGAGTCACTGATAGTGACATTCTGAAGACAGCCTTCAGGACTCGGTATGGGCACTATGAGTTTGTAGTTATGTCTTTTGGTCTAACCAATGCTCCTGCATCTTTCATGGACTTAATGAACACGGTATTCAAATAGTACTTGGACTTGTTTGTCATTGTCTTTATTGATGATATCCTTGTTTATTCCCAGAATGAGGAGGAGCATGTGACTGATCTAAGGGTTGTTCTGCAAACTCTCAAAGATTTCCATCTATTTGCTAAGTTCAGCATATGCAAATTCAGGTTGTAGTCTGTCACTTTCCTTAGTCATGTGGTATCCAACGAAGAGAACTGAGTGGATTCTCTGAAAAATTGAGGTAGCAGAGCACTGCCCCAGACCCATCTCTCCGACTGATATCAGAAGTTTCTTGGGTTTGGCCGGTTACTATAGGAGGTTTGTTGAAGGATTTTCATCTATAGCTGCCCCATTGACCAAGTTGACTCTGAAAAAGGTCAAGTTTCAGTGGTCAGATGAGTGTGAGAAAAGTTTCTTAGAACTGAAGACCAGGTTTACTACAACTCCTATCTTGACTCTACCAAAGGGTTAAGATGGTTATATGGTTTATTGCAATGCGTCCAGGGTCAGCCTAGGTTGTTTTTTGATGTAGCAAGGTAAGGTCATAGCTTATGCTTCCAGACATCTTAAGGTCCATGAGAAGAACTACTTGACTCATGACCTTGTATGGTGTTCATGTTGATGTGTTCACAGATCATAAGAGCCTCCAGTATGTGTTCACCCAGAAAGAGTTGAATCTTCATCAGAGGATATGGGTAGAGTTCCTCAAAGATTATGATATGAATGTGCTCTACCATCTGGATAAGGCCAATGTAGTGGTTGATGCTCTCGGCAGACTGTCTATGGGCAGCGTATCACATGTTGAGGAAGAGAAGAAAGAATTAGCCAGGGATGTTCATAGGCTTGCTCGCTTAGGTGTTTGCCTCATGGACACGACAAATGGTGGTGTGATAGTCCAGAATGGGTCAGAATCTTTATTGGTAGTGGAGGTTAAAGAGAAAAAAGACAGTGATCCTATATTACTCCAGTAGAAAGGTGCAGTTCAACAGCAGAGAGTAGAGGTTTTCTCCCAAGGGGGAGATAGTGTGCTTCGCTACCTGGGCCGCTTATGCGTCCCTAAAGTGGGTGAGTTGAGGCAGTAGATCCTTACAGAAGCCCACAATTCCAGATATTCTATTCATCTGGGTACTACTAATATGTACCATGATCTACAGGAAGTCTACTGGTGGAACGGCATCAAGAGGGACATCACAGATTTTGTAGCTAAGTGTCCCAACTGTCAACAGGTTAAAGTAGAACATCATAAACCAGGAGGTGTGACTCAGGAGATTAGCATTCCTACTTGGAAGTGGGAAGTTCTCAACATGGATTTCATTACGGGTTTACCTCATACTCACAGACAGCATGACTCCATTTGGGTGATAGTGGATAGAGTCACTATGTCATCTCACTTCTTGGAAGTCAAAACTATAGATTCAGTGAAGGATTATGAAAGGCTCTACATCAGCGAGATAGTCAACTTTAATGGGGTTTCCTTATCTATCATCTCATATAGAGGTCTTTAGTTTACCTCTCATTTCTGGAGATCATTTCAGAAAGGTCTTGGTACTTAGGTGAATTTTAGTATACCATTTCATCCGTAGACGGATGGTCAGGTAGAGCATTCCATTCAAACCTTAGAGGATATGTTGAGATCTTACCTGATTGATTTCAAGGGTAGTTGGGATGATCACCTACCTCTCATAGAGTTTGCCTATAATAACATCTTTAATTCTAGCATTCAAATGGCCCCATATGAGGCACATTATGGGCATAGATGCAGATCACCGATTGGTTGGTTTGAAGTTGATGAAGCATCCTTGATTAGGCCAGATTCAGTTTATGAGGCTATGGAGAAGGTTTAACTCATCAGATAAAATCTAAAATCACCTTAGAGTCATCAGAAGTCCTATGCAGATGTGAGGAGAAGGGACTAAGAATTCGGAATCGATGATTGGATTTTTTTGAAAGTGTCACCCATGAAGGGAGTGATGAGATTTGGTAGGAAAGGGAAGATCAGTCCCAGGTATGTAGGCCCTTACATAATCTTGAAAAGGATTGGTAATGTGGCTTACGAGTTAGATTTGCCAGCAGAATTAGTAGCGGTTCATCTATTCTTTCACATATGCTTGTTAAAGAAGTGTGTGGGTGATCCAACATCGATAGTACCTTTAGAGAGTATGGATATGAAGGATAGCCTCACCTATAAGGGGGTTCCAGTTGAGATTCTTGACCGTCAGGTTTGTAGGTTGAGAAATAAGGAAGTCACTTCAGTGAAAGTTTTGTGGAGGAATCAATATGTAGAGGGAGCTACTTGGGAAGCAGAAGCAACCAGGATGGCCAAGTACCCTCACCTCTTTCTTTACGATTCAGTTTTAGTTTGAGGTAATGGTTACTTTCCAGTCTCTCAGTTTCCTCTTATGCATTTCAGTCTCAGAATTATGTTTTTCTCAGCTATTCCAGTATTTTCAGCATGCTTTCACGTACTTAGAACTAGACTCAGTTAGATGTCAGCTTCTAGTATTAAGTTGGTAGGTATTGTAGCTTTTTCCCTCAAAACTCAGCTTAGTTAGTCTTCATTCGAGGACGAATGATCCCAAGGGGGAGATATTGTAATACCCCAGAATTTAGACAAGCTCTAAAAACCCAACACTCAGCAAAGCTTAAGCAAATTCTATCTCCAGTCAAGCCCACGAGCTGATCCACGAGCATCGTGGACACGACAGCCCATCAAGGGTCCCCGTGGGAAGGGACCAGAGGCCCAGTCCAAGCCAGCTCCAGCCAAATGGGGGACCCGATGGGAGTCGAAGGTCCGATAGGCCATCGGGTATCCCGTGAGAAGGAGCCAATGCCCCAGTCCCAGCCGCCCTTGCCCCTATGGGCAAATCACCACCGGCATCACTGAAGCGACGGGACGTGGGTCTACCCATGATAATGGTCTAGGGGGCCAACCCAGTCTGCCCCATCTCGCCACCTTAGATAACGGGCTGTCACAGGTTTGATGCCCGTCTAGTGGCCTATCTAGCGGTGTTTTTTCCAAAATTTCCAGTTTTAAGTTGGGGGCATTCTGGTCTTTTACCAATTCTTTTAAATCCTATCCTAAGTCGTTTTAAGAGTAATTAAAGGGTTTTTCCCTAATTACTCCTAAATTCAATCGACACTTAGCAATATCAGACAAAAACAGAAGCGCTTTCTCTCAAGAACAATGTAGAGGGTTTCCTCCTAGTTCAACCCCAAAATCAAAAGGTTCAACCGTAGAATCTTCCTCCAGGTATGTGGGATTTCGCTAGTGAGTTCCTTTCACTCACTAGGTCCCTAGAACTCAGTCAGTTTCTGTAGTTCATGAATTATACTTGCTAAGCAGATCAGTAAGACAATCATGCTTAAGAATTTGAATGCCATATCCTCTAGTACATGTATGTTGCATTTTCAGATTCTATCAGTATTTTGAGTTATCTAGTATTATAGTTGAATGTTAGTTTGTATTCAGTAGGGAGTAGACTTAGTACCGAGTGGACGAGGGGATGAAGGGGATGAAGGCATAGCTGTCAGTTCAGGCTGAGACATTTAGTAGCGGTCCCCAAGTCCCAGAACTACGGCACCACCAAAGGTATGAAAGGGGTCAGCTGCCAGATTAGGCTGGTCACCTTTGTCCCTAGCGGATATCAGTTTAGTGGATCTCTGTCAGACTTGTTTTTACCCTTGTCAAGGTATTAATACCCTTTCATCCAGGGTTACAGGTTGTCCCCATAATTATCTCAGCTTGGGGTATGTCGGTTAATAGTGTCTCCCACATTCAGACTCATGCTGCATTAACCATGTATTCAGTATTTACTTCAGTATTTAGTCCATCATATTATGTCTTCATGATTCGTACATGGTCATTGCATTCAGTTCAACTTTTAGTTTATGCTTCAATATATATATATATATCCATATTCAGTTATTATGTTGTTCAGCTTAGACCATATCTCGCATGCTCAGTACATTCAAGGTACTGACACATACTTTTGTGCTACATCATTTATGATGTAGGTTCAGGAGCTCAGTATCCAGATCTCGCTTTGAACCATTTCCAGTCCGTACTCAACAGCTGCAGTGGTGAGTCCTCTTAGTTTGAGGACGATAGACATTCTTTACCTTTCAGTCTTATTATTTCAGTTTTCAGATTGTTAGAGTTAGCTTGGGGTATGTCCCAGCAACTCATCTCAGTTACAGGCTTTTATACATAGATTAAATTCAACTTGAGTTGATAGTGTTGTTCTTGAGTTATCACTACACTCTTTATATATTTTATATTCAAACATGTTTGTTGTTTTTTTGGGCTTTTCCCCATTTCAGTTATTAAACTATTTTCAGCTTCTGCATAGTATAAGGTTTTAACTTGAAATTATTTAGACATTCCATTCCATGGGTTAGCTTGGGGTAACTTGTGACACCGAGCACCGTGTTGCATCTAGGTGGTAGCCTCGGGGTGTGACATGGGTCTAGGTGTGAGAGGTGTTCACTATCTCACTCCTATGATGGGCGTAATTGTTATTTATGTGGTGGTCATAATGCACATTAGGGAAATATCCCTAATGATCGTCCTTCCCCCTTATGCTTACAATGGTGCTAGTGGTGCTTGTGACCTTGATAGGAGATCTACTTTGGCAAGAAAAGAACACAACACCGGCTTAGAGAGTATGTATGGCATGCTCCAAACTCTCTTGGCCAAGGAAGATAGCATAGAGGAGGGATTGAAGTACATAAAGCAAAGCTTCATGGATAGTAGAGTTAAGGTGGAAGAGGAGAGAAATCATGCTAAACAATCCATGGCGGATGTATCTACTCCTCTAGAACAAATTGGTAAAGAAGAACTTCCAAGCCGAACAATGGAGCATGTCTCGAACATTAGGATCAATAAAATTCACTTTGGGGGTGATGATGAAGATCTTCAAAATAAGGAATTGCCCATGAGTGAGTTTATACCGGTTGTGCTTGAAAACAACGTGAAAGAATCCTACCAATGTTTGAGAAATTTCTCAAAAGGCATGCCAAGAGAAGTCAAAAAACCGAGTCACTTGAAAGTGCTATCCAAAATTTGAACACCAAAGGGAATGGTCATGTTGAAACATGCATAATCATGGATAGTAGTTTTTAGTTATTCCCCATTGAAGAGGAGGACACATGGGATTCTCATGAATTAAAGGTGTTGTGTCAACCAACCATCCCATACATGGATCAAGATGCCAAGATCAAAATAATAATACTAGAGTTGCAAGGCAAAGTTTAACGTTTCATTTTGAAAGACTCTAGTTTAATTGAAAGTGAGGATGTCACCAATGAGGAAATTTTTGAGAGAGGAGGCACCCAAATCTCACTCCAACCATTTTTCAACATCAAGTTTGGTTGAATGGACGAAAGTCAAAGTAATCAAGCTTATGTAGGATTTTGAAAGGGGGAAAGATCGACGTGTAGTCGTTTTGAAGTATGTTGTTGATAGAAGGCAAAACAACCTTCCTCACTTGAAGGCAAAAAAGTGCAAAATGTGACATTAAGGGAATGGCCTTCTCATGTTCTTACCTTCACCCCGTGATTGTCACTGGAATTTTGATTCAAAATTGGATCAAAGGTTAAAATCTTCCAAGTGGATATTTAAATGGTGATATGACTTGCGTCGCACTGCGACGTTAAATTGAGCGCTTGATGGGAGGAAATCCATCATTTAAAAAAAAAATCTTTTATCTTACTTCACTTTTTGGTATCATTTTGATTTGTTTTAGGTGTGAAAAAAGATGGAGAAAAGGACCCAAAGATTGACAACCACTAAAAACACATGTGAAATATGTGATTTTCACACCCAAATGTCTGTGGATCACACTTGCCATTGCATGAGCAAACCAGTGAGCTACCACAAAGATTTAAAATTGCAAAAATGGTGCATTTTGTTCCTGGAGTTTTGCGTGTCACACCACCCGTCGCACGAGAGACTAGTGAGCTACCACACAAAGTGGAAAATTCTGAGAGTTGATGAGCCTCAAATTCCATAATTGTGGAAGATTTACCAAAAAAGTGGTAGTTTTTGCTTTTGCAGGATCTGATCGCATTTGCGAGAAAAAAAAGACCAAAAACACGAACCCACAATATTATTCAAGAACAAAATGACTCACTTGGAAACGTAACGACAGGTTGGTTTATTCTTTCAAAAGGGGTCAATTTTTTTTCTTTCTTTCATTCACTAACAAGGGCAACACCAATATCCTTTCCTCTCTACAAGAATCTAGGTATGAAAACCTAATCCCCTTCTCTCTCTAAGTCTTGTAAGATCCTAGTTCTTCCTCCTAGTATTGCCACTGTTAGGGCTCAAATTTATTTAATAAATGAGCATGAATCTGTGAGAAATGTGTTGCTTGTTGGGTGAGGTTGGTTTTGAGAGTGAGTGTTGATACTAATCCTAAATGTGGGGAAGTATGAGTACCCATATCATGATCCATATGGCAGAAAATGTTTGTGCTTGAAAAGTGTTCGATGAATTGCCCAAATGAAATTCTTGGTTAAATTCGTGAATTTTTCTTGACTAAGATAATGTTTGTGTGGAGTATTTCATGATTTATCATGTAAAAAATGAGTTGGTGCGTTGTTTTGGGCATGGGTGAATCTGTTTAAGCCATGGGTGAAACTTGGGAAGACGGGTCCACTTTTACAGAAAAGTCTCGCTTTTGCGAACCTCGCAATTATGAGATTTTCTCGCTTTTGTGGAACCTATCGACCTGGAGAGATCCACTTTTGTATAAGTTCATCGCAATTATGACCACCATATTTGCAGACTCCAATCGCAAAAGCGACACCTGAGGCCCGAATTTTTGCAGGTCCCAAAATAGTGAACGTTGCAAAAAGCATCCCAATTTATGTTTAACTCAGTTCTTTAGTTTCAACAGAACACAAGGTATTATATTCCATGCTTTTATTTATTACTCATGCTTGTGTGTTATTTTTAGGATCAAAAAGCCGACATGGCTGACAGCCTCAATGATGCACCACTAGAAGATGATCTACTCAACGATGAAAAGTTTGATCAAGTTCGATTCATGTCTCCTGAGTGTCAGAGATGATACTTCTATGACTTGGTGAAAAAAAAGTTACTTCCCTAAAAAGGAATTTGTCTTGAGAAGGTCTCTGCTATTCTTCCTGACTTCTATCATCGATTGGAGGCCACAAGATAGATGTGTTTTGCACCTGAGCCCTGTAAGGCTAATGATCAATGGGTTTGAGAGTTCTATGCAAATCTCAAATCCATGAAACTGTCGACCCCGATTATCAAAATAAGAGGCAAAATTGTTGACTTTATAGCACCAGTGATCAATGGGTTCTATCATTTGCAAGATTATAACCCCACTTTGTTCAAAGCAAAGGATTGGGCATTAGGCACATGGTTAATTTCTAAGTTGTGTCCAGACAAGATTGTACCTTGGGCCATCACAAAAAGAAGCATCACTTTCAAGGAATTCACAATTGAAGCAAAGAACTAGCTATCGATCATTTGTAGCTGAGTCTCTCCATCCGGGGATGTGTATGATATACTAGTATTGAGAGATCCAATGATTTCTTGCATCCTTGATGACATTCCTATGAATGTTGGCCATATGATTATTTGCGAACTCAAGAAGTACTTGATACAAGATAGCTCGACTCTCATGTTCCCATCTCTCATTACCGAATTGTGTAAAATAGATGGCTTACATTAGTACCTGACTTACAATTGGGTGGAGCCAGCAAGACACATCTTTCCATTAAAAAAAAAGGAGAAGGTGCAGGTTGCAAGAGAAAGAAGAGAAAGATCGATGCAGAAATATTGTCTAAGGCCATTTCTAGTACTTCAAAAGCTATGGGCCTGTTTGAAGTAATGACAGATGAGTTGAGGCACATTCTACAGATAGTGAGTGTCATTCCTCAAGGACTGGGTGAGACATCAGAGGGACCTCTTTCATTTGTGACAAAGAAAAAATTTGACAAATATCTTGAAGATCAAAAGAAGCAGGGCGCCCATCTTAATAAGTTGGAGAGAGCATACATGACTTTGGCCAAGTCCTAGGGGGAGCTTCATGACTTGCACACCAAGATCCTTAAAAAGGAGAGGAAGAGAGAAATTTTTCACTTGTATATGGAAGAGTGTGAAAGGATTGTAGAAGGTCCTGAAACCTAGGGATGCACTTTCATCATCAAGGAGGATTGATGAGGATGACACCCCAGCACAATGGTCTGATGAGGATGCATATGGTCATGGAGATGATGAGGATGACACCGAGAGTGATGATAGTGCATGATGCAGTTCCAGGAAGCCCCTTCCACCATTTTATCTTATCTTGCTTAGTTGCATTGGGGATATTGCTACATGTTTAGTTGGGGGTGGGTATTTGGGTGATGTTCATGATTGTTTTAGATACTTGTGTTTATGCCCTTACCAGGTTCATTTTGGATATTGTGTTTGCACCCTTGTTGGGCTTGTTTTCTTTGAATATTGTGCCCTTTCCAGGTCTTGTGTTGTTGAAATATTATTGGATTAGTCATTTTTTCTACTTTCTTATTTCTAGTTTCTTTATCTTATTTTATAGTAGCTTTGATTGGTGTTTAGAGCCAGGGGATGTTTGAGTACCCGTTAGGCTGGATTTAACTTGCTGGAGTTGGGAGCACTGTATTGCACGTGCTTCGCATATGTTGGGCAGAAAGGGAAACCTATATTGCCTGGCATGTGCATTGCACATGCGTTCCACATATTAGCATATGCAAATCGCATGAGCAACTGCATGTCGCTTGTGTGTTGGGGTATATATGTTGGTGAATTCTAAGTAGCCATATCGATTTAGATAGATGATTTGGCCCTATGATAAATTGGGTGATGTCATTCTTAAGGACAAATAATCATCTTTTGAGATAATTTTTGATAATGATTTGTTTGGTACTAATAGAATTAGTCATACATGTGAATTGAGTTAAATTGAGCATACCTCTCCAAAAGGTTTTGTGAGTAGTTGATAAGCAAAGAATGATATTAGTGACAATCCCTTTAATCTTGTTATGACTATTGACCCATTAGTGATGTTGTGGATACAACATGTGGTTCTATTTGTCCTTGTTTAGGAAGTAAAAATTGACCCATCTTGAGTAGTTTGCATGCCATGTGTGGTGATTTTTGTTGAATAATTTTTGTACTTGCTTGTGTCATCTAGAACTTTCCCGGTTAGTCGTTCAAATGCTAGTCTTAATTGAGTTGGTTGGAGAAATAATCTTAGGCCTTCTTTGTGACTGTTGGAGCCTACTTAGCCTTGAAAGCCCATCATTGCACTAAATTGTATCACTAGTTACCCCTATTGATCCTTTTACCTTTTCTTTAGAAACCTCATTACAATCCTTGAACCATTTTGAAAATGAATACCTCAGTTGAACCCGTCCCTCCTTGAACTCTACAAGTGTGAAATGAGGCTAAAATCCTAAGTTGGGGGTGATGAAAAAATACCTTGGAGGAGTGCTAAGTGAGTGTATCATGGCTTCTTGTTCAAATCCTAAAAGAATTGCCAAAAGAAATAAAGAGTTTGAAAGAGAAAGAAAAAATGAAAAGAAAAGAGGAAAGAGAGGGAAGGAAACGAAACCTCCAAGGTTAGTAGAATGATAAAACAAATTGTGCATTACTTGAAATAAGCAAAATAGTGCTTTGTGTTGCATAACAATTGGGGAGAAATTGTCTTTGGTTTCAAATTGGAAAAGTTGTGTAGTGTTCAAGGAGGATGTAGTCATTTTAATCTAAATGTTTATCCTACCCTTCCCCCTAGCCTACATAACAACTTTAGAAAAATCCTTTGAGATCTCCAACCGATTGCTTTTGAGTTAGTGGTGAATGAAAATAAGGGCAAGCTTATAGTTTGATACTTATTGGTACTTGAAGTTCTTTGTGAGTATGAGTGTTTGTGATTTTGTCCCTTGTTTAATCATTGTGAATAGAGTGTTTTTGGGACTGGTTCTTGTGAGGGCATGTGAATTAGGATAGTAGTGATTTTGATACATTCCAAAAATAAGTCGAATGAACATGTTTGGTAAACTAGTGGTTTTGAGTTACTTCTTGAAGATTGGTTATTGTAACTTGATCATCTTTTGAAAATCTATCACGATGTTTGGAAATGTGCATGAAATTGAGGGGATTGTTTGTTAAGCATTCACTTGTGACCGACTTATTATTAGTACAAACAAAAATCATATCCTTCATTCTTAAAATGAAAAGTATGTTGTGAAAATGATTGGGTGGCCCGTGTGCTTGAATTATTAGAGTCTCTTGGAAGTTTGGTTGTAATTTTCTTGAGGGCAGGCAAGAACTTAAGTTGGGGGTGTTGATAAGTGGTGAATTTACCACTTATATATATCTCTTTTCTTAGGTTTTTGAGTCTTCTAATGGTGATATGAGATCACTTATGACATGTTTTGATCTATTTCAGGTGATTCTCATTCATGCAGATGTTGTGGAACAATTTGGACAAAAGAAGCTCAAAATGAGCTCAAGAGAAGAACAAGCCTCAGATGTCGCAATTGCATCCATATGACCACAAAATTGGAAGTCAATTGTCAGAGTCAAATACTGTAAATGCGACTAAAGACCACAAAGTTAGAAGTCAGCACCCAATTAATAGTCTATAAATGCGACCCTATTTCACAAATGCGGACCCTCAGGCATCATCGAGAATACCACAAATGCGGTCTTTTCTTCTGCAAATGCAGAAAATGGATTCAGCTAGGAACAAATCAGTCTTTTCACTCTTTTGGGAACTCCAATCCATATAAAAATACTTCTCAACCATTTTGGAAGATTATTATGGATTATTCACTATTTTTCATCAACCAATACATCCTTAGCCTTAGAGTGAACAACTTTTGGCTAGCTTGGAGAGAAAGTTCATCATCCAACACCATTAGAGTAAAGATTGGAAGTTTTTTATTGTGAAATATTTAGTTCCTATCTTCAACTCTTGTTTTGTATTGCTAAATACATAGGTGTGTTGATTGAATTGAGATTTGGATATTGTGTTAGAGATAAATAATATTTGGGTTTGATTTCTTATCTTGTGCTTTTTTTATTTATTAAATACTTTCTAATTTATGAATTGGGTCTTTGATTTTCTAATTAATTTTGTGCTTGACTTGATTCTAAAGGGAGTGATCAACCCTTGAACTTGCCCCTCTTACCTTGGTTTGGCTTGAAAGAGTGAATTGAGGTGGGGAAAGGTTAATTGGCACTAACTTGATGCTTTAACCCTCATTTAAGGAATTGGCTAGAAATAGTGTTTCTAGTGTTGCCATAATTGGAATAGCTTGTTAACACTTGGCTAAGTTCGAGAGAGTTGGTTTAGAAATATTTGCCAATGGTCATGAGATGTTGGTAGATAATTGACATTCCAAATCTTGTTTCATTTGACCCATGATTAATCTAGTAAGTAGTTGATAAACTTGTAATGGATCGTATGTATTTGAAGTAATACACATTCCCAAATCTCACTTGTGATCCTTGCATTGGGAAGATTAGTCAACTTTGCACTTGCAATATCATTTGTGATTTTAAACAACTCCCCAATCCTTTTTATTTCTTTTTGCTCATTGAACTTCAATAAGTTGCTCTAATTCTTTATTATCTCAATAGCCTTTACATTTTTCTTTGTGAGATCGACCCCGACACTCATTGGGTTACTTATTTGTTTTATACGAAGATCATGACAACTTTTTTAGGAGAGTGCTTTTGAACATCATCAATCCTCATATTCTAGACTATGTTAGATATTTTGGTACACGACTTTTGAGGTTCTAGGGGATATTTTCTGCAGGGATTCGTATTACATTATTTTAGATGTGAATTTTAGTTTATTCAATACAAATTGGTTTCTATCTACTTAGTTGTTAAGTGTTGCCTTAGGTAATTGGTTCTCCCATCGGGGATTTAGTGTTTGTGCCACTCGTGGTGGTTTAGGTCATGACAAAGATGGTATCAGAGCTATAGGTTCATTGATCTTTTCATACCAAAATAGGTCTAGTAGAGTCTTGCGGAATGGTACGGAGATGTGTGTACTTTTCTTCGAGAAGCTATAAGACTTTAGAAAACTATCTCTTCTTTCTTCGTTCATGCTATGTCTTGATTCTAATTGGTAATTGGTGATCCAAATTGGTATCTGACTTCCTTCATTCTTTTGTCCATAGATGGTTAATACCAGATGAAATAGGGCAAGGGCAGTAGCTCCAGCTGTGGGACCAATAGCTTGAGGGTAGGGACGGGGCAGGGGAAGAGGGAGAGTGACACCTGCCCAGGGTGGAGCTCAGGCGACTGCTGAGCAAAGGCCGGAGACCCTTCCCCCACCCCAGGATCATGTTGAGGATACTGAGGAGGTATACAAGAATGGTGTGAATCTAGAGGTGGAAACACTGGTTGGAGGTGCAGGTCTACCTCCTATGTATTTTGAGGTCATTCAGTAGGTACTGACATTTCTAAGCAAGCTGGCAGGTACTAGAGCCACCCCTACTACACTAGCGGTTCAGGTTTTAGTTACCCATGCCTCTCTTGCCATAACTCTTAGAATTGATGAGGCTTCGAGGAGAGACACATTCTTCCATTTAGTACTAGGCCCTGTCATGACCAAGATCGAGCATGAGTTATTGACTAAGTTCTTGAAGCTGAAACCTATGTCATTTCATGGTACATATAATGAGAATGCCTTCGATTTTATTCTGGATTGTTATGAGAGGTTTCATAAGTTGGGTATTGTACTGCATCGTGGATTAGAGTTTGTTACTTTCAGCTACAGAGTGCTATAAACCAGTTGTGGAGGGCTCATGTGGAGTGTCATTCATTAGCTTTGCCTCTGATGACTTGGTCCCAGTTTCATGTCCTATTTCTAGAAAAATATGTGCCCCGTACTCTCAAGGATCGCAAGAAGGATGAGTTTCTGTCCCTTGAACAGGGCAGTATGTCTATTTTATCTTATGAGTCTAAGTTTCATGCCTTGTATTGCTATGCTACCCACCTATTGGGCACCGAGGAAGAGAGGATTCATCTGTATGTTATGGGTTTGACTACTGACTTGCAAGTTCATTCCATTCATATGACTTATGTGGGGAAAAGTTTTAATAAGGTGACTGACTATGTGAAGAAACTGGAGGGGGTTAAGCAAGTTGGAAGGCTAAGGTATTAGCCAAAAAGTACCAAAATATGGGTAATTTTAGTGGTTCTTACTCCAGAGGTCCAGTCAGCAGATTCATTTGGCCTGTCCTATTCAGTCAACCCTACCAGTTTCTACAGGTGGTCATTCAGTGGCTATTCAGTAGTCTCTAGCTCCTAGAGTCCGGGGGCTTCTTATTCTTCTGCCATCAGGCCCTCTCTTAAACGAGGATGTTTCCATTGTGGTGATCTAGGTCATTTTAAGAGGGAATGCCCTCTAAGGCAAGTAGGTAATTAGGTGTAATAGTAGACTAAGGTTGTGGTTCCAGCAGGTGGAGGTTGCAATGGAAGGGGATGCCCACAAGGTGGGTAAGGTAATAATCATGGAAGTCGTAGAAATAGAGGTAACGATAATGCGGGCAGGGGAGTGGTGCATCCAGCTAGGTAGGTTACTCTAACTGATGATAGAGATCATTGTTATGCCTTCTTGGAAAGTCTAAGGCCGAGGCATCTGATGTTGTGATAATAGGTACAATTCTCATCTGTGACCGGATGGCTTCTATTTTGTTTTATCCGGGTTCCACATATTCATATGTATCTGTTAGATTTGTCTTGGGTCTAGAGTTGATTTGTGATGTTCTTAATTCCTCTATTCATATTTCAACTCCAGTTAGGGAGTCGGTAGTGGTGACCCATTTGTATCATTTATGCTTTGTTGTATTTATGGGTTTTCAGACTTGGGTAGATTTGGCTATTTTGGATATACTGGATTTTGATATTATTTTTGGTATGACTTGGATATCTCCTTATCACGCTGTGTTAAACTGTAATTCTAAGACAGTAACTCTAGAGATTCCAGGTATGGATAGAGTAGAGTAGGAAGGTGTGTACAGACCTAAGCCAGTGAAGATCATATCCTTTATTTGGGCCAGAAAGCTAGTACGGAGGGGTTGTTCATCCTTCTTAGCTCACCTTTGGGATGTTAGTGCAGAGTCCTCTTCTATTGATTCAGACCCTATGGTTTCTGAATTTGAGGAGGTATTTCCTACAGATCTGCCTGGTATGCCTCCGGGCAGGGACATTGACTTCTGTATAGATTAGGAGCTGGGCACTTGCCCAATATCTATTCCTCCTTATCGCATGGTTCTAGCATAGTTGAGGGAACTCAAAACTCAGCTTCTGAAACTTCTAGATAAGGGATTTATTCATCCCAGTCCTTTGCCTTGGGGTGCTCTAGTCTTGTTTGTGAAAAAAAGAATGGTAGTATGAGGATATGTATAGACTATGGGTAATTGAAAAAGGTTACCATTCGAAATAAGTACCCCTTGTCCTACATAGATGACCTTTTTGACTAGTTGTATGGTTCTTGGGTGTTTTCTAAAATTAACTTGAGGTCAGGGTACCATCCATTTATAATTAAGCCTGAGGATATACCTAAAATGTCTTTCTGGACTGGGTATGGGCAATATGAGTTCCTGGTAATGTCGTTTGGGTTGACCAATACGCCGACAACCTTTAGGAGTTTGATGGATGGTGTCTTCGTGTAATATTTTGATTACTTTGTGATTGTACTTATAGATGATAATTTGATTTACTTCAAGAGCAAGGAGGAGCATACAGAGCATTTTTGTATTGTCCTGAGGATTTTGAGGGGAAAAAATTGTATGCTAAGTTTTCTAAGTGCAAATTTGGTTGTCCTCGGTTTCTTTCTTAGGGAATGTGGTCTCAGGAAAAAGGGTGATGGTGGATTCCCAAAAGATTTAGGCAATTAAAAGTTAGGTCTAGCCTAGCTCTGTGACTGAGGTTAGGAGTTTTGTGGGGCTTACTAGCTATTATTGCAGGTTTGTCAAGAATATTGCTTCTATTGCTACTCACTTGACAAGATTGACTCAGAAGGAGGTAACATTTTTTGGGTCTAACAAGTATGAGGAGAGCTTCCAAAACCTCAAGACACTTCTGACTACAACTCCTATTTTATCACTGCCGGTAGAAGGTAAGAACTTCATTGTATTTTGTGATGCTTCACATTTGGGTTTGGGTGCTATGTTAATGCAAGATATGAATGTCATAGCCAATGCTTCTAGGCAACTGAAGCCACATGAAAAGAACTACCCAACCCATGATTTGGAGTTGGCAGCGGTGGTATTTGCACTTAAGATCTGGAGACACTATCTCTATGGTGTCAAGTGTGAAATGTTCACAAACCATCACAGCCTGCAGCATGTGTTTAACAAAGAGACTGCCCAAGGACGCATGTTAGGCACCAATAGTCTCTCTCTCAGTGCATAATAGTTAGGCTGCAATTGTGACTGAGAAGTGATGATAACCACACTCCGATCAACGCTGCCCAACTATAATCTTGTCACACCGACAACTAGAATTCCACAACAACTTCCACCACTTACGTTTGGAAACTACTTATTGACAGGGTTTCATGTGATTCCGAAGGAATACAAAACTAGTAGCATCAAGGAGGAGATACAATTACAGTCAATTAAAGCGAAAAATAAGGAGCCAGCAATGGGGCAATTACATTTTTCTGATGCTGAAAATTTTACCCATCCAACACCCAATGCTACATCCAAGAAAGATAATCACAGCGATGGTAAGCCTTTCACGTTTGTACCTCTGTGTTTGAAAAATAGAATCATAACTATAATGATTGAGGAAGAATATATGAAGGTTCATGTGAAAACTTGGGATTCAGCTTTACTAGGCTACGTACTAGGTGATACTCCTTATCAGAAATAGATGGAAACTTATGTAGCTAAGCTAAGGAACTTCATCCCTATGCCTAAGGTTCTGTATAATGATAAGGCATAATAAATATTTAAGTTTGAGTCTAATAACGATAAGGAAAGGGTGATTAAAGTTGGACCTTACTATTTCAATAACAGACTTGTTATCCTTAAATAGTGGGAACTAAATTTTGAGTTTGATAAGAAGATCCTGAGTTTGGTACCTCTGTGGGTGAAGTTTCCAGTCTTACCTGTAGGTTATTGGTCTGTTGAGGCCCTGAGTAATGTTGCAAGCGCAGTTGGTCGACCATTGCATACTGATCATTTCACTGCTAACTCAAATAAGGTCTCATATGCCAAGATTTTAATTGAAGTTGATGTCTCATAGCTATTGATTGATGTGACACATATTCAGACCTCTTCAGGGCCATGGGAGCAACAAGTTGATTATGAGTGGAGGCCAAAGTATTGTAATGAGTGCATGTGATATGAGCATACTGACTTAGACTGATGTTATCAACAGCAGAACAAGGAGAATGGTGCTGAAGGGAAGACTCAGCCAGTAGTTGATGTAGTTGTGCCAAAAATTAAGAAGAGGAAAACTATATTGCCTCAACCTGCTAAAATGGTATGGCAAGTAGAAAAAAAAAAACCCTTCACCTAATGTAAGAGGAGTTAAATTGCAGTCATGTAGTCATGTGGGTGGCTCTAAGGAGATGCGGAGGGATGAACTTTTGATGGTATATAAGAATGTTAAGGGGAATTTTCTACCTCAAAGGAGTGATGGTAAGCATGCTTTGCAAGAAGATTTTATGGGTATACTTGATACTACTAGTGCTGGCAACTATATGCCATTCACCCGACCACGATCATTTTGACATGGAATGATAAAGGGCCTCAACCAAGCCCATAAGCAGAAAGAGGTTAAACTCTTTCTTTCTAAGAACAAGATTGAAGTGTTTAGGTGTTTAGAGACTAAGGTCAAGGCTCCTGGAGCTCATAGGGTTATGCACAAAATAGCTAAAGGGTGGAAGGCTTGTCATAATTATACTGAAACACCAAATGGGAGAATATGGCTATTATGGCAGATTAGTTGAATGTCAACATTGGTAAGATAAGGGACCAATATATTCATTGCATTATTGAGGATCCTAGAATCAAGATGTTTGTTTATTTCACGGTGGTATTTGCTATGCATGACTTTCAACATAAGGATAGGTTATGGGGTGAGTTGGGTCAGGTTGATAGACAATAACAATACCCATGGCTATTGTGTGGATATTTTAACAGTGTTCTTAGTTATGGGAATAGAAATAGGTCACTTGTTACCCCAGCTGAGACCCTTGGTTTTCAAGGAATGATTGATACTATGAAACTTACTAGTAGGGTTTACAGTTAGATTGATTGGGCACTAGGAGATCTACAGTGGTTGCATTAGAATGGTCAGGTAGAAGCTGATTTTCTCCATCCATCCATCTCAGACCACTCTCCAATTCTTATTAAATATTGTCAGCAGCCTAAATTTCATCCTCTACCATTCAATTTTTTTCTCAATGTCATGGAGCATCCTGAGTTTAGCAATGTGTTACAACAAGCCTGGGCTACTGATGAGCATGATCAGCCTATGGAAAATATGTGGTGTAAATTAAAAAATCTTAAGGTTATGCTCAAGGATATTAATGTGCATATGGCTTCTTATCAATAAAAATTATGCTAAGCAAGGGAGGAGTTAGATATAGTAAAGGTCTAGATTCAGGGTCAAATGTTAAGGCAGGATCTGTTTGATCAGGAGAAGAAGCTATTATAGGATATTGAAAAAAAGAGTAACATAGAGGAACAAGTTCTTAGTGTAACGACCTGTTCCATCGTTACTGAAAATATGTGTGATCAAGGCAAGTACCTCTTATTCGTAACAAGAGTTAGGATTAATTCCATAGTATGAGAGTATATTTGGTATATACTAAGGTCATACAATACTCCTAGCACAAAGTTAAGTTGAAAGCTTTCTTACTGATTTAGTTTTGGGCTAAGTTCAAACTAGGGTCAACTTTAAACGAGCTTTCCTCCTAGAAAATATGGAGTTATGAGTCACAATACCCACCAAATTAAAGATCGCTGAGTCCTCTTTCCAACACCACTGACCGTTCTTTAATCCACTTCCGGAGTAAAAAGTTATGACTATTTTACTGAAGACTGTCCATGCTGAAAAGTTGAGTCCGTTGTAGGGGATTTAGGTCGTTATAGCGGTACCACCATAGCGGTTGGCAGTCCTCTATAGCGGAATGACGGAACTAGAAATCCCATAAACTAGTTTTATAATACCATTCTTCCTTCTTTAGTCAAAAACAGATGAGGGTTGCTCCAAAAACCCTTCTAGGCTACTCCAAAGCTTAAGAGCCATGGGGAAGGGAGATTCGGGCTGAAGAAATGCAAAACCATGGATTTTGGACTCATCATCAACCAGGAAATACCTTCACAAAGCCAGAATATGCGTTCTGTAGCTTCTTGGCGTCTAGGTAGGCTAGGTTTTCATTGAGTAGATTTTGACATGCTTTCATTTCATACTATTTATGTAGATTAATGGGAGGATTCATGTTTTCGGTATTTGGGCATGGACTCTGAAGGATTATTGTATTAGTTTGGCTGTTTGATTTAATAGAGGATAATAGGGCCAGGACGATGTGTTCATTCAGGTGTATTTTATACTTCTTAAATTATGTGATATGATAGACTCCAGAGAACTAGACTGTTGGGTAGGTTCAGGGAACCGACAATGATTGAGGATGAAGAAATTGTTAAGTTGTAGCGAGTTCCCAGAAATATTTGAAATAAGGTAAATGTAATAAACAGACAGGGTCTAGAGTCCGTACTATCAGGGGATGAAATCCATAGAACGCGCTTACTTTTCAGGAATGCGGTCCAGATTAGATTAAAATCACTACATATGTCTAATGATAAGCTGGAGATTAGTCTTCAGGCGGGTCTAATTATACACTATTGTTGTAATTGTTGACGATCCCATGAGTGGACCGAGTTTAATTGTTGAATTGTGGTTATTTCATACAGGCCTATGAGAGGCTAGGTAGTTGAACTTAAGTGTGGGGTTGATCTTAGTGTAGACCGAGATGGCATGTTGAACACATAGGTGATGGCTATTGATTTCTAATATGCATTATGTGTTCACGTACTATTTCATAGTAGTGTGTGAGTTTCAAGTTTTTGAAATGAATTGTCAATGTCTAGTTGTCCGTTAATCAGTCTTGTGGAATGAATTTCTTTGTTGCTTATTGGTTTTACAAGTATGTTTTTTCATTGGTTGTGATTGATTGGACTTGTTATGATTTTCGGTTGGCTCGGGTACCATGCCTAGTATGGGAATTACTAACGGTTGGCTTGGGTACCACGCTTGGTATGGGTATCCTAACAGTTGGCTCAGGTACCACGCCTGGTACGACAATTTCTAATGGTTGGCTCGGGTTCCACGCCTAGTATGAGTTGTTTAATTACATTGTTGTTTGCTTTCGATGATTCCATGAGTAAACTGGGTTGTGTTACTGAATATTGAATTTTGCTTATGGTCCCTGAGAGGCCGGGTGATTTTATGTTAATTGTGAGGTTGGTCTTAGAGTAGACCGGGATTGCATATCTAACACTTAGGTGATGTTAGGGGGATCCTTGATTGGTCTGGTAATGAAAAAGGGTAAATGTCATATTTATTATTGTTGTTGAATGATTGTTGAACTTGTTTCCTATGGTTGATAAGTCAAAAGGTAGACTGAGAGTATGGAGTTATACTACTAGATGTTATTATATGTTGTACTGCTTTACTCAATGTGGGTGTACTATTTGTTCTTCACATGTTGGGTTCCTGAGGGGGGCCGAGAGTGATTATTATTTGGCGTATAGTTGGTCCTTGAAGGGCTGGGTTAGTGTGCTTAAGTGACAAGGTGGTTCTTCTGTGAACCGGGGTCGTATGTTATGGGCATAGATGATGTACTAGGGATCCTTGTTTGGTCCGGGTTATGTAAAAAGGATATATGTTGGTTGTTGGTGAACGCTCAAATTGGGCTCTCCAAAGTAGGAGGTCACGTTGATCATCCAGCAAAACAAAATTTATAATCCCAACGAGTGTTGGGGTCGTACCCAAGGGGCTTGGGATAGCTAAATAGATATTGTAATGAATTGAGTTCAAGGTGAGAGTAATTTCCCAAAACAACAAGTAAAAGGATGGAGGAATTGGAAATGTTGTCACTACAATCGCAATTAAATTTAAAAAGCAATAACACTAAAGCAGGTGTATCAAGTTGACTAGACGACTAAGGATGCAGATTCGATGGGGCTTTGGTTATGGTATAGGTTGATTATCAATTCATACCTATTCTCACTAAATGACATGAATAGCATTGATCATGGGTAAGATTTTCTTATCTCTCGATCAACAATCATATTCGGTGATCTCAGTTAGAGCATCATCGGTTTGATCAATAAACAACCAATCTAAGCTTGGGGAGGTCACACTATCTCTAGCTTAGACCCTTAAATGGGAGAATCCAACGATAAGAGATATCTCTAGCCTCAAATCTGAGAGGAATCCCAAATTCTCACTAGTAATTTCACATCTTAAACTATGAAATCCTTTCTCAAGCAATCACATAGTCAAGTAATGAAAATTAATGTTTGCAACCACCAATTTTAGGATTAAAACTTGGTGAAATTACTAGACCCATGTCAATTAAGCAATTATAAGCTACAATAGATAACACCAACACCTATTTCTTAAGCACCCATCACCAATACATCCCTAGACAAGAGAATTTAGCCACTCATAGTAAGAGAAAAAGAGATACTAGCTGGGTAATTCAAAATCCTTTCCATTAGAGATGAATCTCAAGTTCCAGATTCAATTTGAGTACACAATTGTTAACCAAGAGAATTAGATTGAAACCCTCTTCTCAATAGAGGTGAAGAACTTGGTCTCTAAGCTAAAAACTCTTCAAAATATTCAGAATGATAAAGGTTATTTACAATTGTGCCTGAATAGGCCTTTTATAGTTTCCAAAAACGTCACTAAAAATTAGGATAAAAATGCCCTACGGGAGATGTGTGGCGCGACATACGGTTCGCATGTTATGATGTGCGCATCGCACACTGCCTCCGGTTGAACTAGTGACTTCAGCTAGAATTTGGAGCTCCATGCAAAGGGGGTGTGATTCGCACCTCAGGATGTGTGCGTCGCACAGTGACCGCACCCCTTGTCAAACTCTTCAGTGACTTTTGCAGCTTGTGCGAAGGAGGTGCGGTTTACACCTCGTCCTGTGCGTGCCGCACGGCCACCGCATCTTCGGTCAGAATCTTCAGCTTTTCTAAACACTTCACACTTCACTTCTTTTGAGCTCTTTTTGGGTCCATTTTCTTGTTTATCATCATCATCTATCAAAATTACTTGCATAGACATCAATAGAGGCCATAAGAACCTCTAAATCTATTCAAAACATAGCAATAATTCATTGATATAGGCTCAATAAGTTGGTAGATTACCGACTTATCAAACCCCCAAACTTGAACTATTGCTTGTCCTCAAGCAAGATACTCACAAGGTAAGGTATGCATTATGCTCTAGGCTCAATCAAGGCACAAAAGACTAGTCTACACTAAAAATTAACAAAAAGAATAAACAAAAGACTCAAATAACCGACTCAACTACTATGCTCATCTCAAATTGGACCACCACAAATTCAAGGCAATTTATCAATTCAAAACCTTTTCCGAATGGACATCATTTCTAATTCAAAATCAAGGGAATTTTGTCATTTAAAACAAGACATTTATGCTTCTCAAGTCATTGGCATGAACCGTCAAGGTTTGCCTCGAGATTCACTACACAACTTGTCTCATTCATTCCCCTCAATTGAAATAGAGACTCTATGCTTCAATTTGAGTGCATGATGCCACTCACCACAAGAGAGAATCCCACTCACAATCATTCAATTCACAAAACACAGGATTATAGGAGAACTAAGAAGACTCTCACTCTCCCAAGGAAGTTCAAGTGCATACGCGTTGAACCATAGGCTTGCCCTTCATGTATATCACCACTAATGTAGGGTAGCCAAGCTTTGAATTACCAAGGACTTGCGGGTTGCGATGTTGTCTAGGATTAAGTTGAGGATATCATTTGGATCAAGTGACTACACCTCCTTAATGCTCTTTGTTCTCATATCGAACACCGCTCATATTTTTCAATTTCAATTTCACCTTATTCCTTCCTCACACAACCCAAGATTTCTCCTTTTAACTCATGATCATTCAAACTCCTTATACTGCCTTCACTTGGTAGCACCTAGTTTTGCTTTTCAATTTGCTTATTGGATTGACATTTTGGAGCAATTTTAAATTCGAAATTAAGGTGCTACCTTGCACTTGAAGTGCACTTCTTTTCTTCTCCTCGTTTGATCACGTGCACCCCCAAACTTAGGCATTTTCCTATGTTGTATTTTGTTTCCCCCCCAAACTTAGGCTTTTATCCTACATTTCATTTTTTAAGCAATTAGGGAGGATGGGTTCCAAAATAGAGGTTCTAAAAAGGGAAAGGTATTACAAGGTGCCAAAGAACGGTCATAAGCTCAAGAGGGTTCACTAGGATTTGATGTCATGGGAAGTCATTTGGGTGAAGTGGATGGCAAACAGGGCCTAAGATCATCTTCCAAGTTCGGTCACACCTAGAATTTTGCCTTGAATCACATTCGGGGCAAGTTCTAGACGACACTTATGCACAAGAATCAAGGTAAAGCCTCACCACACAAGGTATCATGCCACAAGACCTCTTTCATTAGTCTCACAATCAATTGGGGCAAATAATTTTTGACAAGCTATTCTGAGTTCATTACACACTCGTTTGTAAGTCAATCAAGCCAAAGCAAGAGTGTGCAAGTCATGACAAGAGAATGCTTTTCCTCGAAAAATCATTTTCCTTCTTCTTTCTATTTTCAAAACAATTTGCCATGAGAAATTTTTCGGTGGGCCCATTTCGAGATAAGCAACTACGGACTCAATTCTAAACTAAAACTTTGCGTTTTCCCTTAAGAAAGTCTCCTCTCAATCTATCATAGGGAAACACCAACCCGGTTCAACCCAAAAATAAAAGAAAAGGAACAAAACGAAAATAATTAAAACTTTTTCTCCTCGGGAAAGAACCACGGTATTAAGAAAACCCTCAGAGTTTATTTCTAAACTACTATTAATAAGGCAAAATCCAAATTGTGCGCTCATGATTCATTTTTAAAAAAGTCTCGGCGTAGGCCTTTAGCACATTTGCAAAGCACGAAAGTAAGATAATGGAGCATGTAAGACCAACCCGGTAACACAATCTCAATCAACAAAATTCAAGCCTGGCAAGGGCACAAATAAGCTCAGAGTAAAAATAGAACATAATAAAAAGGGCCCAGTGAGGGCAATGTCAACACAAGAAGCATCATAATAGTTACAGGCTCCTCCAAATTTAAATTAAGCATAGCCCCGATGCACAAAAAGTTATACAAATGAAAATGAGTTCCAAAAACTCCCTGAATAGGCTAATAATGATGACGACGCCTCCTTGAGTAGAACCGATGTGGTGGTCTAGGAGGTTGAGGTGCTGGTGGAGCTAGTGGTGGTATATATGCATGTGCAGGATCTATCTGAAAAATTGCCAATAGTGGTATGGTAGGATCCCATGGCAGCTTAAGAGGACCGAATGGGTCATCTGCATACCATTTGTCTTCTGCAGTCATCAACTCATGATAGGACGGCCACCTGCCCCAGCTAGGCCTAGGTGCAGTCCTTCAGCCTGGCACAGTTGAGTCAGGAGGATTCGATTATTGTTAGAATGTTGGTGGATCAAGCACTGCTTCAATTTTGGATGCACATTCATTGTCAGATTGAGTCCACCCCGTGCACTAATCATCAGGGGGCTAACAACTCTTTGGGATGGTGAGGAGTTTGGGGCTGGTAGATTAAGATCCCAATTTGAGTCAACATACGAGACCACTTGCTTGAGTTCCTCAACCCCCACTTCTATAGTGTCCACTCTAGCACATAGATTTCTCACTCTTGATACTATCAGTTTCAAGGCCGACTTGATCGCAGATTAAAGTATGGTCAGGAATGTCTTTGGCCAACTTTTGTAGCATCTCCTCATTCTTGTTAGTATGTAGACTCATTTTTAGCAAGTTACCTGAGGAGAAGGTGGTGGCTTGAGATACCCCATGAACCGTGCTCAAAGTGCCCTGAGACAAGGGTGAACTCCCTTCTTGATTATGCATAATGTTGTTGGCTCGAGATATGGGTGTGGTAGCATGTAAAGGTTGATCGAGATGCCTTCTTTTGATATGTGGGGCATCTTTATCCCTCTTTATGTCCAAGAAAACCATCCCCTTAGCTTGGCTGGCCTTGTCAAATGCTTGAAACAAAGGACACCCAGTTTGGACACATAGAAGAGTTTTAAGCACGGGGAAAGCCATGAATATGGATTCATGTCGCACCTTTATCTTGAGGTGTTCGTCTATGATCTCACCTTCAATCAAACGGAGGCCTCTCATGATGTACGCAAGGAGAATGGCCATATCTATGGTTACTTTAGTGGTGTGGCTAGTCAGGATGAGTCTTGTGCTCACAAGGTCAAGCCCCATAAGTGCTTCGAATTTAAGATTGAAGTGATGGATTTGTCCCTTGGAGGTGGCCCACAATGGGTTTTCTTCAGTAATAACACTAGCAAGCCATTCATATTCGTCATTCTTTTTGGCCACACATTCAAAGTACCTTGATTTGGGGATTGGTTTGTCGTCCCATATGGCAGAATGAATGGCTTCAGGGTTAATGTTCACATCATTACCTCATACCAATACTGACTTGAGGCATGGCGACTTGCTTAGAGGGCCTTTGTGATTTATCTCTTCAAGGTGGGCTTGGAACGAGGCATAGAATTCCCGCACCAACTCAGAAACGTAGAGGCCTGGTGTATTGTCAAAGTGTTCCCAAGCTCTTATGCAAAATTTCTTTGGCATATTCGGGAATTCCTCTTGGAAGTCTTCTACATTGAACCCTTTTTCCTCTAAAAATGGGCAATTTCGGAATTTGAGATAGTAGTCTTCCATTCCTCTGAGCCCAAAGTAGACTCCCGACTCAATGTGCTTAGCCTCTTGCATAGGGACACCTGTATTTGGAGTGTGCTTCACGGCATGACTCTTTTGATGGTGCCTGTTGGAAGACATAATCTTGTGGATGGGCGTTAGCAATATGCAATATGAATATATACACAACTAAAAGAAGTTAGAAATTCAAGTGGAAAATACAAATGAGGGGGTTGGGGCTCATGCGAACAACATGTTTACCGCACAAGGCAGAGTGCGCATCGTATGTGCTATCGCACGAGCTAACAGAGTCCTACAGTTGGTTTCCAGCTTGGTGCAAAGCTGGTGTGGTTCACACCTTGGAAAGTGTGCATAGCACCAAGCTCTGCCCCTCAGAATAGTGATTGGCTCTCAATCTTTAATAAGATGTGATGTCATGTGCACACCGCATATCAAGATTTATGTATCGCATGCGAAATGCACAAAGGCCCAATTAGAGTTTTCGGTTCCTTGGGTCCTTGTGAATTCTGCATATGATTCGTAGAGCAAGATGTGCTTAGGAACTTGGCACTATTCAACAAACTAAGCAACGATAACCCAAGGGGGCAAGGAATATCATGACCACAACTTTCGGGTACTCAGACTTTCCCAGATTTCCATTATCACAACAGCAAGCAAGAGAGGAACTCAACGACTTCCCTTAAGATGAGTGTTACCCCGTCTATCATTGGGAACATCAAGCCTTTTCTTGCAACAATGGATATCACAATTTTAGCAACAATTAACCCCCTCCCTGCACAAGATCATATACCCCAAGTATAATGCACAACAAAAACCATGGGTATATAATTAATGAAATTCAACCTTCATAACAATTTTCAACAAAAACCTCATTATAAATGACGATTTTCCCTTAAGAACGACGTCACTCAATCTATCATCGGGCCAAATTATTCGTTCATCACAAGTGGGTTATTCAGACTTCAACCCAACAAATAATTCCAGGCTAAAAATAACTATCAATCAACATGCATTAAAGTTTTACCAAGTCAACACATAGCAAAACCATCAATACAATTTAGAAATGGGGACCCAAAATTTTTGGATCTCACCCAAAATCAACATGGCAATTCTCCTAAGCATGCTTCATAATATGAGTTCCCAACCTTCATAAAAATAAGTATTTAACATCGGGGAACTTACCACAAGTGAAGATTAGGAAGAGAGGAGTGAAAATTAAAGCTTTTTGCTCTTCAACAATGGTGACCCACGAAGCCTACCTGGAGAGATGACGTCGGCAGTGGTGATGGAGTAGTGGAGATGGTTCGCTGAGAGAAAAAGAAGATTTTGAGGAAGTTTGATGGATTTGGAGAAAGTTTTTGGAGATAAGTTTTGGGAGTTGGAGAGTAAAGATGGTGGAAGAAGAAGAGAAGAGGTTGTTTTAAAAGAAAAAGAAGAAGAAAGGTCGGCCGGGTCATCTCTGAGTCGGGTCGATCAACGAGTTTGGTCAATTAAATTTCAAACTTACTGCTTGTGCGCCACGACATGCGGTTCACATCAGACAATGTGCGGACCATATGACATATTGCACATGCCCCTTTATCTCCCCTGGGTTTGCCTAGGCATTTGTTTCACCATGCGACAGAGGTGCGACAAGTACTTGGGCTCGTGCGGTCTGCACGGCTAACCGCACATTACCTCCAAATTTTCAAATTCCTTCAGGCAGTCTGTGTTGGCATGTGGTTCACTGTGCGACATGCTCAATTGCTTGTGCAGATTGCATAGTTTGCCACACAACCCATGTTTGCCCTGTTTTTTCCTTGTTCAATTTTCCACTTCATGAACTCCCTGCGAATTACTAAAAACAACAACGGGTGAAGAAATTTAAAGAAAATACTTGTGTTTCTTCCCAAGAAACACTTGATTTTACATCGTGGCTAGACGATAGTGCCTTAATTCTCAACTGTTGTCGAAATTCATGCCAATCTGATTGGCGTGGCCCCATCCCCAGAGGTAAAACTGCTCCATCAATATCTTAGAGATGTCATTAAGTTTCTCATTTGGCAATGAATCAAATGCGGGCGTCTTACCTGCTTCACACTCTCCAAGAGCATCATCCCACTACCCCTCCAATTCTATCACCGATATTACTCTCAAATCATCCAGAGGCCTCGTGGTTTGGAAAATGTTGAACATCACTACCTTATCCCCCACTAAGAATTTGAGTTCACCGAGTTCGACATCAATAAGGGCCCTTCCCGTAGCTAATAATGGTCATCCCAGAATAATGGGCACCTCCACATCTACCTCACAGTCCAAGATGACAAAGTCCAGATGAAGAATTAGTTTGTCCGCCTTTACCAATACATCAAACAAGATTCCTACAGGGCGCTTAATAGACCTATCGGCCCTGAGTAGCCGCATAAAAGTAGGTTTGGGGACACGTAATCCTAGCTTCTTGAAAATCACAAAGGCTATCAAGTTGATGCTTGCCCCAAGCCACACAAGGCCTTTCGGAATACAAACAACCCAATTCTACATGGTATGGTGAATGCACCCGGGTCTTATCTCTTCATAGCCACATTGCTAGTCATTACTACACTACAACTATGTGATATCTCAATCGTGCCCACGTCCACCACCTTTTTCTTTTTAGGTGATTCCTTCATAAATTTGGAGTATCCTGCCATCTGCATTAGACCTTCGACCAAAGAAATTTTTATGGATAGCTTGTTGAACATGTCAACAAACTTGCTAATTTTTTGTCCTTCCTTCTTCTTATTTAGCCGATGAGGGTACAGAAGAGGTCCTTTGGAAGGTTTAGTAGGTGTGCTTTGCATAAGAGGGAGGTCTACCTTATCATTTATGGTTACTTGGGAAGAGGGCTCTACCTCTTCTTTATTTTCATCAGTTCCAGCACTTTATTGGGTACTCGATGCACCAAGTTCTTCCCTTTCCTCCAGAGTTTAGACCACATTCTCATGCACCACCTCTTCATCTTTGTCTCTTGCCTTCTTGCCTACTTCTGGAGTAGGCTCCTTTGGTTTCACAATCTGTTCTACAACGGGTCCTCTTATCCCACCGGTTGTTCGTCCACTCCTAGTAACGATGGCCATGATGTGCCCATAACTTTTAGAATTGGTAGTGGCGCTACTAAGAAGTGACATCTTCATCTCCGGGCTCATTTGAATGGAAAGATGATCCATTTGGACTTCAAGTTTTTTGATGGAGGTTGAATGAGAGCTCACAATCATATGAAGTGTTGAGACTTTGCTTTTAAGCTCATGCACCCCAGCATGTGTTGTGTCCACTTTTTTTAGCACCAAGGACAACATGTCCTCTAACTTGGAATGCCTAGGGTCGCTTGTGGTCAGTTGATAGAAGGAATCAGCTTTTTTTGGGGGCACATAAGGGATTTGATAGCTGTGTTGCTCACCATATCTATCTCGGTCATTTCTTATCCAACCTTGATTCTCTTCCCTCAGGCGATAGTACTAGGGATGAGAACCCGTCGACACAAAATATAGCTTACCATCAACCTCAGCCATGAACTCTTCACAGTATTCACCATTTTTTCACCAATTACATGACTTTCCAAGAGATTGATTTGGTTCATCATCTTGGTCATTGTTTCATCATGGATTTCCTTTTTTTTTATCTCATTTCCCAAGATAAATGGGTCTAATTCCGAGATTGGAAAATCCACCTCTCGTGTATACCAAGCTTGGTTAGTTATCGTCATCCGTTCTAAGAAAGTTGAGGTAATGGGAAATCGCATATCCATGAAGGTTCCACCTTCAAGGTTGTCAGTCATTGTCTTGTTCAAGGAGTTTAACGGTCGATAGAAACTTTGAAGAAACACATTATCCGATAACTCATGATTTAGACATAAGACAAACTTCTTCTTGAAGTGCAACCAAGCCTCATGTAGGAGTTCATCCGAGAGTTGTTTGAAGTTGGTAATTTCATCTCTTAGTTACATCATGTGAGACAGAGGAAAGAATCTCGAAGGGAATGCTTCAACCAACTCGGCCCAAGATGTTATAGACTCGTCCAGTAATTCTTCCAACCACGTCGTGGCTTTCCCCGTCAAGGAAAAGGGTAATAGGGGCAATCAAATAGACTCTTGGGAGATGTTTAGAATAATATATGGTTGGAAAATCTCCCCAAAGTTCCGAATATGCCAGTTGGCATTTTCATATGCTGCTCCACTAAATAGGCCTTACATTTGGATTAAGTGGAGCATGGTGCTAGTTACATGAAAAATAGCATTTCCCACCATGGGGGGTAAGCAGATTGCACCTACACCCCCTTAGATCATAGGCTCACCCTCGTCGGCCTCTATGAAGCCATCAACTCTCTCATTGTCGTTGGCCTCGTTCATAGGCAAGCCTGCTTAATCACAACACAAATAACAAACAAAAGTAAAAGAAACAAGTACTCTCAAATTGACTTCAAAACAACAATCAAAAATAGCTATCAACTCAAGTCCCCGGCAACGACGCCATTTTTTATGAACGCTCAAATCTTGCTCTCCAAAGTAGAAGGTCATGGTGATCGTGCAATAAAATAAAATTTGTAATCCCAACGAGTGTCGGGGTCGTACCTAAGGGATTTTGGATAGCTAAATAGAGATTGTAACAAATTGAGTTCAAGGTGAGAGTAATTTCCCAAAACAACAAGTAAAAGGATAGGGGAATTGGGTGTATCAAGTTGACTAGATGACTAGAGATGCATATCCAATGGGGCTTTGGTTATGGGATAGGGTAATTTTCAATTCATACCTATTCTCACTTAATGACATAAATAGCATTGGTCATGGGTAAGATTTGCTTATATGTCGATCAATAATCTTACATCCTATGATCTTGGTTAGAGCATCATTGGTTTGATCAATAAACAACCAATCTAAACTTGGGGAGGTCACACTATCTCTAACTTAGACCCTTAATGGGAGAATCCAACGATAAGAGCTATCTCTAGCCTCAAATCTGAGTGGAATCCCAAATTCTCACTAGTAATTTCATATTCGAAACTATGAAATACTTTCTCAAGCAATCACATAGTCAAGTAATGAAAATTAATGTTTGCAACCACTAATTTTAGGATTAAAACTTGGTGAAATTACTAGACCCATGTCAATTAAGTAATTATAAGCTAGAATAGATAACACCCACACCCATTTCTTAAGCACCCATCATCAAAACACCCCTAGACAAGAGAATTTAGCCACTTATAGTAAGAGAGAAAGAGATACAAACTGGGTAATTCAAAATCCCTTCCATTAGAGCTGAATCTTATGTTCTAGATTCAATTTGAGTACACAAGTGTTAACCAAGAGAATTAGATTAAAACTCTCTTCTCAATGGAAGTGAAAAACTTAGTCTCTAAGCTAAAAACTCTTAAAAATATTCAGAATGATAAAAGTTATTTACAATTGTACCTGAATAGGCATTTTATAGTTTCCCAAAATGTCACAAAAAATTAGGACAAAAATTCCTTCGGGAGATGTGCGGTTGGCATGTTGTGATGTGGAGTCGCACACTGCCTCTGGTTGAACCAGTGACTTCAGCTAGAATGGGGAGCTCCGTGCAAAGGGGGTGCAGTTTTCTCCTCAGGATGTGCGTGTTGCACATCGACTGCACCCCTTGACAGACTCGTTAGTGACTTTTGCAGCTTGTGCGGAGGAGGTCCGATTCACACCTCATCCTGTGCGTGTCGCACGGCCACTGCATCTTTGGTCAGAATCTTCAGCTTTTCCGAACACTTCACACTTCACTCCTTTTGAGCTCTTTTTTGGTCTATTTTCTTGTTTATCATCATCGATTAAAAGTACCTACATAGAAATCAATAAAGTCCATAAGAACCTCTAAATCCATTCAAAACAAAGCAATAATTCATGGATATAGGCTCAATAAGTTGGTAGATTACCGACTTATGAGATGTCACTAAGAATTGTCAATGTCAGTTAGACTTGCTACGTGCAGTTGATAAGCTAAGGAGGAGACTTGTGGTCTGGTTATAATGTTGACTGTTGCTACTTGTCGAGTATAGCCCTGGGGGTCATTGAGGCAGTTTTGTACTAGTAGGTGGAGGTACAATGGGTGCGGTCTACGTAACTAAGTAGTGGAGTTTACTCTGGGTTGTTGAGACATAGTGGTTGACTTGGGGTAAGGAAATGGTAGTTTGGGTAGGGACATAGATGTTTGCAATTGTTAAGTTGACCTGGAAAGCCTAAGGGTTAGAGTGATTTGGAAAGTCTAGGTGATAAGTGTTACTTGGGAAGTCTAGGTAATAAGGTGACTTGGGAAGTCTAGGTGACAAGGTGACTTGGGAAGTCTAAGGGATAGGGAGGCTTGGGTTGACATTGGGTTTTGGTAAGGTGAATGTTGAAGGGTTGAGTATTGTAATTAATTATGCATTCCCTTGATTTCTTATATGATGGTATGAGTGGATTTGGGTCGACCGATGATGCCTACCAGTATGTGTGTTTGTACTAATTCTACTATTGCTATACCTTTTTGGGTATATTCTTGTTGCAAGGTTGGTGATGTTTCATAGGTACACGATGATGGGAATCTCCAGTAGCTCCTACTTCTTGCTTTTAGGGTGGGAGTTGTGTCTTCTTTTATTTTAGTACCACTCTTGTAGTAGCTCTTGTACCAGCTTAGACTAGGTTCTAGGGAGGGCTATTTTCAAATTGAAATAGGGTTTTCCACATATCTTGTAAACATTTTCATGTATCAAAAAGGCTTGTTTCATGATTTATTTCTTTTTTTGCATTACCTATTTGTTCGGGTGGTAAGGATTCTCTTATCTAGGTGGATTAGAGTAGGTGCCCGCATGGCCCAGTAGTTGGGCCATGACAAATGGTATCAGAGCCTAGGTTCCCAGTCTCCCAGTAAAAGAGCAAAATCTCAAATAGATTCATGTGGATTGGTGTGTTAACGTCCACATCTAACCTTTGGGAAGCTATGAAGCATTCTAGGAAACATCTCTCTGTTCATTCCTTTAGTGTGGTTTGTGACTTGCTTGTATGGTTTAAGTACAATTAGTATCTCTTGACTCTAATTGGTATCTCGACAAGAAAATAATGTCTTTTGACTCTGGCAGTTGTGAAAACAAGCAAGAGAAATTGGAACCAGGAAGGTTCCAATTGATATCTGGCCTGGGAGCCTATGTAAAGGTAATAATGAATCGGCTAATGATCATCCATGTAACAAATAAAAGGTAATGAAAATGATTTGATTGAGTGTTAAAGTTTGAGACTTGAGATTGTTCTTACATGTATTGATGTTGTTTGAATAACTGCAATATGTGTGGTGCAATTGTTTGAATTGCTGTGAATATTATGGTCAGGGAAAGGTCATAACTTGATTTTGTGCACTTGGGTTGATAATAACTTTCTATGTGTATTTAAATTAACCAGTAATATGGTATTACAATTCAGAAATGGACTTGCCATTGGTAAAAATAGTAAGGGAACAAGGCTTATGACTGTAGGAAAACGTTGGTTTCAGGACAGTTGGGATTGGTTGAGAACCATAGGGAAAAAGGGCTATTATTACTTGATAGCAGGAATTTCGGTAGGGAAATTTTTGTGATAACTCATGATTGTGACTTAAGGAAATTTATTTTGACTTTAAAATTTGTGATTTGCTTTGGTGATAAATTGCGGTATGCCTCAATTGGAATGGTTTGCATTACATTCTGGTATAAACTTACCATTGGTATAGATGGTAAGGGAACAAAAAGGGATTAATGACTATGGAAAAGCTCCAATTTTAGGACAGTCAGGATTGGTTGGGGATCATAGAAAGGTAAAAGTCGGACTAGTAGTGTACAATAGCAGAAATGTGTTATTGTGCACAGTTCTGGTGTGTTTTGTGTCTGATTTTATTATAATAGGTGCTAAGTTCTCAACTATGCATAGTTGAGGTTGGTCTTGAGGTTATGTTTTAAGACCGTAACGTGTTTTCGATGTTAGTGTTGAGAAAATAGGGAAGGGGAATGAGAAAAAATTTCAGAGAATGGTAAATCTTTTGGGCTACTACTGTTGGAGGTTGCCATAGCGATGTGCAAGTCGCTATAGCGGGATGGGCATGGCATAATCCCTGTCCTGTTTTCCCCTATTTTGTTTTTCATTCCCAGGTTGTTTTAAATTGCTAGTTGAGCTGTGAGCTATTGCATGAATTATAAGGATTAATATCCATGTGCGATAAAAGGAAATGGGTGGATATGATATTACTTAGTTGTGATTTTCCTTGAGCAATTGAGACATGTTGAGTCAGTAATTTGACTATTTATAAGCTAGTTGCAAGGCTAAATATGCATAGCTTGACCTTGGGTGATAACTAAAAAGTTGGTTAGTTATAAATAATTTATTGATGAGGGTTAAATGGACTAATGTAAGTGATTATGGAAAATCTATGCGTTAATGAAACCCATAGTGGTGTATTGATTAGTGGTTATGCTCTAGATGGTCTATCCTGATGTGCTGATCATGGAATGGTAAAAAGGGTCATAAAGTAGATGTCCCAAAGGGAAAAAATAGTGTAGTGTTTGGTAATATTATGTTCGATATATCATTGTTTAGGGTGTAATTGCCCAGGTTAAGATTTTTTTCGGGTTAGGAGTTAGAATTTTAAGACTAGGCTATCCTCGGATGATTTCTGAGCAAGGTATGGTCTAGAGAAATCTGGGTGAGTATTGGGTAACGTGTCTTATATTAAGCTATTTTACTTTTAGCTAAGACATAAAGGAGTCCGGGGAACTTTTTAGAATTGAATTCAGGTAAGTAGAACTCTCGGTATGTAGGTTGACGTGAAGGGGTTATTCCAGAACGTCAGAAATTAAGTGTGCTGTAAAATAGGAACTTTTGGGGAACTTTAGGGTTTAGCAGTTGACACATCACTATTGCAACCTCCACTAAAGCGGAGAAATTATCGCTATAGCGAAAGTCAACGACAATCAACAAAGTAGCATGTGAATTTAGTTTTGGTCCGTTATGATTGAAATTCTTTTGCTCCGGTATTTCAATGAGGCCTCATATTTCTTGGTCACTCGAGGAGGAGCAATCTAATTGGTCTCATACAGCTAGAAGGAAGAAATTCCTTGACTGAGCAGAATCGAATTAAATTTTGATTGAGCTTGGGTACCCCCGAGGAATTTGAGAGTTCGGTGGTTCACGTAAGGCTATTTCTACGCTGTCATAGTAGAGCATTAAGGTTCTAGGGGCAGGTTCTTTCTTTTCCTTCTGCCTTAGATATTGTTGAGAGATGAACGATGGGTAAATTGGTATCTATTATAACAACCTATTCCGTCGTTACTAAAAATATGTGCGATCCATGCAGGTACTTGTTATTCATAATAAGAGTTAGGATTAATTCCTTATTATGAGAGTACATTTTGTATGTACTAAGGTCATACAATACTCCTAGCACAAAGTTAAGTTGAAAGCTTTCTTACCGATTTAGTTTTGGTCTAAGTTCAAACTAGGTTCAACTTCAAACAATCTTTTCTCCTAGAATATAAAGAGTGAGGGGTCCCAATACAACCAAATTAAATATCTCAGAGTCCTCTTTCCAATGGCACCGACCGTTCGTTAATCTGCTTTCCTAGTAAAAAGTTATGATTGTTTTACTGAAGACTGTATGTGCTGAAAAGTTGAGTCCACTGTAGCGGGATTTAGGTCGCTATAGCGGTATCGCCATAGCGGTTGGCAGTCCACTATAGCAGAATGACGGAACCAGAATGCCCAGAAATGGGTTTTATAATCTCATTCTCCCTTCTTTAGTCAAAAATAGATGAGGGTTGCTCCAAAAACCCTTCTAGGCTACTGTAAAGCTTGGGAGCCATGGGGAAGGGAGATTCTAGGTGAAGGAGTGCGAAACCACGGATTTCGTACTCATCATTCACCAAGGAACGCCTTCATGGAGCCAGAATATGCATTGTGCAGCTGCTGGGCATCAAGGTAGGCTAGGTTTTCATTGAGTAGATTTTGATCTGCTTTTATTTCATACTATTATATAGATTAATGGGAGGATTCATGTTTTAGGCCTTTGGTTACGGAGGCTGGAGGATTATTGTATTTGTTTGGCTGTTTGATTGAATAGAGAATGATAGGGTCGGGATGACGTGTTCATTTGGGTGTATTTTATACTTGTTAAATTGTGTGATATACTAGACTCTGAAGAACTAGACGATTGGGTAGGTTCTGGGAACCTGCAATGATTGGGGATGAGGAAATTTCTAAGTTGTAGCGGGTTCCCAGGAATATTTGAAATAAGGTAAATGGAATGAACAGGCAGGGTCTAGAGTCTATACTGTCAGGGGATGAAATCCTTAGAACGCGCTTACTATTCAGGAATGGGGGTCCGGATTAGATGAAAATGACTACATGTGTCTAACTGATAAGCCACGGATTAGTCTTTGGGCGGGTCTACTCATACACTATTGTTGTAATTGTTGATGGTCCCATGAGTGGACCGAGTTTAATTGTTGAACTGTGATTATTTCATACTGGCCCATGAGAGGCTGGGCAGTTGAACTTAAGTGTGGGATTGGTCTTAGTGTAGACCGGGATGGCATGTTGAACACGTAGGTGATGGCTATTGATTTCTAATATGCATTATGTGTTCACGTACTATTTCATAGTAGTGTGTTAGTTGCGTGTTTATGAAATGAATTATGAATGTCTAGTTGCCTGGTAATCAGTCTTGTGGAATGAATTTATTTATTGCTTATTGGTTTTACAAGTATGTTTGTCCATCGGTTGTGATTGATTGGACTTGTTATGACATTCGGTTGGCTCAGGTACCATGCCTGGTACGGGAATTACTAATGGTTGGCTCGGGTACCATGCCTTGTATGGGTAAATTAACAGCTTATTCGGGTATCACGCCTGGTACAGGAATTTCTAATGGTTGGCTCAGGTACCACGCCTGGTACGGGTTGTTTAATTGCTTTGTTGTTTGCTTTCAATGATCCCATGAGTTGAACAGGTTGTGTTACTAAATTTTTGAATTTTGCTTATGGTCCCGGAGAGGCTGGGTGATTTTATGTTAAATGTGAGGTTGGTCTTAGAGTAGACCGGGATTGCATGTCCAACACTTAGGTGATGTTAGGGGGATCCTTGATTGGTCCGATAATGAAAAATGGTAAATGTCATATTTATTATTGTTGTTGAATGATTGTTGAACTTGTTCCCTGTGATTGATATGTCAAAAGGTAGATTGAGAGTCTGGAGTTATACTATTGGCAGTTATTATATGTTGTACTACTTTACTTACTATTCAATGTAGGAAATTGAATAGTATTCATATATGCTTTGCAGATGACCTCTTGATGTACTGCAGGCCAGACCTTATCTCTGTTAGATTGTTGAATGAAGTTTTCATGAGGTTCTCTAAGGCTTCAGGGTTGAAGGCAAATGTTAACAAGAGCTCATTGTACATAGTTGGAGTTGCTGATCACACTAAGGCAGAGATTCTTGAGGCACTAGGATATGTTGAAGGTACACTCCCCGCCAGATATTTAGGAGTGCCTTTATCATCTAAAAAGCTTAGTGTCAATCAATTCCTACCCTTGATAGAGAGGATCACTGCAAAGGTAACTTGTTGGTCTGCTAAGCTACTCTCCTATGCTGGAAGAGTGCAATTGATTAAGTCAGTTTTGTTTGGGGTGCAAGCTTATTGGTCTCAGATTTTTCTGATACCCAAGAAAGTGATGAAAAACATTGAACAAATTTGTATAACTTTTTTATGGACTGGTTCTGTAACTATTTCTAAGAAAGCCTTAGTGTCTTGGGAGACTATATGTAAACCCCTTACAACTGGTGGACTAAATATCATTGACTTATGCCTTTGTAACAAAGTTGCAATACTGAAGTAGTTGTGGAACCTAGCTAGGAGCAAAGACTGCTTATGGATTCAGTGGGTTCACAGTTATTTTATAAGAAGGAAACACATTGAAATAGTCCAAATACCTAAGAGTGCTTCTTGAGTTGTGAGGAAGATTTTGGCTTCTAGGAACTAGATTCTCCAAGGTCAGGTAAGTGATGGTGCTTTCGATGTTGCTTTTATGGCAACTCAGCTTTGTAGTAAGTTCTCAACACATAAGATGTATACGAGGTTGATGCTTCAATTCCCCAAGGTATATTGGAAGGACAGCACTACATTCTAGAATCCATCCAAGATTAAAATATATTGTATGGCTAGCAATCCACAAGAGATTGGCAACTGTGGACAGACTTTTAAAGTTTGGGATTCAACTTTCTCCTGATTGTGCTTACTATGGTTTGACAGATGAAACCTTTGGTCATCTATTCTTTGAATGTCTGGTTACCAAGGCCTTATGGAGTATATTGTGTGTATGTCTAGGATTTCATAGAGTCATTCAGGACTGGGAAACATAAGTGAGATGGGTCTGCTTACTGACAAAACAGAAGATTGGGCTAGCTGAAATTGCATGCAGTATTTTTGGAATGCTGGTCTATATCATCTGGAGAGAGCGGAATAAAATCAGGTTTGAGAATAGGAGAATGGAAGCTGATAGAGTGCTGAAGGAAATTGTGATGCATATGCACATCAAGAGTTAGACCATGGCAAAATTGTAGTGTACTCTACAACACCTCGAAGTCTATCCTTGACTAGTGCCTAGATTGTAGTGGTATATCACTGATCTATATAGTTTTTCTTCTATGTTTAGTTATAGATTAGTAGAGTGTTTTTTTATGAGTGAGTAGTTAGTCTAATACTGCTCTGTTTGTAATTCTACAGTTCTAGTTATGAAATGAAATAGGCCTTAACCAAAAAAATAGAGGGATTTGAATCTGAGACATAGGAGATGGATGGAGTTTTTGAAAGATTATGACGTGACTATCCAGTATCATCCGGGTAAGGCCAATAAGGTGGAAGACGTATTAAGCCAAGAATCAGTAAGCATGGGTAGATTTGCTTGTTTGGGGGTGTCTAAGCGACCATTGGCTACAGAGTTTCAAACTCTAGCATCCAAGTTTATGCAGTTGGGCCTTTAAGAAAAGGGTGGAGTATTGGCCAGCATTGAGGTTAAATCCACATTTCTGGAGGAAATCAAGGCCAAAAAGTTTAAGAATGTGCAATTGAATAAGCTCCAGAATAAGGTGGCATCTGGTGAGACTTCGGATGCCACACTTGATGCGTATGGGGTGTTATATTTTAGAGGGCATATTTGTGTTCCTCAGGTTGATGACTTGGTTCAGAATGTTTTGGCAGAAGCTCATGGTTCGTGGTACTCGATTCATCTAGGCATAACTAAAATGTACCGAGACTTGAGGCAACTTTATTGGTGACCTAGAATAAAGAGGGACATAGATGAATGTGTGTCCAAGTGTCAAAATTGTCAGCAGGTAAAATATGAGCATCAAAGGCCTGCCGGATTACTTCAAAGGATACCCATTCCTAAGTGGAAGTGGGAAAGTATAGCCACGGACTTCATAGTGGGTCTTCCCAAGACCTTGGGAAAGTATGATTCAATTTGGGTCATCATGGACAGGCTGACAAAGTCAGCTCATTTCATTCTGACTCACAGCAGTTGGCCAAGATCTATGTCAAGGAGATAGTGAGGTTGCACAGGGTTTCCCTTTCCATCATTTAAGATAGAGGTAAGTAGTTTACTTCCAAGTTCAGGGGAAAGTTACATAAAGAGTTGGGCACCTAGCTCATTTTTAGCATAACTTTTCATCCTCAGATGGACGGTCAGTCAAAGACGATAATTCAGGTACTGAAGGACATACTGAGATCATGTGTGATTGACTTTGGGGGCCATTAGGATCAGTTCTTACCATTGTGTTAATTCTGATACAATAACACCTATCACTCCAGTATTGATATGGCACCGTTTGAGGCACTTTATGGGAAGGGATGTAGATCACCTATAGGGTTGTTTGAGGCAGGTGATGTGAAGCCTTTAGGCGTTGATTTGGCAAGGGAAGCTCAGGAAAAAGTGAAGGGTATCTAAACCAATTTATTGGCAGCCAGAGTAGGCAGAAAGAGTATGTCGATTGCAAGGTAAGGGACATGTCTTTTAAAGTTGGTAAACAGATTATGTTAAAGGTGTCACCGATGAAAGGGGTAATAAGGTTTGGAAAGAGGGTAAGCTTAGCCCTCGGTATATTAGTCCATTTGAGGTTTTTGAAAGTGTGGGGCTGGTAGATTACAGGTTGGCATTACCGCCTAGTTTATCCGGAGTCTATCCAGTGTTCCATGTATCCATGCTGAAGAGATACCATGGGGATGGGGAGTACATTATCAAATGGGATTCGTTCTTGTTAGATAAGGACCTTTAGTAAGAGGAGGAGTTGATTGTTATTCTTGATTGGGATGTCCAGAAGTTGAGGATGAAGGAAATTAGATCGGTGAAGGTTCAATGGAAGCATCATCCGATTGCAGAAGCCACTTGGAAAATTGAGAAGGACATGTGTGATAAGTACCCTCACTTTTTTGAGGATTCAGGTACTACTTTCTTCTCGATTTAGCTTATCTTTTTCTTATTTGATCATTCGAGGATGAATGATAGGTAAATTGTTATTTGTTTTAACAACCCTTCCCGTCATTATGGGTGAGAATTTCCTGTGAGAAAATGGGTTAAAAAATTTTTGGGTTGGGGAGTTGAAAATTTTGAGCTAGGCTAGTCTCGGACGAAGTCTGAGCAAGGTGAGGTCTAGGAAAATCCGAGAATGGATTGGGTAAAATGAGTAGGTTTGAGCTAGTTTTTATATTAGCTAAGGTATTTAAGGAGTCCGTAGGACTTTTCTAAATGAATTCGGGTGAGTAGAACTACTGATTTTGAACTTGACATAAAGGGGTTGGTTTGGAACGTCAAGGTTTGAAGGTGTGTTGTGGAATGGGCAAAACAGGGAGGATTCTCGAGTTTTTGTCCCATGTCAGTTGATATAGTGAGTGACATGCTTCTATGGAGATGCCACTATAGCGGAGAAATTCCTGCTATAGCGGGAGTCAAAGGCGGTCAACCCTGCTATAGCGGGCAGCTTCCGCTATAGTGGCGCCGCTATAGCGGTATCGGGACGCTATAGTGGGATAAGTCGTTGTTAATGTATAAGATTCTCCAAAAACGTTCATTCTTATATATATTTATATATATATATATATATATATATATATATATATATATATTATTAATTAACGTGATACACATATGCAAAGCGCGTACACTTTACTAGTTATATTGAAAGTGTGAAGGATATTATAATGTGATTTGAACTTTTTATCCTTAATTAAAAGTCTCCACTTTAGACGAAATCACCTTTTCACTTATTTGCTCCAGTTATTGTTTAATTATTTTTACTAAAATAAATCATCACATGTCAAAAAAGAAAAAAAATAACAAATTATTAGTGCCCAGGTTAAAAGTTAAAACAAAGGAAACAACATTCAATTGAAGAATAAATAGAAATTTACTAGTACTACACTCCTTATATTTAGGAATTATTAATTAAAATTCTTATTTATTCTAGATAAGAACTAAAAATATTTGACACTTTTAAACCAGTTAGAATTTACATTATATAAAAAAGAATTTCTATAATTCTATTTAAAAACTTTACAAAAACATATGGCTTCTTCTACTTCTAACGTTTTCTTGGGTTTTTTTCAAGTCATCTTCTTGAATTCATTATCATCCTCTTTTTTGTCTTTCTTTATTTCTTTTAGTTAATAGCTTTAAAGATTATATATGAATTATACATAATCAACAATTGATAATGGATTCTTACTTTTTGGTAATTTCTCAGAAGAATGAACTAGAACAAGTGAGAATTCAAGAAACTTTCAAGGACTACGCACGATACCAAAGCAATAAGAGAGTCATATTTCCTAAGATGTCACTACAGCCTCCCGAAGATTGAGTACGGACGTCTCCGCCCCGATCCGCAGGACTCTACTAGACATTGACTCCTATACCGATGACACCGGTGAACCTAGGCTCTGATACCAAGCTTTCACAAGCCAATATCGCGGTCATGATGGCACCTACAACCCCCCAGTAGGCGAACCAATCCCCGTTGCCCAGAATGGTTAGTAATGGGCTACTATCTAAGTAGCAAGCGGAAGAAAACATATATATAAGCAGAAGCAAGATAAATAAGAATAAGAAAAGGAACAACAGGGAATATATATACAGAAGCTAAAACCAACCCAAAAACTGGTATCATAGTATAAGAGTTGAACTACATCAACAGAGTACCAAAAAGGAGTCCAAAACAATATATACATATCTGTCTCCGAATAGCAAAAACAGTACATGACACAAAGGATAAACTAAAGCTAAGCCCCAGTTGCCAAGAGCTCACCCTCAGTCTCGGATAGTCCAAAAATCCCTCGCACGAGGCAGCACGGTCGGCGGGGAGAACTCATACTCGAATCTGCACCCAAAGATGCAGAAGTTTAGTATGAGCACCAATTATAAAGAAACGGGTACCTAGTAGGTATCATAGGCCGACTGAGCGCATATAAGATATAAAAGCAATAATATAGCGAAAAAGAATGAAGTAGTCACAAAAACAACGAACAAGCATATGGAAGCTACCACAGAGAGACTACAAGGAGAAAACAATCATGCTAGGCTAGCTAATAGAGCTATACATCACAGAACACAGGTCAAGAAAGAAGGAACGCACCTGGGTCTATGCAATAACAATATGTAAAGATTGTTAAAGGAGAAGGCAGTATACCAGTAACCTCAAGTAAAAAGGGAAGGAGGAGAGGAAAATAACAATAACACACTTGAAAACAAGATTAAAACCAAGTCATGCGAGTAACACCATAATCACGATCAATATCGCAATAAAATAATAATAAATAAAAGTCTGCCTACAGTCCCACGGGCGCCCATACACCCTAGGAATATATATAAGTGAAAACAAACCCTTCGGCATCCCATGCTACCGGAGCATACACTGAGCAAATAGCAAACAAGGGTGAATCCAAACACAATATGCATGGTATGATATGATATGTTGAACTAAGTGATGGTAGGGCCGTATGTTACCCCCTCTGGTGTCTAGAAGGCCTAATAGAGGCAGGATCCATGGAAGGGATTCCCTCAAGTACCTCAACTCCACCGCACACCCCTCCTCCGGTCACCCTCATCCCATTGCTCTTGGTCTGGAATGGCAGGGTCCATGGAGGTCTACTCGTAGACCGCATACTAAATCTCATAATCTCAAAATAACCATTAGGAGTATAGCCGGATCGAAAAAAATCACCAGACCTCAAAAATGCACGCCCGGGTTCTACTCGGTTCTAAATCAGGAAATCAAGTCTCAAAATCCCGTCAAAGGTGCCCGAACATAACCGGGTCTAAAATATTAGTAAAACCAATTTGTTGCTCGGTACGATGAGTCTAATGTCTTTTTAATCAGTAAGAAATCAATTCTAGCACTACAGACCATCCGAACCTAGTATAAGTATGAAAATAGTGATAAAATCATCCTTTTAGTTCCTTTTTACCCTAAAAAGATCCATGAAAACAGTTCCAACCTTTATTAACTATTTTTTATCCAAAATGGGTCTGTAAGGCCATGAAAGGTTTAGAAAATCATCAATAGTAGGCCCGATGCCAAAACCATAGTAAAACATGTGAAAAACCTTTTATATGCATGATAATGTCATGCTCAAGTACAAGGAGTGGCCCAACGGCTCACAATCAATCTATCTGCCCTGCACAGGCTTCAATCGCTCTACATCAAGCAGAATCAACTCTATAATAATGGTTTCGATGCCCGGGACTCACAGACATTCCCAAATAACTCACCATCTATGTTCCAAAGTCAAAACAAGGCCACATCGGACCACAAGGGTGATACTATCAACTACAATGAATACTCTAATCAACGGAGCAAAAATAAGACGGACATGAAGAAGCGGACAAGGTCTGGGGTACAAAGCTAATAAACACAACCCAAGGTTGGTAATTAGTACAATTATATCCTATATATGCGGAGTCTAAAAGAGTTAAATCGTAACTTACCTGTCGTCCAATGACAAGCTGCAAGGAAGACAATGTCCAAGCTAGAACCGCTCCAAAAAGCTCCAAAACAAAATCAAACTAGAATTTAGGCTTGAATACTTGACGTAGATATTCGATTTTCTTTCAGATATTAAGTGAATCGTTAAAATTATTTTTCCACCATAATATCCTCTGCGTTCTAAGAAAGAACATTAGCTCCACCATCAATCCTCTACACCAAAAAAAAAGGTAAATCGGATTGAAATAAGAAATAACTGTAGGTGTATATGGAGGAACACAATGATAAAGTATATAAGTAAATATCAAAAAGGACGTGGGTTTTTAAAATTTGCAAGGCATATCATCTTTTCTAATAATGTTAATACTACAAAAGTTCATATCCTCCAAAAAAATTAATTACTAGCACTAGCTAAGTATTTGTAAGTGATGGCCACCTATCCAGTAGTGCATAGGTGTTGCACTCCCTCCACCTCCACGTGTGTGGTGGAGGTGGCACCAAAATATTTATTTTCCCATATGTATATACTCGGGTATTGCATAGAGTCATGGTAAAATAAATAAAACTTTTTAAATATATCATAATTGATAGAAAATTATTTCAAATAAAACTCACTATATTATAATAATAATTTTTAACATAACTAAGCTTACTATCTCCGTAAAAAAATTAATAATTTATAAAACTCTTATAAAATAAATACATATACAGATATATCATAACAAAAGTATTTTTTTCACAAAAATTTAATACATTTTTAGAAAAGTAAAACCTTTTTACCAAACTCAACTTTTAAATTAAATATTTTTAAATACACGCGATGTTAATAAGATTCTCAAATTTAGGCTCTCAAGCCTTTGATACGGGATGAAGCTTAAGGTCATACGACACCTCGAATCAAGATCGACCTGCCCACAAGGTCAGTTGAGCTCATACGATCGCAAATCACTATTGCACGATTTTGATACTCGGCTCCTAAGACTCAGCTCTAAAATAGAGAATTGGCCATAAAGATCCAACGAATGGCCAGGGCACCGAACCACCGGTCCCAGCAAGTCATACATGACTTTGGGCCTCTACAAGAAAGCTCCAGCACTACAAAGATAGTGTACACGCGGGAATGACCAGAAGAGTCATTACATCATCCACTACTAAAAAGGACTTTCATCCTCGAAATTCAAGGGCAAGGAGTACCTGAACACTCAAACAACTGCAGATACTGAGCCCGCATATCTCTCTCGATCTCCCAGGTAGCCTCCTCAACTGGACAGTGCCTCCACTGAACCTTAACAACTAAAATCTCCTTAGACCGCAACCTCCTAACATCTCTAGCTAGTATAGCAACTGGCTCCTTAACAAAAGTCAAACCTCTCATCCAACTGAATCAAATCCCACTGCAACACATGATACTCAAGTTCAACATACCATCGCAAAATTGATATATGAAAAACTGGGTGCGTAGCTGAAAAGATCGAAGGCAAGGATAACTGATAGGCAACACTACCAACCCTCTTGAGAATCTCAAACGGCCCAATATACCTGGGGATAAGCTTGCCCCAACGACCAAATCTCATCACGCCCTTCATGGGCGACACTCGAAGGAATACCAAGTCATCAACACTGAACTCTAAAGCGCTAAGTCTATGATCAGCATAGCTCTTCTTCCTGCTCTGAGCTACTCAAAGTCTATCCTGAATCACTCAGAATCGGTCTAAGGAATCTCAAAGAAAATATGTACTATGTGTCCTAGACTCCAAACCATCAAACAACCAATCGGCGATCTGCAATGTCTACCATAAAATGCCTCAAAAGGTGCCATGCCAATGCTCAAATGGAAGCTATTATTATAAGAAAACTCGGCCAAAGACATAAACTGATCCCAAGAACCTCAAAAGTCAAGAACACAGGCCCGAAGCATGTCCTCCAGGACCTGAATAGTCCTCTCATACTGGCCATCTATCTGACGGTGGAATGCAGTACTAAGTTGAACCTCTGTACCCAAATCTCATTGAAAAGACCTCCAGAACAGAGATGTGAACTTAGTGTCGCGGTCTGAAATGATAGAAGTTAGGACCCCATGAAACCGAACAACCTCACGAAGGTAAATCTGAGCTAACCTCTCTAGACTGTAAGTAGGCTGAACCGGCAAGAAGTGCGCTGACTTAGTCAGTCGATAAACAATCACCAAATGGAGTCAAAACCCCTAAAAGTTTGTGGCAAACCAACAATGAAATCCATAGTAATCCCTTCCCACTTCCACTCAGGAATGGGAAGTCGCTGCATAAAACCACCAGGTCTCATGTGCTTGAACTTCACCTACTTACAGTTCAAGCACCGAGGTACAAACTCCGCTACATCCTGCTTCATACCACTCCACCAGTAAAGCTGCCTCAAATCTCTGTACATCTTGGCTGCGTGAGGATGAATAGAATACCTAGAATAATGTGCCTCATAAAGAATCAACTGAATCAAATCACCAACCCTCGAAACACAAAGGCGGCTATCAAACGTGAGAACCACATATGAATCGAGAGTAGCCCGGCTGGCCTCACCCTGAACAACCTGATCACGAAAGTCACACAACCGCTGATCCTCAAACTGACGGCTCTGAATCTAATCAACCAAAGTAGAACGAACCTTGACACTGGCGAGAACTCTGCCAGGATCTGACAAGTCAAGACTAACCAAATGGTTAGCCAAAGACTGAATGTCCAAGGCCAACGGTCGCTCTAAAACTGAAAGAGAAGCTAAGCTACCCATACTCACCGCCTTCCGGCTCAAGGAATCCGCTACCACATTTGCCTTGCCTAGATGATACAGAATAGTGAAGTCATAGTCCTTCAGTAGCTCGACCCATATCCTCTACCTTGAGTTCAACTATCGCTGACTCATCATATACTGAAGACTACGGTGATCAGTGAAGATCTCACAGTGAACTCCATATAGGTAGTGCCTCCAACTCTTAAGCGCGAACACTACCGCCGCAAACTCTAAGTCATGAGTGGGGTAGTTGCGCTCGTGAACCTGCAGTTGTCCCGATGCATATGGTATAACATGACCCTGTTGCATTAGCACACAACCAAGACGAACCCTGAAAGCATCACAATACATTAAGAAACTGTAACTCTCAACCGGAAAAGTCAATACAGGAGTTGAAGTCAACAAGGTCTTAAGCCTCTGGAAGCTATCCTCACAATGATTCGACCACTGAAATGGAACATCCTTCCTAGTTAGCATAGTCAATGGTGATGCTATGGAAGAAAACCCCTCTATGAACCTCCGATAGTAACCGACTAACCGAACAAAGTTGCAAACCTCGGTAGGAGTAGTAGGTCTAGGCCAGTCACAAACTGCTAAAACCTTACCTGGATCAACTCTAAACCTTGTGCATCGAGTTCATAAGAGCTACAGGGGCGTTAGTCAACCCAAAAGACATCACCAGGAACTCATAGTGGCTATAACGTGTCCTGAATGCTGTCTTTGGGATGTCCTCTGCCCTAACCCTCAAGTGGTGGTAGCCTGACCTCAAATCTATCTTCAAAAACATAGTCGAACCCTGAAGCTGATTAAATAAATCATCTATGTGCGGCATCGTATACCCATTCCTCACAGTCACCCTATTCAGTTGGCAATAATCAATACACATCCGCATAAACCCATCCTTCTTCTTCACAAACAGAACAGAAGCACCCCAAGGAGATACACTCAGCCTAATAAAACCCTTAGCTAACAAATCCTGAAGCTGCTCCTTAAGATCTCTCAACTCAGCTGGAGCCATACGGTAAGGAGAAATGAAAATGGGCCTGGCACCTGGCTTTAACTTAATAGCAAAGTCGATATCTCTATCGGGTGGAAGTCCTGGCAGGTCGATAGGGAACACATCTAGAAAATCTTTAACCACAGGTACCGACTCAGGGGAAGAAGGGTCAACACTAGCATCTCGTACATATGTTAGATAAGCCAAACACACACGAGAAACCAACTTCCTAGCTCGAAAACAACATATGATCCCAGACGATGCGCGATTGACAGAACCCTGCCTTACAACCGGGGATGCGCCGGGCATGGCTATGGTAAAGGTCTTGGTATAACAATCTAAAAATGCACGATGAGGGAATAACCAGTCCATGCCCAAAATGACATCAAAGTCTAACATATAAAGAATCATCAAATCACCCCAAGTCTCAATATCTCAAACATAAATCATATAGGATCTTACAACTCGATCCACTACTAAAGAATCTCCTACCAGGGTCGAAACAGATACAGGTACAGATAACGGTTCACTAGTAAATCCCAAGCAAGGCAAATAGTAGGAAGAAACATACGAGCAAGTGGATCCAGGATAAATTAAAGCATGTGCTGGTCGACGGCATATGGAAATCGTACCTTTGATCACAGCATCCGAGGCCTCAGCCTCTGGTCTCCCAGGGATCATATAAAACTGACAACGACCACCACCTGATCGACCTCCATCCCTACTACCTGTCCTACCATGCTGGGAACCACCTCTAGCCTGACCACCACCCCCTCTAACCGGTGGCTGAACTGCACAGATAGGCTAAGTTAGTTGAGCGGCTGGCTGATCTGTACCCCGCTAGGGACAATCTTTAGCAAAGTGCCAATAACTTTGCACTTATAGCAAGCCCCTGACGGCCTATACTATCGATATGAACTAGCTGAACTCGTGTGGCCACCACGGCCTGATACCCCAGAAATTGAACCCCTCGGAATCTAAGCACTGTAACCGTGCTCGCTACTCTGACCCTGATCAAATTGAGACCCACCAGAAAATTAAAGTGAAGCCTGAACCGGTCAACTAGACTAACCCTGGTGCTGTTGTGGCTGATACCCTCGGCCCCACTTGCCTGAACCTCTACTACCATGATGAAAACCACTGTAGCTACCCTGATGTCGAGGCCTCTTATCTCTGGCCCCGGAGTCATGATGATGCAAATCCTGTACAGTACAGGCATAGTCTGTTATAGCCTGGAATGACCGACTATTAGCAACCAATATCTCTGTTGGCTCTCTAAACTCTTTCTGTAGCCCCCAAACAAACCTATGGACTCTGTCAGGCTCGGTAGGCATAATTATGGCCCCAAATGGAGCAAGCTGATGAAAACGAGTCTCATACTCTGATACGGTCATAGAACCCTGCATAAGTCTAGTGAACTGCTCCCTATGACACTCACTGTCGCTCTGTGGCAAGAACTTGACCATGAAGGCCTCATAGAACTCTGACCAAGATAACGGAGGAGACGAAGATGGTCTGCAAGCAACCTGGGCCTTCCACCATAACTTAGCGGGGCCCTTCATCTGATAAGTAGTGTATCCAACACCGTGAGTCTCTAGTAAACCCAAATGATATAGCATCTCCTCACAAGTAGTGATAAAGTCATGCGGATCCTGACCAGAAGTACCAGCAAATCGCGAAGGTGCCAATCTTAGAAACCTACCTAACGCCTTTTGCTCTGTCTCTGTCATAACTGGGCGAGGAGCAAGAGGTTGTGCAACTGATGGAACCAGAATAACCTCGGCACGGGGAGCCACAGTGGCAGGCTGCGCTCTTGAACTCGGTGTACCCCGGGCTTCCCTCTGAGTGGATTTCTGTGCTACCCCAGCAAGCTGATCCCTGATCATACCCAAAAGCTGTAATAGTAAACCCGCATATCTGAAGACTGAGCTAGGGTTGAACCTGGCACAAAAGCGGGTGCTGGGGATGGTACTAGAGCTGTTGGCACCTGGGCTGCCCCCTGGTCCACATGCTGCTTCTCAGGATCTAACTCTGGCTCATAATCATGCTTGAGTTCTATCTCCACTCTAGCAGCTCTAGTAGGTGCCGCTGCTCGGGGATGTCCTAGACCCCTACCTCTACGACCTCCGTAGCCTCTAGCTGGTGTCTGGGGTGTTGGTGTTGGACGGTCATCTCTACCTGACGCTGACGCTCTCGTAGGAACCATCTGTGGAAGAATGAACTATAACAAGTGAGATTTCAAGAAACTTTCAAGGACTACGCACGATACTGAAGCAATAAGAGAGTCATATTTCCTAAGATGTCACTATAGCCTTCTGAAGATTGAGTACGGACGTCTTCGCCTCGATCCGCAGGACTCTACTAGACATTGGCTCCTATACCGATGACACTGGTGAACCTAGGCTTTGATACCAAGATGTCACGACCCAATATCACGGTCATGATGGCACCTACAACCCCCAGTAGGTGAACCAATCCCTGTAGCCCAGAACGGTTAGTAATGGGATACTATCTAACCAGCAAGCGGAAGAAAACATATATTTAAGCGAAAGCAAGGGATATAAGAATAAGAAAAGGAACAACAGGAATATATATACAGAAGCTAAAACCAACCCAAAACCTAGTATCATAGTATAAGAGCCGAAATACATCAACAGAGTACCAAAAATGGGTCTTAAACAATATATACATATCGGTCTCTGAATAGCAAAAAGAGTACATGACACAAAGGATGAACTAAAGCTAAGCCCCGGTCGCCAAGAGCTCACCCTCAGTCTCGGATAGTCCAAAAATCCCTTGCACGAGGCAGCGCGGTCAGCAGTGAGAACTCACACTCAGATCTGCACCCAAAGATGCAGAAGTGTAGTATGAGCACCATTGCAAAGCAACGGGTACCCAGTAGGTATCATAGGCTGATTGGGCGCATATAAGATATAAAAGCAATAATGTATCGGAAAAGAATGAAGTAGTCACAAAAACAACGAACAAGCACATGAAAGCTAGCACAGAGAGGCTACAAGGAAAAAACAATCATGCTAGGCTAGCTAATAGAGCTATACATCACAGAACACAAGTAAAGGAAGAAGGAACGCACCTGGGGTCCAAGCAATAACAATATATAAAGAGAGTTAAAGGAGAAGGTAGTATATCGGTAACCTCAAGTAAAAAGGAAAGGAGGAGAGAAAAATAACAATAACACACTTGAAAATAAGATTAAACCCAAGTCATGCTAGTAACACCATAATCAGGATCAATATCGCGATAGAATAATAATAAATAAAAGTCTACCTACAGTCCCACGGGGGCCCATACACCCTAGAAACACATACAAGTGAAAACAAACCCTCCGGCATCCCATACTACTGGAGCATACACTGAGCAAATAGAAAAAAGGGTGGATCCGAACACAATATACATGGTATCATATGATATGTTGAACCAAGTGACGGTAGTGTCATATGTTACCCCTTCCGGTTCCTAGAAGGCCCAATAGAGGCAGGATCCATGGAAGGGATTCCCTCGAGTACCTCAACTCCACTGTACAGCCCTCCTCCGGTCACCCTCGGCCCGTAGCTCTTGGTACGGAATGGCAGGGTCCATGGAGGTCTACTCATAGACAAGATACTAAATTTCATAATCTCAAAATAATCATTAGGAGTATAGCCGGATCGAAATAAGTCACCAGACCTCGAAAATGCATGCCCGGGTTCTACCCAGGTCTAAATCAGGGAATCAAATCTCAAAATCACGACAAAGGTGCCCAAACATAACCAGGTCTAAAACATTAGTAAAACCAATTTGTTGCTCGCTCCGATGAGTCTAGTGTCATTTTAAATCAGTAGGAAATCAATTATAGCACTACGGCCTAGCAGAGTCTAGTATAAGTATGAAAATAGTGATAAAATCATCCTTTTAATTCCTTTTTACCCCAAAAAGATCCATGAAAATAGTTCCAACCTTTATTAATTATTTTTATCGAAAACGGGCCCGTAAGGACATGAAAGGTTTAGAAAATCATCAACAGTAGGCCCGAAGCCAAAACCATAGTAAAACATGTGAAAAAACTTTTATATGCATGATAATGGCATGCTCAAGTACAGGCAGTGGCCCAATGGCTCACATCAACCTATCGGCCCTGGACAGGCTCCAATCGCTCTACAACAAGCATAACCAGCTCTATAATAATGGTATTGATGCTCGGGACTCACAGGCATTCCCAAATAACCCACCATCTATGTTCCAGAGTCAAAACAAGGCCAAACAGGACCACAAGGGTGATACTATCAACTACAATGAATACTACAATCAATGGAGTAAAAATAAGACGGACATGAAGAAGCGGACAAGGTCTAGGGTACCAAGCTAGTAAACCCAACCCAAGGATGCTAATTAGTACAATTATATCCTATATATGTGGAGTCTAAAAGAGTTAAATCGTAACCTACATGTCGTCCAATGACAAGCTACTAGGACGACTGTCGTCCAACGACAAGCTGCTAGGATGACAATGTCCAAGCTCGAACCGCACCTAAAAGCTCCAAAAAAAAATCAAACTCAAATTTAGGCTTGAATAACTTGACGTAGATAGTCGATTTTCTTTCAAAGATTAAATGAATCATTAAAATTATTTTTCCACCATAATATCCTCTGCGTTCTTACAAAGAACATTAGCTCCACCACCAATCCTCTACACCAAAAAAAAAGGTCATTCGGATTGAAATAAGAAAAAACTGTAGGTGTATATGGAGGAACACAATGATAAAGTATATAAGTAAATATCAACAAGGACGTGGGTTTTTAAAATTTGCAAGGCATATCATCTTTTCTAATAATGTTAATACTACAAAATTTCATATCCTCCAAAAACATTAATTACTATCACTAGCTAAGTATTTGTAAGTGATGGTCACCTATCCAGTAGTGCATAGGTGTTGCACTCCCTCCAGTTTCACGTGTGTGGTGGAGGTGGCACCAAAATATTTACTTTCCCATATGTATATATTCGGGTATTGCATAGAGTCGTGGTAAAATATATAAAACTTTTCAAATATATCATAATTCATAGAAAATCATTTCAAATAAAACTCATTATATTATAATAATAATTTTTAACATAACTAAGTTTACTATCTCTGTAAATAAATTAATAATTTATAAAACTCTTATAAAATAAATACATACACAGATATATCATAACAAAAGTATGTTTTTCATAAATATTTAAAACATTTTTAGAAAAGTAAAACTTTTTTACCAAACTCAATTTTCAAATTAAATATTTTCAAATATGCGCGATGTTAATAAAATTCTCAAATTTAGGCTCGCAAGCGTTTGATACAGGACGAAGCTTAAGGTCATACAACAGTTCGAATCAGGATCGACCTTCCCACAAGGTCAGTTGAGGTCATACGATCGCAAATCACTATCGCACAATTTCGATACTCAGCTCCTAAGACTCAACTCTAAAATAGGGAACTGGCCATAAAGACCCAATGAACGGCCAGGGCACCGAACCACCGATCCTAGTAAGTCATACATGATTTGGGGCCGCTACAGGTAAGCTCTAGCACTACAACGACAGCGTACACGCGGGAATGATCGGAAGAGTCATTACATGAAAAGTATGAAAAAATTTCAAATATTAAAATTACATATTCGATCTATTATTTTAATATCTTATATTTTAGTTCTTAATATGTAATGATTATGTATCCTTGTGTTTGTACTGATTTCTACTCTATTTTCTTTTATAGTACTTATAGTTTGGATATTCTATGGTATTTTGTGAAGAGACATATAATTTCTTTGTGGAATTTGGTTACTATTTTTTGGATTAATATTATGATCTGATGTGTACCATGTATAAAATTATATTTTTGTATTATTTAGGAATGCGCTTTCTAGCCAGTTTCTAGGTATTAGCCAAGAAATAATATATATATATCTATACACTAATATATACGAGAGATATGTGTAAAGCACGTATACTAAACTAGTATAGTATTAAATGTACATATATATAATATATCATGTTCAATACATAATAAATGAACATTTTATATTATGCTCATTATTGGGTAGTGTTAAATATACAATATCAAATTATAATATATTATGTTCAGTATATATTATATTAAGTTTATATCATATTAACTATATATTATATTAAGTTTATATCATGTTCACGATTAAGATAGAGAAGAGAATTTTTTTTGGGAATTCTTGAAGAATTATACGATTAAAATAAAGATGATAGAATTTGGGAATTTTACAAAAGTAAAGAATTACACAAAAATTAAATAGGAGAAGGAAAGATAGAAAGAAAAAATTGTATAACAATATAAGAAAACCTATAGAAGAAAATAAGAGAAAATATATTTTACAAAATAATTATAATAAAAACAAAAATTGTATAAAAAATACCATTTGTGATTCTTAACTTGAGATAAAATATCTCCTACAGTCATCTGTAAAACAAATAATCAATGTTTTTATTATTGAAACTCCATCTTTCCTAAAAAATGAACAAATAAAGGTTGATAAATAAATAAAGGAGAAAACTCAATGGTGGATCAGCATTATAAAGTAATAAAAAGAACTACTCAAATAGGGATCGAAACGTTTTTTGTCATGACCCCAAAATACGATGGGATCGTACGGGCACCTACTCTAACCTATTCAGGTAGGAGAACCTTAAAACCACCCATCCCTTAACATACGGAAGTATTTTTATGCAATTTCAAATGTAATGATATAAAAAGCAATTGCATAGATCTCAAATCTCATTAGATAGTTAATATACAAGGACTATCAAAATGTTCAAGATACAACAATTTGTCACGACACGATTTCTCGTTCATGATGACACCTACAATCCCCCAGTAGGCGAACCAATCTTCGAAGCCCAGAACGATTAGTAATGGGCTAACTTCTAACAGTTTAAGCGGAAGATTCGATACATAAGCGGAAGATTCGATACATAAGCGGAAGCAAGGGCATAATGAGAAGAAAATAGATACAAGAGAGATATAAACAAGCGGAATCTAAACCAACCCAAAACCTGGTATCAAAGTGTATAAGAGTCGAACTACATCAGGAGTACAAAGATTAAAAAGTCATATATACACAGTGTCTATGAAACTATAAGAGTACAAAATACACCAAGGATAACTGGAGTCAAGCTCTGAACGCCAAGAGCTCAACCTCAACCTGGATGGTCCAAAAACAACACCCCGCACGAGTCTCCGGCGCTTTATCTGTGATAGCCCACACTAGGATTTGCACCTGAAGATGCAGAGGGTAGGGTGAGCACTAAATGCGAAGCATAAGGTACCCAGTAGGTATCATAGGCCGACTGGGAACATATAAAGTAAAAGAGCAATAGCAGACAAGGTAGAAAAAAACAATCACAGAAATTAACGAAAACGTACACAGGAACTAGCCCAGAGGGAAGACAACAGAAGGCAACATACAAGGCTAGCATATAGAATATATACACACAGCAATCATAGGTGAAAGTAAGGACAATGCACCTGGGATCCTTGCAAAAATAGTATATATAAGAATAAGTTCTAGAAATGGGCGGTATATCGGTACCCTCAAGTATAAAGAAAAAGGGAGAGAAGAATAAAGGTAGACATGCTCGACATATAGGAATTAATACCCAATCAAGTCATACAAAACTATATCCGGGAACTCACCACCTTACAGTAATCATGCTCATACTCAACTGTAACAGGGAATAATATCGGAATAAAGTAACAAGAGTCTACCTACAGTCCCTCGGCCGCCCATACAATCGAGGAATGCAATCAAGTAAAAACAAACCCTCTGGCATCCCATACTACCGGAGCGTACAATCAATAAACAACAAACAAGGGTGGTATCTCAAACAATGGATGATATGATGCATGAAAACCTCAGGGTGAAATAGAACCTCTGTATGTACCTCCTCCGATGCCGATTGGGCCCAGCAGGCAGGTTCCATGGAAGTACACAGCTCGTATACCTCTACTCTACCGTATACCCTTCCCCCCGGCACGCGAAGCCCAAAGCCTCAGGCCTGAAGCGATAAGGTCCATGGAGGTCCCGGACCCCAGACTAAAACTCAAAATCAAAACGTATCCTCCGGAATCAAGTCTGGGTTCAAGCCATGCCTAGACCCTATCTAGGACTAAAACAGTGAAAAAGATGTCTCAAAAACCCTTCCAAGGGTGCCTAGGCACAACCGGGTCTAAAACAGTAGTAAAAACATCTCAGATGCTCGACCCGGCCGAGCCTGATATCATTTCAAATCAGCAAGAAAACTCAGCTAGCACTCTGACCTGGTAGAGTCTAGCAATAGTGGTAAATCATGATAAAACCATATTTTTAACTTTCTTTTACCCCAAGAAGATCCACATATCAAGTCAAATCATTTTCAAATCCAATTTTATCGAAAATGGGCCCCCGGGTCCATGCAAGGTTTAGAAAATCTGTTTCCATAGGTCCGAAGCTAAAAACCATAATAAAACGTGGAAAACCCTCTTTGTATGCATGGAAATTATATGATCAACCCCAAATAGCTGCCCGGAAGCTCACAATCAACCTAACGGCCCTTCACAGGCTCCGAAGCTACTCAGCAAGAATAACCAGCCTAGAAGGATATTTCTATGTCTGGGACTCGCGAACATTCCCAATAATCCCACCTTCTATGTTCCAGAGTCAACAAGACCTCACGGGGTCACAAGGGTAATAAATGTATCAACTAATAGGAATACTACACACAACGGAGGAAAGAAATAGGACGAATCATGGAAAAGTAGTCAAGGTCTGTGGTACCAACCTAATAACCCAACCCAAGGATGCCAACTAGTACAATTTTACCCGATATATGCAAAGTCTAGGGAGTTAAGCCGTAGCCTACCTGTCGTCCGACAACAAGCTGCGGGAATGATCATATCTGAGGCCGAGCTGCTCCGTGAAGCTCCGAATGAGAATCAAACTATTAAATTCATGAATAAAATATTAAGACGAGTCTAACAATATCCATATTGCTACAATTGTAGCCGTGTCGATATCCGAGTCAAAAGCAGGCCCGCACGGCCCACAATTCGAAACTAAAAATGAAAAAAAATATGATGACCCCAACGATGCCAAGAAGGCATGCTCCAAATTTGAGCACAATTGGACAAGGGAAGGGCACCAAAATATCCCGCCCAAGTTGGGGATTAAAGAATGGACATTTAGAAAATAAAAACGAAAATTGGGCAAGAATTACTTTCCAAAATGACAGAAAATCAGCCCAAGACGGATAAAACTTCACACCCACAAACATGCACAAGCTTAGGGGACAGAATCTATCACAAAATCCAAGCTTTGGATGAGCATCAATGAAGGAATTAAGAGAAAATTTGAAGAAGGCAAGTTGAGCAAGATGACTTACCAAGAGGCGAAGAACTACGGATAATCGACGAACAAATAATTCTCCAAGGTTTAGAACTTAATTGGAGAAAAATGGTGGAGAGAATTTTGAGTTTTAGAGTGATAAAAGTGAGGAGAAAGGCTGGAAAAAACTAAATGACAGCAATAAATAGTTGTTGTCCGCAGCTGATTTTCTGCACTTTTTAGAAAACTCGATGGGGAATTTCAGGCATAATTGGAAATCGATATTCAAAAATTAATAGTGCTAATAGAGTAGAAACGACATTATGGACTCAACGAAATCGATGAAACTTCCTTACGAGGTCGTTTAGGAGAAATGTTGACCCAAGTCAACACTAACGATAAGAACTCAAAGGCTCGAAATGAGTCCAACTCACCCGGAACCTGAACCAACCATCTTCCTAGCCCAAACTCAACATTCCGGAGTTGATGGAATCGTCGGATTTTGAATCTGACACTCTGATAATCGAAAGTCACCCGAAGTTACACTTTCAACTCCAAATGACCTGAAAACTGAGAAAACATCACAAAACCCACACTGGAAGTTCTCAGGCCTCAACTAAAGGTCCAACTAGACCAAACTCAGCGCTTTGGAGCTAACAGAACTGTTAGAATTCAATTCCAAGAACATTAGCTAAGAATGTTGACTAAAGTCAACGATATTCAAAGTTTAAAGCTCTAAAATAGGCGAACGACTAAAACGACCAAACGAACGACCGGGGCACAAAACTACCAGTCCCAGCAAGCCATAAATGACTTGGGGCTGCTACAGGAAGGCTCTAACAGTGCAATAAATGCGAAAATACAAAGATGACTGGAAGGGTCATGACAACATCCACTACTAAAAAGACTTTCGTCCTCGAAAGTCAAGAAGAAGGGAGTACCTGAAGGCTCGAACAACTGCGGATACTGATTATGCAACTCACTCTCGGTCTCCCAGGTAGCCTCCTCAGCCGGATGATGCCTCCACTGCACTTTCACAACCGGAATCTCCCTAGATCTCAACCTCCTGATATATCTGGCCAGAATACCTATCGGCTCCTCAACAAATGATAAACTCTCATTTAACTGAACTGAATCAGGCACATACTGGCGCAACATCAAAACATGGAAAACTGGGTAAACAGCTGAAAACATCATAGGCAAGGCTAACATGTAGGCAACACTACCAACCCTCTGTAGAATCTCAAACTGCCCAATAAACCTGGGGCTAAGCTTGCCCCGCCAACCAAATCTCATCACGCCCTTCACGGGTGATACTATGAGGAAAATCAGATCACCAACACTGAACTCCAAGGCACAAAGTCTATGATCAGCATAGCTCTTCTGCCTACTCTGGGCTGCTCTAAGTCTGTCCTGGATCAAACAGACTCGGTTCAAGGAATCTCTAAGTAAATCTATACCCTGCGGTCTGGACTCTAACCCATCAAACTAGCCAATAGGCGATCTGCAATGCCTACCATATAAAGCCTCGAAAGGTGCCATGCCAATGCTCGAATGAAAGCTATTATTATACGCAAACTCAGGAAATGGCATAAACTGATCCCATGAACCTCCAAAGTAAAGAACACAAGCCCGAAGCATATCCTCCTGGACCTGAATAGTCCTCTCGGACTGGCCATCTGTCTATGGGTGGAAAGCAGTACTAAGTTTAACCTCCGTACCCAAATCCCTCTGTATAGCTCTCCAGAACTAGGATTTAAACTGAGTGTCGTGATCTGAAATGATAGAAGCTGGGACCTCGTGCAACCGTACAATATCATGAATGTAGATCTGATCTAACCTCTCTACCCCGTAGGAAGTATGAACCGACAAGAAATATGCTGACTTAGTCAGCCTATCAATGATCACCCAAATGAAGTCAAACCCTCGAGTAGTGCGAGGAAAACCAACAATAAAGTCCATAGTAATACCTTCCCACTTCTACTCAGGAATGGGAAGTCGCTGCATCAAACCACCCAATCTCATGTGCTTAAACTTCACCTGTTGATAGTTCAAGCATCGAGACACAAACTCTGCCACATCTTGCTTCATACCACTCCACTAGTAAAGTTGTATCAGGTCTCTATACATCTTCGCCGCGCCAGGATGGATGCAGTATCTAAAACAATATGCCTCATGGAGCAGCAACTGTATCAAATCACCAACACTCGGAACACAAAGTCGACCCTCAAACCTCAAAATCCCATCAGAACCTAAGGTATCTTGGTTGGCCTCACCCTAAACCACTTGATCACAAAGGTCACACGAACTCTGATCCTCAAATTATCGGCTCTAAATCTAAACAACTAGAGTAGAACGAACCTCAACACTGGCAATAACTCTGCTGGGATCCGATAAGTCAAGCCTGACCAAATGGTTAGCCAAGGACTAGATGTCCAAGGCCAATGGTCATTCAGAAGCTGAAAGTGAAGCTAGGCTGCCCATACTCACCGCCTACTGACTCAAGGCATCCGCTATCACGTTTTCCTTGCTCGGATGGTATAAAATAGTGAAATCATAGTCCTTCAGCAACTCAATCCATCTCCTCTGCCTCGAGTTCTGCTCGCATTGACTCGTAATGTACTGAATACTATGATGGTCGGTGAATATCTCGCAATGAACTCCATAAAGATAGTTCTTTTAGATCTTGAGCGTGAAGACTACCGCTGCTAACTCCAAGTCATGAGTGGGGTAGTTGCGCTCGTGAACCTTCAGTTGTCTCGATGCATATGTTATCACTCGACCCTGGTGCATCAACACACAAACAAAGCCGACCCCTAAAGCTTCACAATAAATAGAGAAACTTTGACCCTCAACTGGCAAAGCCAAAACTAGGGTTGAAGTCAATAAGGCCTTAAGCCTCTGGAAGCTATCCTCGCACTGATCAGACCATTGAAATGGAACATGCTTCCTAGTCAGCATAGTCAAAGGTGATGCTATGGAAGAAAATCCCTCGATGAACTGTCCGTAATACCCGGCTAACCCAACAAAGCTGCGAACTTTGATAGGAGTAGTAGGTCTAGGCCAATAACGAACCGCAGAAATCTTACCCGGATCAACCCCAATCTCATCCTTAGATACCACGTGTCCTAGGAATGAAATTGACTTTAGCCAAAACTCACACTTTGAGAACTTTGCATAAAGCGGATGATCTCTCAAAGTCTGAAGTACAGTCCTCAAATGCTGGTCATGCTCATGTCTACTCCGGGAGTATACCAGAATGTCATCAATGAAGACTATCACGAACAAATCTAGGTACGGGCTAAGCACCCTATGCATCAAATCCATGAAGCCTTCAGGGGCATTAGTCAACCCAAAAGATATAACTAGGAACTCATAGTGGTCGTGACGTGTCTTGAATGTTGTCTTAGGGATGTCCTCCTCCCTAATCCTCAACTAATGGTAGCCAGACCATAAATCAATCTTAGAAAACATGGCGGAACCCTGAAGCTGATCAAATAAGTCATCAATACTGGGCATCGAATACCTATTCTTCACAGTCACCTTATTTTGCTGCCAATAATCAATACACATCCGCATTGACCCATCCTTCTTCTTCACGAAGAGAACAGGAGCACCCTAAAGAGACACACTCGGTCTAATAAACCCCTTATCTAACAAATCCTGGAGCTGCTCCTTAAGATCTCTCAACTCAGCAGGAGCCATACGGTAGGGAGGAATAGAAATAAGCCTGGTGCCTGGCTCTAACTCAATGGAAAAATCAATATCCCTCTCAGGTGGAAGACCTGACAGGTCGGTAGGAAACACATCTAGAAAGTCTCTAACTATAGGAACCGACTCAGGAGACGTAGGGTCAGCACTAGCATCTCAGACATATGTTAGATAAGATAAATACCCATGGGATATCATCTTGGTAGGTCAAAGACAAGAAATGATCCCAGATGGTGCATGGCTAACAGAACCCTGCCACACAACTGGGGATACACCGGGCACGGCTATGGTAACAGTCTTGGCATAGCAATCCAAAATCACACGGTGAGGGGATAACTGGTCCATGCCCAGTATCACATCAAAATCTAACATATCAAGTATCATTAAGTCAGCCCAAGTGTCCAAATCACCAACAGATATCACATAGGATCTCACAATCCGATCCACTACTAAAAAATCTCCTACTGGGGTCAAAACAGAAATAGGAACCAATAATGGCTTACTAGCCAACCCCAAATAAGGCAGAAAGTAAGAAGATATATATGAACAAGTGGATCCAGGATCAAACAAAGCATAAGCTGGCTGACGGCATATACCATATAGAAATCATACCTGTGATTACAACATCTGAGGCCTCTGCCTCCAATCTCCCAGGGACCGCATAGAACTGACGACGACCTCCACTTACCTGACCGCCATCCCTACCACTTGCTCTGCCACATGGCGCACCACCTCTAGCCTAACCACCACCCACTCTAGTCAGAGGCTGAACTGCTCGCAGCGGCTCAGCTGGCTGAACTGTACCCTGCTGGGGGCAATCTCTAGCATGGTGACCAACCACACCACAAGTATAAGAGGTCCTTGATGACCTACTCGGTCAGGATGAACCAGTAGAACCCAAATGGCCACCATGGCTTGATGCCCTAGAATTTGTACCTATCGACGGCTGACCACTGTGACCTCACTGACTGCCCTGACCCTACTCAAATTGAGAACCAGAAGCCTAAAGTGACGCCTGTACCGGTCGACTAAACTGACCCTGATGTTGCTGCGGCTGATAACCTCGGCCCCACTGGCCTGAACCTCTACCACCATGCCTAGAACCACTGTAACTACCCTAATGTCGAGGCCTCTTATCTCTGGCCCCGGTGTCATTACAATGCGAACCCTCAACTATACAGGCATAGTCTACCATGGCCTGGAATGACCGATCGCTAGCAACTAGTATCTCTGCAGGCTCTCTGAACTCTCTCCCCCAAACAAATCTACAGAATTTATCGGTCTCAGTAGGCATAATCATGGCTCCAAATGGAGCAAGCTTATGGAACCGAGTCTCATACTCTGAGACGGTCATGGTATCCTGAGAAATTCTAGTGAACTCATCCCTCCGATGCTCTTGGTCGCTCATTGGCAAGAACATGGCCATAACGGCCTCATAAAACTCAGACCAGGTTAAGGGAGGTGATGTAGAAGGCCTGCAAGCAACCTGTGCCCTCTACCATAACTTTGCTGGACCCTCCAGCTTATATGAAGTGTAGCCAACCCCGTGAGTCTCCAATAAGCCCAAATGGTTCACATCTCCTCGCAGGTAATGATAAAGTCATGTGGGTCCTGACTCAATGTACCAGAGAATCTCGGTGGTGCCAATCTCAGAAACCTACCCAAGGCCTTATGCTCCATCTCTGTCATTGTAGGGGGAGAAGCAAGAGGCTGGTAAACTGATGGAACTAGAACAACCTCAGCACGGGGAGCCGCAGTAGCAGGTTGCACTCCTAAAATCTGAACACCCAGGGCTGCCCCTTGAGCGGATGTCTGGGCTGTCTTAAAAGGACGCTCCCTAATCATACTCAATAGTTGAAGTAACAAACCTCAAATATCTAAAGACTGAGCTAGGGCTGAAGCTAGCACAGAAACTGATGCTGGAACTGGTACTGGAGCTAGTGGTGCTTGGGCTGTCCCCAGGCCCACATGCTGCTGCTCTGGAGATAACTCTGGCTCGTAGTCATACTTAGGCTCTATATCCACTCTAGCATCTCTAGCAGGTGTCGCTGCTCTGGGGCGCCCTCGACCTCTACCTCTACCACGGCGACCACCCCGGCCCTTAGCTAGAGCCAGAGGTGTAGGGGCAGAGGTACTCCTCCGCCAGAAGCTGAAGATATCGTATTAACCATCTGTGAAAGAGTGAACCAGAATAAGTGAGATTTCTAAAAACTTTCAAGGATACTACGCACGAAAGAGGAACAAAAACAATCCATTTTCCTAAGATGTCACTATACCCTCCGAAAGATTAAGTACGGACATTTCTGCCCCGATCTGCAGTACTCTAATAAACATTGGCTCCTATACCGATGTCATCGGTGAACCTAGGACTCTGATACCAAGCTGTTATGACCTGATTTTTTAGTCATGATGGCACCTACAACCCCCAGTAGGTGAACCAATCCATGTAGCCCAGAACGGTTATTAATGGGCTACCTTCTACCAGTTTAAGTGGAAGATTCGATACATAAGAGGAAGTAAGGGCATAATGAGAAGAAAATAGATACAAGAGAGATATAAACAAGCGGAATCCAAACCAACCCAAAACCTGGTATCAAAGCGTATAAGAGCTGAACTACATCAGGAGTACAAAGGTCCAAAAGTCATATATATACAGTGTCTCAAAAAATATAAAGGATAACTGAAGTCAAGCTCTAAATGCCAAGAGCTCACCCTTAGCCTGGATGGTCCAAAAATAGCACCACGTATAAGTCTCCGGCGCTCTATCGGCGATGACCCATACTAGGATCTGCACAAAAAGATATAGAGGGTAGGGTGAGCACCAAATGCAAAGTATAAAGTACCCAGTAGGTATCATAGCCCGACTGGGCACATATAAAGTAAAAGAGAAATAGCAGATGGGGTAGAAACAAATAGCCACAGATATCAATGAAAAGGTACACAGGAACTATCCCAGAGGGAAGACAACAGAAGGCAACATACAAGGCTAGCATATAGAATATATATATATTATATATATATACGAAATAGGAACAGGTGAAATTAAGTACAATGCACCTAGGATCCTTGCAAAAATAGTATATATAAGAATAAGTTCTAGAAATGGGCGGTATACCAGTACCTTCAAGTATAAGGAAAAAGGGAGAGAAGAATAAAGGTAGATATGCTCGACTTACAAGAATTAATACCCAGTCAAGTCATACAAAAATCAATCCAGGAACTCACCACCTCACCGTAATCATGCTCATCCTCAACCGTAATAGAGAACAATATCAGAATAAAGTAACAAGAGTCTACCTAGAGTCCCTCGGCCACCCATACAACCGAGGAATGCAATCAAGTAAAAACAAAAACTCTGTCATCCCATACTATCAGAGCGTACAATAAAAAATAGCAAACAGGGGTGGTATATCAAACAATGGATGATATGATGCATGAAAACCTCAGGGTGAAATAAAACCTCTGTATGTACCTCCTCCGGTGCTGATCGGGCCCAGCAGGCAGGTTCCATGGAAGGACACAGCCCGTATACCTCTACTCCACTGTACACCCTTCCCCCAGCACACGCAACCCAAATCCTCAGGCCCGGAGTGACAAGGTCCATAGAGGTCCCGTACCCTATACTAAAACTCAAAATGAAAATGTGTCCTTCGAAATCTAGTTCGGGTTCGAGCAAGTGGCTAAGTCTCAAATATGCATGCCTAGACCTTGTCTACGACTAAAAGAGTGAAAAATATTTCTCAAAAACCCTTCCAAGGGTGCCCAGGCACAATCGGATCTAAAACAGTAGTAAAAACATCTCAAATGCTCGACCCGGCCGAGCTTGATATCATTTCAAATCAATAAGAAAACTCAGCTAGCACTCCGACCTGGTCGACTCTAGCAATATTGGTAAATCATGATAAAACCATATTTTTAACCTTTTTTTACCCCAAGAAGATCCACATATCAAGTCAAATCATTTCCAAATCCAATTTCATAAAAAATGGGCCCCCGGGGCCTTGCAAGGTTTAGAAAATCAGTTTTCGTAGGCCCAAAGCCAAAAACCATAATAAAACATGGAAACACCTCTTTATATGCAAGGAAATGATATGATCAACACAAATAGCTGCCCGGCAGCTCACAATCAACCTAACGGCCCTGCACAGGCTCCAAAGCTACTCAACAAGCATAACCAGCCTAGAAGGATATTTCTATGTCTGGGACTCGCGAACATTCCCAATAATCCCACCTTCTATGTTCCAGAGTCAACAAGACCTCACGGGGTCACAAGGGTAATAAATATATCAACTAATAGGAATACTACACACAACGGAGGAAAGAAATAGGACGAATCATGGAAAAGTAGTCAAGGTCTGTGGTACCAACCTAATAACCCAACCCAAGGATGCCAACTAGTACAATTTTACCCGATATATGCAAAGTCTAGGGAGTTAAGCCGTAACCTACCTGTCGTCCGATGACAAGTTGCGAGAATGACAATATCCAAGGCCGAGCATCTCCAAGAAGCTCTGAATGAGAATCAAACTATTAAATTCATGAATAAAATATTAAGATGAGTCTAACGATACCTATATTGCTACAATTATAGCCAGGTCGATATCTGAGTCAAAAGCGAGGCAGCGAGGCCCATAACCCAAAACCAAAAACGAAAATAACCACGATGACCTCAACGATGCCAAGAAGGCATGCTCCAAATTTGAGCACAATTGGACAAGGGAAGGGCACCAAAACAACCCGCCCAAGTTGGGGATTAAAGAATGTAAATTCCAAAAATAAAAATAGAAATTGGGCAAGAATTACTTACCAAAACAACGGAAAATCAGCCCAAGATGGATAAAACTTCACATCCACAAGCTTAGGGGGGAGAATCTATCACAAAATCTAAGCTTTGGATGAGCATTAATGGAGGAATTAAGAGAAAAACAGAAGAAGGAAAGTTGTGGAAGATGACTTACCAAGAGGCGAAGAAATATAGATAATCGACGAAAATATAATTCCCCAAGGTTTAGAACTGAATTGGAGCAAATGGTTGAGAGAATTTTGAGTTTTAGAGTGAGAAAAGTTAGGAGAAGGGCTGGAAAAAATGAAATGATAGCAATAAATAGCTGCTGTCCGGAGCTGATTTTCTGCACTCTTTAGAAAAGTCGATGGGGTATTCCGGGCGTAATCGGAAACCGATATTCAAAAATCAATAGTGCTAATAGACTGGAAACAATGTTCCAAACTCAACAGAATCGATAAAACTTCCATACAAGGTCGGTTCGGAGAAATGTTGACCCAAGGCAACAATAACGAAAAGAAACTCAAAGGCTCAAAATGAGTTCAAATCACCCGGACCCGAACCAACCATCTTCCTGGCCCAAACTCAATATTCTGAAGCTTATGGAATCATTGGATTTCGAATCCGACACTTCAATCATCGAAAGTCACCCAAAGTTATACTTTCAACTCCAAATGGCCTGAAAACTGAGAAAACCAAACAAAACCCTCACCGAAAGTTCTCAAGCCTAAACTAAAGGTCTAACCAGACCAAAATCATCGCTTCGGAGCTAATGGAACTGTCAGAATTCAATTCTGAGCACGTTAGATAAGAATGTTGACTAAAAAGTGAATGATATTCTAAGTTTAAAGCTATAAAATAGGCGAACGGCTAAAATGACCAAACGAACGATCAGGGTACCAAACTACTGGTCCCAGTAAGCCATAAATTACTTGGGGCCACTACAAGAAGGCTCTAACAGTACAATACATGCGAAAATGCAAAGATGACCGGAAGGGTCATCACACAATTTCTCCCAAGATCTAGCTTAAGCATGTACAAGAGCTACTAAGAATGGGAATGACACAACATAGAGCCACAACTCTTGCCTGAGAAAAAAAGAATGGAAGTTGCTAGTGTAGTCTCTTTAATCGAAGCTCGAACTTCAGTCAATCTGTCATACATCTACATCAAAGGTGTAGCAAGAGTAGCATCAATATAACCATACGTACTGGTAGGTATCATCGGTCGACTAGGATTAGTTCACATAAATGATATATCTAGAAGCTAATTCTAAATGGATACTACCACTTTAACATATGATTTAATAACTCATGTGAAAGGTCGTTGATAAGCACTTCTCACCCATCCCCGATCCTCTAACCCCTACTAACTTCCTCTTACTCACTTATGGCAATAGTTACACAACTACGCTTAGTGGTAAGGCATTACCCATTATCCAAGTTCACCCAACATCTATCAACTTAACAGGTTATTTGATCTAGGTCCATATCGTGTACCCGTCTACATCTGAATCATAGAAAGTTGCTACAACCAATTACAAAAATTCCCCCCCACAAGGGAGCTAATTCATCTATAGTACACTCATCAAAATACTCAGTACTCACAGATCTTCCTCACAGCTATGCTACCACCTTATACAACTGACCACAAGGCAATGCAATGGAACATGTAATAATAATACAATAACATATGCGGTAATATATGCAAGAATGTGTACATACAGGCTATGGGTCTTATTTCTGTCCACTAGCCATGACCAGCAAGGAACCCTAGGTGTTCATGTATTATACTGGCATGGTATCCACTCCATAGTAATCATACCGACAATAATCAATGCAACTAGGCTCTGGTGTAACACCCCACCCGTTTGAGAATTGGATTAACTTGTACTTTTGGGGTATGTCTAAGAGTTCTTAATATGTTTGGTAGGATGTTTAATAAGGTATTTTAATTATAATATGGTTGTATGTTAAGTTTTAAAGTCAAGCAAGTTGTAAAATAAAAGTCGGGGAAAGTTATTGTAAATTCCGATAAAACATTTTGTGGAAATTTAGGTCAAATGTCTCAAAGATTTTCTCCCAATATATAAAGATTTAGAAGTCCCCCGACCTATTGAATCAAAAGTCTACAAGTCTAGTTTCCAACGCATTAAATCATTCATCCATACGACTTTAAAATAGATAGATATTCACATTTTTGTAAGACTATACAAGCAGGCACGTCAAGGTTGGCTCCCTTGCCCCAAATCGGTTTAGCTTTATATAAGCTGATTTCTCTTTGTTTTAACTCATATATTTCACCCAAAAATAACTGAAAATCAGAGGGAAATCCCCAAATAATCCATGGACCTTGATGCTTTTAATTTAGAAGTTTAATGGAAGTTGCTCTATGTAGCGAGCTCATCATTTTGGAATAGTTTGCCCCATCGATTTCATGGAGTATCTCCATGGGTGTTGTGGCAGTGAGCTAGAAGGTATTTTCTGAGTATTTGGTAGTAGCTATGGATTTTTATTGGCAAGATATGGATTTCGTACACTTATTTATTTGTTGAGTCGAGATTCTAAGCTTTTAGTAATGAAAGAATTTAGTTGACGATGACTTGTAGTAGTCTCTTGTAGAATTTGGGTCTATTTGTTGTTACTGCAAGGAGTCAGCTTATTTAGCTTTGGAATTCAGTCCCTTTTGTCAAGGAAATGTTCCCCTTACAATCCTATTTCATAATTACATATTCTACTATCATTTTTACAACTTTTTGAGTCACAAGGTGGTGTTTTGGATATCGTGGCTTTGGAAAGCCCCTTTATATTATTACGTTTGGTTATTATTATTGTGTACTAATGGTGTTAGGGTTATGGATGGATTGGGGAGTTTTTGTGATTCTTATTGGAGTCGCATATGATAGTTATTGGATTAAACAACATAAAGTACGCCTTGAAAGAGTGCCTCGGGAGCTTATCACTCCTTTGAGATGTGGTTAGCATGTTGTTGTTGGATTTAGATGTCGTTTATTATTTTTAGTATTTTAATTTTATGATTTGAAATTGGATGGTTGCGAGTGTGATATTGATGTCTTATTAATTGGTTATGGCTCGTCTTGCAGCCTAGTTGATTCTCATATTTGTTGCATTACATTTGGTTGGCCAAGATTCATAGCAACACTTTTGGGGCTTTGGTTAAAAGGTATGTTAAGGCTTCCTTTTCACTTTATGGCATGACCTTTAAGGCCAAAGCTTTTATAGCCTTTAGAACATCGTTACTTAAGTTGTGGCCTTATAGTATTGAGCTTTGTTCCATAGCATGATATAGCGACTATCAACAACACTTTATTCCTTACCTAGCAACCTAGAAAAGCATGTTATGATTGTATTGAGGTTACCTATGATTAGATGATATAATCGAGTTATTTTTATAGTCTTGATGTCGTCTATGACCTTATTTTGGCCTCAGCAGACACTGACACTGCAGGGTCTTGGAGCCTATATTCTTGTTATTATTATCGTACCTTTGGGTTGGGCAGACCATACCTATGGGATGGGCAGGTTGTATCCATGGGGAAATAGTAACATTATATTATCATGCCTTTGAGTTGGGCAAACCGTACTTATGTGATTGGCAGGCTATACCTTTAGGGTAGCAGTTACATTATATTACTGTGCCTTTGAGCCGGATAGACCATGCTTACGGAATGGGCAGGTTGTACCTACGGAGCAACACTTATATGGTACCACAGAGCCTCAAAGTTGCACTGATTCATGACACATATACCGTTATACAGTTTAGATCAGATTATCACTGGGGTCAAGGTAAGGGAGTCAGTATGGGTATTTAGCAACTGTTTACTCCTACTAGGACTTATGGCGATTGTATGTTGTTTGTACCCCGGGATTATGGGGGCTAGGTAAGGTTATTGTTTGCTATGTGCTTTAGATGGTATCTTATTGCATGAAGGTAACTTATTGTACTTCTGTTTTATTCCTGACCTTTGGTTCAGTCCCTACACTTCAGTTTCAGTTTTAGTTTAGCTTACATGCCCGGTACACTATTTCATACTGATGACCCATTGGTTGAGGGCACTATATTCATGCCTACAGGATCTGCGCAATGACAAGATAGACCTGTCGGGTCCCACTAAGTATTGTATTCATAGAGGCTTGCAGACTAGTCTGTTGGATTGCTTATCTACGATGGTGGCCATTTTGACCTTGTATGTTTATTAGTAGTAGCTTGTTAGCCAGTTATGCCCTATTATTGTTGTACTGGAAGTTTTGCAGCTCATTGGCCTCGTTTACATTGTATATATATTTTTTCAGTTTTTGTATAGAGATCACGGTGGCCTCGAGAGCCCGCATAAAATTTATGCTTTCCTAGATATCATGGCAGCCTCGATGGCCCAAATATGACTTATATTCTACCTGCTTATTGCTTTATATGAACTGTTGGGAGTAGTTTTTTTCTTTGTTGAGTTGTTGGCATAGGCTTTTGCCGGCCGAGGTTTCTTTTTAAGCCAAGATATACTTATTTATTTTCTTGATTGTCTATGGCTTCTATGCGCTATTGGCAAATGGTTCAGCGGGGTCAACTTTGGCCTATGTTGTGGTATTAGGTGCCAGTTTTACCCCCCCCCCCCCCCGAGTTTGGGGCGTGAAAAACTTGGTATCAGAGCAAAGTCATATCCTAGGGAGTCTGCAAGCTGTGTCTAGTAGAGTTTTGTTTATAAATGTGTTGTGCACCACATTTTATAAGCAGGAAGCTACATACATTGTTCAGGAAAGTTACCCTTTTTCTTTCTCAAATCGTGCAATAGAGTTGAGTCATAAGGGTTGAATTCTCTGACTTACGATTGTTATTAGGCTTGTACTCAAATCTTACATAATAACGATATGGATATCTCGTGGATTTATGCTGATGCATAGAACATAGAGATGCTTTAACATCAGCAGTATACAACTGAGAGAGTCGAGAGAGGATAGCAAAAGAGGGCTAGGCCCATGGGTTTTAGACAGAGACCTAGGGTTGCTTCAGACCTCAGGATTTAGGGAGACCACCTACACCCCCACAACAGAAGTCCTATGGTAATAAGTTTGATCACCAGGGGCTATCAGGTCCAGGTGAGAGCTCATGAGCATCATGCTCACAACAACAAAGAATCCCAGAGCAACTTGATCAGCGGTGCCACATTGTGATACATGCAATAAACACATGTTGGGATATGTCATTAGAGCTCTACAACATGCTATTTTTGTGGCCAATAGGGCCATATACAAAGATATTATCCATTTAGGGACCAACAAGGTTCAGCAAAGATTGACAGATTAGCAACAAGATCATCTTCCTTAGTATATCTTGTAGAGCGTGGTTCTCAGATTTTATCAGGTAGAGGTCGACACCAAGTGGGAGTATCTCGTTCTGGCAGTGGCCAGAATTGCACATATGCACTACAGGTTATCAGGATTCATAGTCATTGCCAGATGTTGTGACAAGTATATTGGGTGGTTGCTCTCACTGTGTTTATGTTTTGATAGATCCAGGCTTTACATTATCGTATGTTATCCCATTACTTGCTGGGAAGTTGTGTATAGTACCAGAGCCATTGCAGTGACCTTTTTGTTATATCTTTCCCAGTTGGCGGAACTATTATTACCTAGAGGGCTTATTGAGTTTGTATGGTAGATTGTTGGCCATCAGACCTCTGTAGACCTAATAGAGCTATAGATGCTTGACATTGATATTATTATGGGCATAGATTAACTATCATCTTGTTATGCCAATATTGACTGCCGAGCGAAGACTGTTAGATTCCACGTTCTAGGGGAAGTAGCTCAGGAGTTGAAGGGTAATGCAGCGATGCCAAAAGGCAAGTTTATTTCCTATCATCAGGCAAGGAAAATGATTGCCAAAGTTTGTATTTACCATACTTCCTGAGTTAATGATATTGATGCTAACCCATCAACTATTCAGTTTATTCCAGTAGTTAATGAGTTTCCAGATTCATTTCCATAGAAGCTTCCTAGTATTCCTCTAAAATGTGAGATTGATTTTTTTACTGATACATTACCAGATTCCCAGCCGATATCAACTCTCCCATATAGAAATGTCCTATCTAAATTGAAGGAACTAAAGGAAAAACTGAAAGATTTATTAGATAAGGGCTTCATTAGGCCTAGTGTGTCATTGTGGGGTACACCAGTGTTATTTGTGCAGAAGAAAGTTGACTCATTGCAAAAGTGTATAGACTATCAAAGAGTAAATAAGGTGACTATAAAGAACAAATATCCACTACAAAGGATTGATGGGTGTTTTTTTTACCAACTACAGGATGCCCGATGCTTCTGAAATATTTATTTACATTTAGCGTACCACCATGTCCTTGTTCGAGAGAGTGATATTCCAAAGACAACCTTCAGGCTCAGATATGGCCATTTTGAGTTTCTTGTGATGTCTTTCGGGATAACAAATGCCCTAGCAGTATTTATAGACCTGATGCATAGTATCTTTAGGCCATTCTTAGACTTGTTGTCATTGTGTTTAGTGACTATATTCTGGTATATATCATTCAAATACCGAGCATAGAGACCATGTCAGACCAGTGCTTCAGGTACTTTGAGATTAGAGGTTGTATGCTAAGCTCCCAAAGTGTGAGTTCTGGTTGCATTATATGGACTTTTGGGCCTTATTATATTAGATGCTGGAAGTTGACTTATGAAATATTAAGGCCATAAAGAATTGGCCTAGACCCATGACCCCGATAGAAGTTTGTAGCTTTTTGGGGATAGCAGGGTATTACAGAAGGTTTGTGAAAGGTTTTCTTCACTTTTAGCACCCTTGACAAAGCTGACTCAAAAAATAACTAAATTTCAGTGAACTACAGCCTACGAATGGAGTTTCCAAGAGATGAAAGATAGATTGACTTCAGCACCTATTCTTACCTCACCAGAGGGTACAAAGGGTTGTGCATTGCATTGTGATGCTTCAAGTGTTAGGCTGGTTTGTGTTCCGGTGCAACACGGAAATGTTATTACGTATGCTTCTAAAAAGATAAAGAATGATGAGAAAGACTATCCGACCAATGATTTAGAGTTGGCTGTATTTATTCATGCCCTAATATTTTGGAGGCATTACTTGTATGGAAATCATATTGATATTTCTATAGATCGTAAGAGCCTCCAGTATATTATTAGACAAAAAGAGGTGAACCTGCGACAGCACAGATGGCTTGACTTGCTGAAAAATATGATGAGGGTATCTTATATCATCCAGGGAAAGCCAATATAATAGTGGATGCCCTCACTCGTAAGTCTATGGGCAGTCTATCATATTTGGGAGCTGAGAAGCGGGAGATAGCCCGGGAGCTTTATCAGCTAGCTAGTTTAGGGGTTAGATTATTAAACTCACATAATACTAGGGTCACAGTTTAAGACACAACCATATCATCTTTAATTGTAGAGGTGAAGGCGCGACAATACGAGGATCCCAACGTAGAGTAGCTTAGAGTCAAGTCTTAGCAATGGGACTCTTTATCCTTTGATATAACAGTAAATGGAGTCCTCATATATAGATATTGATTATGTGTTTCAGATATTGCAATGTTTTAGCAGCAGATTATGGAAGAGGCACACCATTCTCGCTATTCTATTCATCCAGGATCCATAAAAATGTATCATAATATTAAGGAGATTTATTGGTGGCCGGAATGAAGAGGGACATAGCTAAGTTCATGGCATAGTGACAAACTTATCAGCAGGTAAAGGTAGAGCATCAGAATCCTAGTAGGCTAATTCATGAGATAGCTATTCCACTATTGCAGTGGGAGGAGATAAAAAATGAATTTTGTCCTATGTTTGCCTCATTCACGATGGAAGTTCAATTTTATTTGGGTGATTGTTGAGAGATTGAAGAAAAAAATTGACCCATTCCTTGCCAGTCATAGCCTATATTGGGTTGCACATTACAGAGGTATTCAGACTTTATGGTGTCCCATCTTTAATTATTTTAGATAGAGGGGCACAATTTATAGCACATTTATGGAGATCCTTCCGGAAGGGCTTGGGAACTCAGGTCAATCATAGTATGACTTTTTATCCTTAGATTGATAGCCAAGCGGAATGTATAATCCAAATGCTCGAGGACATATTATGGGTGTGTGTGCTATATTTCGGCGGGAACTAGTATGATCACATATCACTTATTGAGTTTGCTTATTATAACAACTATCATTCTGGCATTGGTATGGAACCGTATAAGGCTTTATGTGGGAAAAAATATTGATCCCCTCTTGGTTGGTTTGAGGTTTATAAGTCTGGGTTACTTGAAATTGACGTAGTGCAGAAGGCCATGGAAAAGGTTAGTATGATTTTAGAGTAGTCATTGATAGCTTAGAACTGCCAGAAATCATATTTAGATGTTACGCGATGGGACTTAGAGTTCAATATTAACGATTGGGACTTTCTGAATGTTTCACCAATGAAAGGCATTATGCAATTTGGTAGGAAGGGGAAAGCTAATCCCTTAATATACGGAGTTGCTTACCATATAGAGTTGCCTCCAGAATTAGAGGCAGTGTACCCAGTCTTTCATGATTATATGTTACAAAAGTGTATTGGAGATCCAACACATATAGTATCAACAACAGATGTTCAGATTTCAGAGAAACTATCTTATGAAGAAGTCTCTATAGCCATAGTAGACCTCCAGATTAAGACACAACAAAAAAAGGATATAGCGTCATTGAAAGTGTTATGGAGGAACCAAAATATCAGGGAGATGACGTGGAAAGCTGAAGAGGGCATGAAGTTGAGATATCCCCACTTGTTTACTCCTCTAGATGATGTTCAGAACAGATAGATAGTAGACCCAAATTTGAGTACTTGAGGTACGTTACTTTGGTATTTATAAGTTCTTGTGATGTTTCTAGTGATGCGTACATTATCTTTATTTGAGGATGAATGTCCCTAGGGGGGAGGATGTAACACCCCACCCGTTTGAGCATTGGATCACCTTATACTTTTGAGGTATGACTAAGAGTTCTTAATATGTTAGGGAGGATATTTAAGGAGGTATTTTAATTGCACAATAGTTGTATGTTAAGTTTTGATGTCAAGCAAGTTGCAAAATAAAAGTCAGGGAAAGTTATTGTAAATTTCGTTAAGAAATTCTCTGGAAATTTGGGTCAAATGTCTTGAAGATTTTCTACTAATATATGAAGATTTATGATAACGCTCAAAGTACCACTCCAATTAAGAAGCGTAAGCGATCGTTGTCAAATATAGAACCCAACAAAGGTTGGGGTCGATCCCACAGAGAATATGGTGAAAGTTAAGTCTTTAGTGAATTAGTTGACTAATGGTCAATAGTTTCCGGTAAATAAAAGGGGGGTTTTGTGTGAACAATGTGTAAACAAAACGAACAATAATGTATGAGAAATAATCAGTAGGAGAATGAACTAGGGAAGTGTTTACCATGGCATTGGTAACGATGTCGATCCTAAGCTTAACCGGGTTCTTTCTATATGCGTGTCACGATGTGATTGAATTAATGGTATCATCTAAACGTTTCTCAACCAAATAGATGAATTTACTTTTCAATTCTCTCGAACTTAAAAAGGTGTGCTTTTATATTTCAATCCTAAACATCAAGTAGATTAATCTAGTTACAGCATTAATCATAAGACGAGAGTTGGTAGTCTCGAATCCTCGTCGTTAATCAAGTTTCCCGGTTTTAATCTCTTTACTCAAGCAAATTAAACCTAGGCATGTTCTAATGTTTGCAACCACTAGAAAACGTTAAGCATGAATGATCAACAACGTGACAATCATATATATTGAACCCGTCGCTACCCGGAATCTATATCGCTACTTTAGCCATGGCTCCGACACCCCTAGTTGTGGGAGGTTAGTTAATCATGCTAGAAGAAGAAGAGAAGAAAGTCATATTCATAATAAAGAAAATAGATCCTTACAACGTAGTGAAAACAATCTTCAATTATTCCAAGAACAAGAAAAACCAAGATCCCAAGAACAAATCAAGAACAAGATTCAAGGAGGAGGAAAACGTGTGTAGCGTGTTTCCTCTCTCAAAAATCGCTCAAAAACTCCTAAAACTATTGGGTAATGTATTGGTAAGTGCCCTCATAAAATAAACCTAACATAGAGTATTTATAGGAGTCCAGGAAGTAAACCCAAAAACGCTCGTATTCCGTGTCGCCGACTGTCTCAACTTGACGGCTTGGGGTGACGGACCGTCACCACCTTGACGGACCGTCACCACCTTGACGGACCGTCACGGCGGCTGTCACCCCTAGGCAGTGTTGCAGCTCAATCTTGACGGTCACTATGACGGACCGTCACATGGGTGACAGCCCATCATGGTGGCCGTCACTCTTAGGCAGTGGCGCGCTTTTGATCGTAGTTCCTTCCTTTTCTACGTTTGTCTCCATTTCCTACAAATATAACATAAACACATCAAAAACGACGACGGTTGCTTGAAAGCGTACGATTGTTCTTAGTTAAAAGGAGTCGAAAGTGCCGTAAAATGGCGGCACATCAACACCCTCAACTTAGACGTTCGCTTGTCCTCAAGCAACATAACATAAAAGAAAAACAACACGACGATTCAACTAAGAAAACAAACTCGTGTCTCTAGCAACTCATGGTCATTTGACATCTTATTCAATTTTAATTCAAGCTCCCTCGTAGCACACAAATGTATGAAACACTAACTTGCATGGATCCAAACATGTCATTTCGATATGATAGAACATTATGCATACACACGCATAGCTATCCTAACAATCAATAGACAATACAGAAATCTTGGTGCCCTCACCACAAAGAAATCCTACACGCAAGATTTGGGACTAGGTAAGTGCTCACACTCACAAACGATTTCGAACAATGCACATGCGATACCATAGGCTTGCCTTTACTATTCTATTTCAGTTCTTCAGAAAGCCGCTCAGGATCACTACAGGACTTGTTTTGGCTTGTAATGTGGCTTCAGGTGCAGGTAGGATACATTTAGGGGTTAGTTACTAAGCCCTCCTTGGAACCACCGACGTCTTATTACCACATACTTTACTTTGTCCATCCTTATTCACCTTTTTAATTCCTTTTCTCTAGCTACAGGTGCGGCTTCTCTATTTTGACAATTCTTTTTATTACTTTTTCGATCTTTTTCATCTTTTTTTTTCTTTTCTTAGGCACACACCAGAATTTTCATTCTATTGACAACCAATCTTCTCCATCCTCTTTTTCTTATCATTCACCTCTATAGTAGCCACCCTCAACTTAGGCTGATTGCCTGAGTTGAGGTGCACAATGTCCATGGAAGGACCAGGGCAAAAACAGGGTTTACCTTTATAGTAGCCACCCTCAACTTAGGCTGATTGCCTGGGTTGAGGTGCACGATGTCCAAGGAAGGACCAGGGCTAAAACAGGGCTTCAAAGTTAAACAGGAACGGTGACAGGTTATTGAATGAACAGGGTCAATTATGGCTCAAACAGGGATCAAAGGGATTATTTACATTTGGGCGGTCTTATAGGTTAAGTGGACTGCACACAAAAAGGGCCTGTGATTCTTTCCTAAGAAACTAACTTCGAACTCAGCAAAATAGACCGGGCAAGTTCTAGATGCATGCACATAGTAAGAATTTATAACAATACGCTCACACACACTTTGCACCAAGAGACTATACCATTACCGACTATCAAGACAACAACTCGGCTTAAGCGTACTTATTCCTATCATAATCACACAATGACATTCAAGGATCCAGACAGTCAATCGTTTCAACATAAGTACAAAACCAGAAATTTTTTAAAGGGGCCTCCTTTTAGTAACAAAAAATGCCATGCTCATCACTATAGACACTAAAAAAACAAAAATTTAAAAATAACAACCTAAACATGCCGGTTCTACTAGATAGCACATCGGAGGGAAAAGAAACACGGCAACAAAAACCCTCGGTGGTGACTCACAGGTTTCCCCACACCCTCAACTTAGACTCATGCATTGTCCCCAATGCATCCATATGAAAGCTAAAAACTGTGAGAGAAAGGAATACATGTGAAATCGATAGGACTCAGATTCTGGAATGATGTTGGAGACCGCCAGGGTCTCCAAAATAGGAGAAATCGATGGAGTGTGTGCACGCGACAACCTCATGTTGCGTTCCAGCTTCTTCTTTCATTGGATCCTCAGCTAGTCGCGACAACTTCTTCGCTCTTTCTTTGCAGATTCTCTTGCGGTGTTTTCATTTCTTTGATCTATTTTCACCGCCTTCTTCTACATGTTTCCCTTCTCGCACCATCCTTCTCACAACAGCTAGAGTCTCGACCAAACCCTTCTCCTCAAGATGCACATCCGCAGGAGCTTCCTCGATAACATTGACGACCGCGACCACCCTCATGTCACTTGGTTGCTTCATCAATTTAGACACATCGAACTTGACAGCTTCATTTTTTAGCCTGAAGGTTAGTTCATTTCTTTCCATGTCAACCAATACTCTTGCCGTGGCTAGCAATGGTCGTCCCAAGATTATGGGAACTTCAAAATCCACTTCGCAATCCAAGATCACAAAGTCAGCGGGGAAGATAAGCTTACCAATCTTTACTAGCACATCAGACAATATTCCCACGGGTCACTTTACCGAACGGTCAGCCATCAACACTCTCATGGACGTTGGTTTAGGAGCTCCCAAACCCAATTATTTATAGACTGCTAGCGGCATCAAGTTGATGCTAGCACCAAGATCACACAAGGCTCTTCCGAAGCCGAGTTTCCCAATAGTGCAGGGAACAGTAAACGCACCTGGATCTTCCTTTTTGTCTACTAACGACCTTGAGGAAATAGCACTGCAGTGGTGGAGGTTGTCTTCCGGTTCAAAACTTAACGACCTCTTCTTTGTAATCAAGTCCTTTATGAACTTGGCATAACCGGGCATTTGTTCAAGCGCTTCCACCAATGGGATGTTTATTGATATTTGCTTGAGCATGGTCAGGAAATTCAGGAACTTACCATCTTCCGCTTTCTTCTTCAGGCATTGTGGGAAAGGAGGTGGTGGTCGAGGCATCATAGTTGGAAGCTTTTCAGCTTCCTTGCTTTTCTCCACAGGCTCTAGAGTAGCATCCTCGACTTCCTTGTCGTCCACGATCTTACCCTCTTGAGTCTGAATTACCGGATGTGATTCTGGTAATATTTTTCCGCTTCTTGTGGTGATCTCCATACAACTCGCGTCATTCCTCGGATGAGTAGTGTCGCTCGGCAAGGTACCTGCCTTCCTTTGGTTCAGAGATGCCGAGATTTGCCCCACTTACTGCTCTAATTGCTTGATCGAAGTGGAATGCGCCTCCACTATTTGACTCATGGCCGATAACTCAGTCCTTATCTCCTTTACCCCAGAGTCAGTCGATTCTACCTTCAGCAGCATCTTCGCCATCATGTTTTCTAGCTTGGAAGTCCTTGCCTTGTTGCTAGCTTTGTCCCGATTACCAAGTGGTACATACAATCCACCTCTATCGGTGTTATTCCTCCAGTTTCCTTGATCGCGATTGTAGCCAGCTTTCTCATAGTAGTTGTCCTTCTGATAGGTCCGACCTTGGTTTTCTTGGCCATTGGCCTGGAAACCCCCCAAGTAATTCGCCTCCTCATCAGTTTCCAACTCTGCTGCTCTACCTTGGGAACCCACAGCTTTTACCTTCTCCATACCTCTTGAGAACAAGTGCTTTGTCAGTAGGTCCAACTGCGTTTTCAGATGCGCCATATCTTGGTCGCGCTCCTCCTCTTTTCTGCGCTGCTCAGCTGACATACCAATTGCATAAGTGCTAGCTGCTACCTCTGAATCCCGTGTATGCCAGGCCCTGTTGGTTTTGGTGAGCCTGTCCAAAATAGTTGTGGCATCAGCAAAAGTGTGACCCATAAACGCTCCACCTGCTGCGTTGTCCAACGTTGGCTTGGTAGCCAAATTCAGCGCCTTGTAGAATGTTTGCATCAAAAATTCATTGTTCAATTGATGGTTAGGGCATTGTGATATCTTCTTTTTAAATCGCAACCAGGTCTCGTGCAATGCTTCGTGAGGTTGCTGTCTGAAATTGCTAATCTCATCCCTCAACTGTATCATTCTAGAGGGAGGAAAGAACCTTTCTAGGAAAGCTCCTTTCAACTCTCCCCAAGTTGTGATAGAGTCGAGGGTCAGCTCTGTTAACCACAATGCTGCCTAATTAGACAGAGATAACGGAAACAACCTGAGCCTGATCGCTGTCTGACTCACTCCAGGTAACTCAAACGACTTGCAGATGCCCACGAAATTCATCAGGTGCTGGTTTGGATCATCCCCAGTGGCACCACGGAACACTCTTCTCAAGTTCAACAGCTGGATCATCGTGCTAGTGATGTTGAACTTGGCTCCGGGCGCTAGCAGTGGAAGAGCAATGGCGCCCGTAGCGCCAACTCCATCCAAGTCGATATCCTCATCATTCAGCATAACATCGTCCTGCAGACCACCAGCATTCAGATTTTGTTGGGCCTGCAGTTCTGCAGCGAGCCTTGCTGCCTCTTGTTGTGCGGACATATTCCGCCTTAACATTCTAGCAAGCTCGGGGTCGTAAGGTAATGTTGATTCACCCGAGCGCCGGGTACTTGGCATGCACAACTCTGTACCCTGTCAAAAACAAAAACAACAAATAAACGTAAAAGCAGGAAAGTATGACTAAGAGTCAAATAAACACACCGAACTTAATAAACAACCGTATTCCCCGGCAACGACGCCAAAATTTGACAACGCTAAAAGTGCCACTCCAATTAAGAAGCGTAAGCGATCGTTGTCAAATATAGAAACCAACAAAGGTTGGGGTCGATCCGACAGAGAATATGGTGAAAGTTAAGTCTTTAGTGAATTAGTTGACTAATGGTCAATAGTTTTCGGTAAATAAAAGGGGGGTTTTGTGTGAACAATGTGTAAACAAAACAAACAATAATGTATGAGAAATAATCAATAGGAGAATGAACTAGGGAAGTGTTTACCATGGCATTGGTAACAATGTGGATCCTAAGCTTAACCGGGTTCTTTCTATATGCGTATCACGATGTGATTGAATTAATGGTATCATCTAAACGTTTCTCAACCAAATAGAAGAATTTACTTTTCAATTCTCTCGAACTTGAAAAGGTGTGCTTTTAGATTTCAATCCTAAACATCAAGTAGATTAATCTAGTTACAACATTAATCATAAGACGAGAGTTGGTAGTCTCGAATCCTTGTCGTTAATCAAGTTTCCCGGTTTTAATCTCTTTACTCAAGAAAATTAAACCTAGGCATGTTCTAATGTTTTCAACCACTAGAAAACGTTAAGCATGAATGATCAACAACGTGACAATCATATATATTGAACCCGTTGCTACCCGGAATCTATATCGCTACTTTAGCCATGGCTCTCACACCCCTAGTTGTGGGAGGTTAGTTAATCATGCTAGAAGAAGAAGAGAAGAAAGTCATATTCATAATAAAGAAAAGAGATCCTTACAACGTAGTGAAAACAATCTTCAATTATTCCAAGAACAAGAAAAACCAAGATCCCAAGAACAAATCAAGAACAAGATTCAAGGAGGAGGAAAACGTGTGTAGCGTGTTTCCTCTCTCAAAAATCGCTCAAAAACTCCTAAAACTATTGGGTAATGTATTGGTAAGTGCCCTCATAAAATAAACCTAACATAGGGTATTTATAGGAGTCCAGGAAGTAAACCCAAAAACGCTCGGATTCCGTGTCGCCGACTGTCTCAACTTGACGGCTTGGGGTGACGGACCGTCACCACGTTGATGGACCGTCACGGTGGCCGTCACCCCTAGGCAGTGTTGCAGCTCAATCTTGACGGTCACTGTGATGGACCGTCACATGGGTGACGGCCCGTCATGGTGGCCGTCACTCTTAGGCAGTGGCGCACTTTTCTACGTTTGTCTCCATTTCCTACAAATATAACATAAACACATCAATAACGACGACGGTTGCTTGAAAACGTACGATTGTTCTTAGTTAAAAGGAGTCGAAAGTGCCATAAAATGGTGGCACATCAATTTATAAGGCTCTCGACCTACCAAATCAAAGTTCTATGAGTCTGGTTTTCAACGCACTTAATCATTCATCCATACGACTTTAGAATGGAGAGATATTCACGTTTTCATAAGACTGCACAAGCAGGCACGTCAAGGTGGTCCCCCTAGACCCAAGCCAGTTTAGATTTATATAAGCTGATTTCTCTTCATTTTAAATCATACATTTCACCCAAAAATAACTGAAAATCATAGGAAAAGCCCCTAAATACTCAATGGACATTGATGCTTTCAATTTGGAAGTTTAACGAAAGTTGATCTACGTAGCGAGCTCATCATTTTGGTATAGTATGCCCCTTTGATTTCATGGCGTATCTCCATGGGTGTTGTGGAAGCAAGCTAGCAGGTATTTTCTGAGTATTTGGAAGTAGCTATGGAGTTATATTTTCAAGGTATGGATTCCATACACTTATCTATATGTTGAATCGAGATTCTAAGCTTCTAGTTATGAAAGGCTTTAGTTGATGATGACTTGTAGTAGTATCTTGTTGAATTTGGGTTCGTTTGTTGTTACTGCAAGAAGGTAGCTTGTTTAGCTTTGGAATTAAGTCCCTTTGTCAAGTAAATTTTCCCCCTATGATCCTCCTTCATAATTACATATTTAGTATCATTTTACAGCTTTCTGAGCCACAAAGTAGTGTTTTGGATATCGTGGCTTTGGACAGCCCCTTTATCTTATTACGTTTGGTTATTATTGTTGTGTACTAATAGTGTTAAGTGGTTGGAGGGATTGGGGAGCTTGTGTGATTCTTATTGGAGTCGCATACGATAGTTATTAGATTGAATAATGTGAAGTACGCCTTGAGATAGTTCCTCGGGAGCTTGTCGCTCCTTCGAGATGTGGTTAGCATGTTGTTGTTGGATTTATCTATCGTTTATTATTGTTGGTAGCCTCATATTATAATTTGTACTTGGATGGTCATGATTGTGATATTGATTCCTTATCGATTGGTTATATCTCGTCTTGCAGCCTTGTTGATTCTCACATATGTTGCATTACATTTGGTTGGCCAAGATTCATAGCAACACCTTTGGAGCTTTGGTTAAAAGGTATGTTAAGGCTTCCTTTTCACTTTCACGCATGACCCTTAAGGCCAAAGCTTTGATAGCCTTTATAACATCGTTATTCGACTTGTGGCCTTATAGTATCCAGCTTTGTTCCACAACATAATATAGCGACTATCAGCAGCACTCTATTCCTTACCTAGAAGCCTAAAAAAGTATGTTATTATTGTATTGAGGTCACCTATGATTACATGATATTATTGTGTTGTTTTTATCATCTTATTATCGCCTATGAGCTTGTTTTGGCCTCAGCAGACACTGACACTGCAGGGTTTTGGAGCTTATATTCTGGTTACTATTACCATGCCTTTGGGTTGGGTAGATCGTACCTACAGGATGGGCATGATATACCTACAGGGCAGCAATGACATTATATTACCATGCCTTCGGGTTAGCAGACCGTACCTATGAGATAGACAGGTTGTACATTTAGGGCAGCAGTTACATTATATTACCATGCCTTCAGACTGGGCAGACCGTGCCTACGGTAGGCTGTACCTACATGGCAGCACTTATATGGTACCACAAAGCCTCGGATTTGCACTGATTCATGACACATGTACAGTCAGACAGTTCAGATCAGATTATCACTAGTGTCCAGGTAAGGGGGTCAGTATGGGTATTTAGTGACTGTTTGCGCCTACTAGGACTTATGGAAATTGTATATTGTTTGTACCTGCTAGACTTATGGGGGCCAGGTAAGGTTATTATTTGCTATATGTTTTAGATGGTATCTTATTACAAGAAGGAAACTTATTGTACTTCTGTTTTACTCCTGATGTTTTGTTGAGTCCCTACACTTCAGTTTCAGTTTTCATTTTTCCTTACATGCTCATTACATTATTTTGTACTGATACCCCAATGCTTGGTGCGCTCTATTTATGCCTACAGGATCTTCACGATGACCAGATAGACCTACGGATAGCATAGCCAAGCTTTCAGTGAGTTGGTTAACTTATTTCCTTCCAGGGGTCACCAGTGTATCAAAGGCTTGCCCTTTTTACTATTTTTAGTTTTTGGGTAGGTTGGAGCCCTGTCCCACCAAGTATTGTATCATAGAGTCTTGCAGACTAGTCTGTTGGGTTACATAGCTATGATGGTTGCCATTTTGGGCTTTTATGTTTATTAGTTGTAGCTTGTTAGCCAGTTAGGCCCTGATGTTGTTGTATTGGCAGTTTTGCAGCTCATTGGCCTCGTTTACATTGTATTTACATGTTTTCAGTTTCTGTATAGAGATCATAATGGCCTAGATGACCCGCATAGATTTTATGCTTTCCTAGATATCATGGCGGCCTCGATGGCCCAAACAGGACTTATATGCTACCTACTTATTGTTGTATATGAACTATTGGAAGTAGTTGTTTTTTTTTCTAGAGTTGTTGACAAGGGCCTTGCTGGTCGAGGTTTATTTTTAAGCCGAGATATACTTGTTTGTTTTCTTGATTGTGTGTGGCTTCTACACGCCATTGGACAATAGTTCAGCGGGGTCGGCTTTGGCCTAAGTTTTGGCATTAGGTGCCAGTTTCTGCCCCCCAATTTGGGGCGTGACATCTGGGTCCTGTACCTGATGAATGCATGCATATATGTATGAATAACCACAGTGTCAAAAACACTATTTATACTTAATCATTTCACTTATCACTCCCAGTCCATTTATCCTATTCATACAAGCACAACAGGAAAATCATATATGATACAAGCATGTCTGAAGACCAATCACGAGTTACACAATTTCACTACAACATGAAATAAGGTGATTCTTAACTCTAATTCAACACAGTACCTACAAGCCCTTACCAATCTCACCCACCACACTGGTGTGTTCTAAACTTCTATTTAGGTCTGGCCAATCATCCCCTTCCTCCTACGACACTAGCATAAGGTACATATTTCCTAATACAGGATCACCACTCGTCTTGACTTCATTACTACTACATTCCTCATAACTATAGGGCCTCTACGTAAGTAATTCTTACTAGTTCATGATTTAGTCCCCATCTAAAAATTTAACCATTTGGTCAATCTATAAGGGCTCCCAAGTTATTATGATAGGGCTTCAACCATCCTAGGCATCCAAACTTGTCATAATTTACTTAAGATCGTTCTAAAGTTATTTTTTTTATCAGTTAGATTCTCTATGATTCAGGCATCACCCAGTTATTGAATACAATATTTAAGTCTCAAGCATTAGACCCTAAGCAACGTCTACTTGCACAACTCTCCACACACAAATCAATCACAATCCAGGCTTATTTACCATGTCCAACTATTATCGTCCAGACTCCGAGCCTGAAGGCCTAAGCATGGTATCTCTATCAATTTCTATACAGGAAATATTCTTACTAATCAGGTCTTGATATTATTTAACTATAACCTACCTCGAATATCGAGTTTCTTCCATGATATGTGCAACTTGCATATTGTTCCCATCCCAAGAAATCCAGAGGAATGGTCACTACGATGGGGAAGGGGAATCTAACCCTTTTTTTGAGAGATTCCCCCTCTATTTTCTTGCTTTTATAGGGTTGGGAGAGAGCTGGGGTGGTTTTTTGAGAAGGGTTTAAAGGCTGAACAGACTTAATCACTGATTTTTCCCATGTCCTCATCACGACGAGGGATGCTTCACCATAGCGATCCGTCATGACGAGCTCTGCTCATCCAGATGAAAGATGCAAGAATCTTGTCCTAGACCATATTTTATGCTCGGGGTTTATTTAACGCCCTCAAAATCAATCCTACGACTTTAATTCACACGATCATGTTCTAAAAATATTAATTCGATAAATTTATCGCAATTTTCTAATAATAACGGGATGGGTCGTTACATTTTTTGAGTGAAAATCCTCAGATCATTTTGTATAACTCAAACACCAACTGTCCTTCAAGTTGCATCACCAATTAACCTAAATAGAGGTAGAATTCCACAAAATTAGTGTTGATAGAAGTTTGACACTTTTGAATTTCACAAAGAACACAATTTTTCATGCCCCGAGGCTACCCCCTAGGCCTAACACGGGACCCGGGACCATAAGTGCCCCAAGTTGACCCTTGGCTTTAGCATGACGTAACATAACATGAATAGAAATAGCGTAAGCATAATAAGAGGAGTAAACATTCTAACTCAAGCATAAGCATAAAGGATCGAGGAATACCACAATCTGAATCACAAAATCTTGAATAATTGTCTATGTCTGAAGAGCCTCTAAAACCATCATAATGAGTTGTTAGGACTAGACCCCAGCTAACTTTAAGTGATGAAATAAAGGAACCTACTAGCTAAGAATCATACTAGTCCTCGAATGTATGAGGACTCACCAAATCAAACTGGATGGCCTGCGACATCTAGCCACGAGCCTGGGAATAGGAACCTGAATCTGCATCATCAAAAGATGCAACACAAGAATATGCGTCAGTACTATAGGATGTACTGACTATGTGAGCTATACTGAAATATGATAAAAATGTACTTAAAACATATTTAAAGCTGAACTCATGCATAAGAAAAGATATCATAGATAAATACCGTGATTTAAGCATAACATATGAAATAGAATAGCATAAGACTTAAAAGATTGAAAATCCTTCATATGGGAGTTTCTTATAACCGACAATAGACCATGTGAGCTACATGGAATCCAACTATATAACCCTAGTTGGAAAAGCTACACCAAGCCTTCCCAAGGCACGGGGCACCATACTTTTCATAGTATGGAACCACTTTCATAAGCCTATCGGGCTAGAAGAGACACTCTCAACTAACAAAGACCCTTTTTACCTACGCTGGCAATGTAGTTTTGGACTTGAGTTGTCTAGAACCCTCATTGCTCGGTGCTAAATACTACTCCAAAAATATACATACAGCTCATATAATACTGATGACATATCTAATGCCAAAACTGTTTGGAAAGCATAAGGACATATCTAGTGTCATGCAAAATCTCAAATCATAAGTCTTAAAGCTTAGCATAGCCATAATTCCAAGCATACTTTTCTTTCTAAATTCATAACTTGAGGAATTAGGCATGCAATTTCATGATACTGGAGGTCATGTTATCTAAACATGCAAATTTTTACTAGAAAATATGCAATTTAGTGAAATCATGCTAAAACTTATTCTTAATGCATGGGCTTTTGAAAACACTTAATGAATCTCAAATAAATCATGGGTAAGAGATGAGAAACCATGAATTGATGCTTTAAAACTGAATATATAATATTTCCCCAATTTGGGTAAGAACCCTAATTTTATAAGTTTATAAATCAAAGTAAAGACTTGGGGTTTTGGGCACAAAGGTGAAAGGAATACCTTGTTGAATACCCACATACCTAAATTGAAGCTTTCTAAACCTTAGGTGAGGAGAATGGAGGCTTGAAGATGAATCCTTAGCTTGGAGCTTGGGAGAAAGGAGATCTTTTCTTCTTTTAGAAGTGGAATGAGAGTTTTGAAAAGAACTTAGGCTAATTAGGGATAAAACCCTACCAAAATAGTCCAAAATGACCTCACTTAAGAGTTAAAAGGGTAAGTAATTACAAAAATAACCCTGAACAAAAGCTGGGAAAAACAGACTTAAAAACTCAACTTCAGGTTCCACAGACCCTTTCCACAGACCATAGATGGAACCATGATTCGTGGATTGTGGTCGTGGTTCTTGGGCCAAAAGACAAGCTGCAAATCAGTTTCTATGAGCTAACAGTATGGCTCATAGAACAATCCACGAGTCGTAGAAATCATTCATAGTTTACTGGGGAAAAGACAACTCTCGGGTCTGTTTCTACGAGTTAGTTCTATGACCCGTGGAACGATCCATGAATCGTGAAACCCACTCGTGGTTCTCAGACCTAAGGGTGGTCTGCAAGACTGGTTTCACGATTCCTTTCCATGACTCGTGGATCCATCCACGACTCATGGAAATTCCTAGAAGTTAAGAACTTTTCAGAGATCCCAAGTTTTAAAGTTGAATCAAATTCTGGGTGTTACATAATTAGTCTCCAGTTCTTTCTTTTTTGCTCTCTTGTTATATAAGATAAAACCCTAAAGCCTCTAATAAAAGAAAAATATATTTATATTTTCAACAAAGAGATTTTACCTAAACATATAAATAAGGATCAAAATAAGCGTCGAGGTCTCTGAATAAAGCATAAAGTGAAACCAATAAGAAATGAACTCCATAACTTTTTTTTTCATATTTGTGTCTCATTGTCACGACCCAACTAGCAGGCCGTGCGGGCACCTACTCTAACACCTAGATAGGAGAACCCTTGCCACCAGATTAAAATAGGTAATGCAAAAGTCAATAAAAAAACATAACAAATGACTTTAATATTTAAAACCAGTTACCAAAACTTTAGTACAATAAAATCCTTTACAAAAACAACAAAAATCCTCCCTAGGAACTAGTCTAAATAGGTACAAGAGCTTCTAAGAGAATACAAAAGCTAAACTAGACATAACTCCCACCATAAGAAAGAAAGGACTAGAATCTTTCGGAGATCAGTATCGTCCTCACCTAGGAAATATCATTGATCCTGCAACTAGACTATACCAAGTGGCATAGTGATAAGTTGGTAATCTACCAACTTATTGAGCCTTTATTCATGAATTATTGCCATGTTTTGATAAGATTTAGAGGTATTTATTGCCCTGATTGATGCAAATACAGGTACTCTTGGTCAAAAGTAGAAAACAAGGGATTTAACCCAAAAGATGTCAAAAAGAGTTAAGGTGTGAAGGTGATCAAAAGAGAAGAAGAATTTGTCGAGAGGTGCAGCCATCGTGTGATAGGCACAACGGCTGGTGCGGTACGCACCTCCCTTGGTTGGACTGAAGTTATGCGACAAGCACAACACGTGGTGCATCTCACCATACTCGAGGAGCAATTTTGTCAATTTTCAAGTGATGTTTTAGGAAACTTCTAAAACCCTTTTTTGGGGTGTATGCCTGATAGTTTTTGACATGTTATTGAATAGTTTTCCATAGAGAGGTTCCCAAGGAAGATAGGGAGTTAACTTGATATTTCTCATCTTTTACCTTAGAATCCGCCATTTTTGTACCAAATGGAGCTTGGATTTTGATATTGGCTTAGTAATGAATGGAAATTTGAATTACTGAATTGGTAAAATCACTTATTTACTTAGCATGAGTGGATAATTTCCTTGTCTAGAGGTACGTGTATGATGGATATTTAAATTTGGGTATGGGTCTTGCTTAATTGTGTTTATAATTGCTAAATTAATATGGGTCTATTGAATTCTTTATGTTATAATTATAAAATTAATGGTTGCAAACATTGGTTGAGTTTACTTGGTTGTATTCTTGCTTGAAAGAGGAGTTCATGATTTTAGATGGGAATTCGGTAGCGGGAACTTGAGATTTCCATCTAGATTGAGGCTAGAAATAGCTCATTCGCTTAAAAACACTCATTTAAGAGTCTAAACTAGAAATAATATGACTTTCCCAAGCTTGAATTAGTTGGTTTAATTTGAACCCATGGTACTTGAATAAAGACCATTGGATAAATGTTTGGAAGATCGAAAGATTGGCATTCATGACTAAAACCAATGCTACCCATATTGCTTATTAACAATTTGCATAATTGAGCAAGTACCCTATCCCACGTTTGAATCCCATCGAAAACATACCCCTAGTCGTACTCTCATTTTATTACAAATCCCTTGCTTACTTTAATTTCTTGTTCGAATTGCAATTTTGTAAATTCCCCAATTCCTTACTCTCCCCAATTTTTATTTCTAGTTATTTTAACAATTACTCTCTTATTGATTGACATACGATAGTTTTTAAGTGACTCATCATCACCATTCTCTTTGGGATCGACTCTGACATCCGTCGGGAATATAAATTTTATTTTCCTGTAATGATCACTACCATCTCCTATTGGAGAGTGCTTTTGAGCATTATCAAAAATGGCACCATTGCCAAGGAATGGTTTTTGAGTAGCCATTAGATTGTCATTTGATACCACTTTGTTGAGTTTTTTGTTGATTTTGATTGTTGAATAGGTTGTCTATGAGTGAAGTGTGTGACAATGAAAGCATAGACAAATATATGGAAGCGAATCATAAGCCTGTATTCTAAGGTGGGGTAGGTTCAATCCGCCTACCTCCCACATTTGGCAATGTCGTATTTTATGTTACAAGTACTATTCTCCACCTCATCCAAATGAAAGAATTATTCAGAGGGGCTGCGCATGAGGATGCAAATAGGCATATCTGGAACTTCATTTAGATGTGCTAGCCCTTTATTTTCAATAACATCCCCCAAGAGTCCTTCCGGCTTCATTTATTTCCCTTCTCCCTTACAGAGGAAGTGATGAGTTGGTTAGAAGAGCTCCGAAAGGGCTCAATTACCACATGTAATGGATTAGTAGAGGAATTTATGGTGCGATTCATCCCTCTCTTAAGAATGATGCAATTGAGGGATGATATCACAAACTTTTTCCAAATCCCTGATGATCCATTGCATGAAGCATGGCTAAGATTTAAAAAGAAGCTCTTACTATGTCCCTATCATGGACTGCCTGATAATGTTCTCCTACAAAGTTTTTATAAGGCCTTGAATTCAATGAAAAAATCTATTGCAAACAACCTTGCGGGTGGAACATTTATGGACCAACCATATGGTGTTGCCTTGGCTCTTTTAGAACGGATGACAAAGACAAATCATGTTTGGCACACTAGAGAGTCAGATGTTCCCACGGGGATGACTTCGGCCATTTTAATGAATAAAATATGCCATAAAGATGAGAAGAGAGATGAAACTATGGCCAAGATATTGATGCAAATTGATCTTTTGGCTAAACACATGATGAGGGCTAGAAATACTAAGTGTGTGAATCCTGTGAGTACTCCTGAGCTTAAAGCTAATGATAAGGATGTATTTACTATTATGGATGGGCAGATTTGCTATCTATTGGCGGGTTTTTGACTTGGGTATTAGCGCCCAACGGACAAGAATCAAGGTTAGAACAAAGATAAAGACCGTAAAGGCCATTAGAGAGATTGTGATAGGGAAGGTGATCGATATAATCACCGGAGTTCAAATCCTTATGTGCCTCCTCCTAAGGCCAATGCCGCATATCAGCTTACCGTGAGAAACCCCGGACATTCAAAAATAGAAGATATGTTGTCTTTAGTCTTGAAAATTGTTGAGTCAACCGGTAGTGTAGTGAAGGATCTAAAGAGAAAGGTTTTGACTCTTCACCAAATGGTGAGCTCACACTCGACTTCTATCAAACATCTTGAGGAACAAATGAATCACATATCCTCATAAATGAATTCGTGGATGAAGGGGACACTTCCAAGTGATACTATGACAAAATCGAAGAACAATGGCCATGTTATGGAAATTGTCACTAGGAGTGGATGATTGTATAGTGGGGTTAATAATCCATCTAATGAGGTTATTTTGGAGCCAAATTATAGAATCTAAGAGGAGATTATGCTTGATAATGAAGTGAATCAAAGTCCTATTGTTGGGATGAAGCCTAGAGCACCCAACGTGCGCTCTAATGATGATGATATGTGGGAAGAGAAGGATGAGGATGATTCACCTTCTCCAGTTGCTATTGAAATCGAGAAGGAGGCTCATAGTATACCAAATGTACCACAACCTATGTCGAAAGGACCCCCTCCTTATCCTCAAAGATTGACCAAGAATAAGGAGGAGAACCAATTCAAGAAATTCATGGATATGTTTAGTAAACTATCCATAAACATCCCTTTGGTCGATGCGTTAATGCAAATGCCCGGGTATATGAATTTTATGAAGGAGCTTCTCAAGAAGAAGCGTGTATTTGATATGGGTACCGTGAAAATATCACACAGCTATAGTGTTGCGATGACAATCAATATTGCTATGAAATGGGAAGACTCGGGTGCATTCACCATCCCATGCACTATCGGGATGTTTGTGTTCCGGAAGGCTTGGTGTGACTTAGGGGCAAGTATCAACTTATGCCTCTTGTTATATTCAAGAAGTTAGGCTTGGGTAATCCCAATCCTACAACAATGAGATTGCTCATGGCCGATAGGTCCATCAAACGTCTGGTAGGGATCCTATTTGATGTATTGCTCAAAGTCGACAAGTTTATCCTACCCGTCAATTTTTTAGTCTTGGATTGTGAAGTGGATCTTGAGGTGCCCATCATATTCAGGTGACCATTATTGGAAATTGAGAGAGCTTTGGTTGATGTGGAGCTCAGGGAGCTCAAGTTTTATGTTGGAAGCGAGGAAGTCACTTTTAGTGTATGCCAACCCACGAGACCTCTAGACGAGTTTCGAGTTGTGTATGTGATCAATGTTGAGGGAAAGTTGATGGATACCCATGGTGAGTTTGTGAAGAACGAGGTACTCAAGCCTATGATGTTGCCACCTGGGCAACAAGATGATGCTATGAGGATGTTGAAGGAGCAATTCCCTTTCTTAGGATGGGTCCAGACCAATCGGATTGGCATGCTTTTGGATAATGGTTTAGTATTGAGGTACTATCATCGAGCCACGACGTAAAATCAAGTGATTCTTGGGAGGCAACCAAAATGTCTTTACTTTTTATTCTTATTACCTTTTGTTGTTTTGGTGTATTTTAGGAATGCATGGGGAGGAAAAATGACTAAGTGGAAAAATAAGACAAAGAGGCACGTGCGGCAGGCCGTGCAGTTCACACAAGAAATTATACGCGTCGCATTGAGCACCGCACCCCAAACCAGAAAGCTGGAAAGAAAAATTAAAATTGGAGGTAAAGTGCGACGGCATATGCATTTTGCACCTCCAATTGTGCACGTCGCACCTCAGTCACACCACGAGTCAAAATATTAGGCAAAATTAAAGAGAAAAATTATTTGGTGCGAAGTGGTGTGCGAGCCGCACGTTGTCTTGTGCGAATCACACATTGTGGTGCACCAAGGTAAGTTTTTTAATTTTTTGTTGACCTACCCATTGATCGACCTGACCCGATGACATTTCTTCTTCTTTTCTCTTTTTTTAAGCCGTCACCCCCATTCTCTCCTATATTTTCACAAAAACCTCCATAACTTCCTCTCAAATCCTCTAAAATCCCTCAAACTTCCACCAAAATATTCTCCTCTCTCACCCATTCTCTCTGTCGTCGCATCTTTGCCTGGTTGTTATTGTTTCTCCGGTCGAAAAAAGTGGGTCTCCATTGTTGGCACTCTAAAAGCTTCAATTTTTGCTTCCTACCCTCTAATGTTCACTTATGATAAGTTCCCCGATGTTAAATATATGTTTTTATAGAGATTGAGAGCTCATATTGTGAAGCATGCTCATTAAATATTTCATGTTAAGTTTGGGTGAGATCCAAAAAATTTGGGTCCCCAATTTTAGTGCATATTATTGATATTGCTTAAGATTAACTTACTAGAACTTGAAGTGATGATGATACATGTAGATTGTTTTAGTTTTTAGCCTTAAAATTCATGTTTTGGGTAAAGTCTGAGTAACCCACTTGACTTGGTGCATAATTTGGCCCTATGATAGATTGGGTGACGACATTCTTAAGGGCAAATCGTCTTCTTCGTAAGGTTTTTGTCAAATTATGAAGTTTGGGGCTGAAATTGTTACTACTAGTGTCCCCATGTTTGGTTTGAATTGAATGTGCTTGTTGGGTTAATGTTGTGGTTGAGGGGCATGAAATTGTTGTTGATTGAATGTGCCTCCTAATTGTTTAATTGAAGGCTTGATGTTCCCAATTATAGAAGGGGTAATGTCCTTCTTAAGGAAAATCGTTGAGCGTATCCTTGATTTTTAATTGTGTTGAGTTTTTCCAGGAAACTCTGAGTACCCGGATAATTTGGGTTTTGGTCATGTCGTACTTAGCCCAATTTAAAATTTTGGTGTTGTTTCTTGTTGGCCGTGCATTCCACGGGTATTGTTCTATGAATCACATATGTAACACACAAGAAAATAAGGAATTGAAAAATTCCAACTATTTCCTCATGCATTTCACATGCGAAGTGCAGATATTTACGTGCAAAATGCACAAGGGCATTGCACCTTGCTAATAAATGGCCATTTCACTATTTTGAAGTGTGAAACATTGTGCAACGCACATAGTAGCTGGAGTTTCTGCACCCCAAAGTAGATTCTACCCAAGTTTCTATTAGCTTGTGTGAAGACACGTGCGATGCGCACTTCTCGTGGTGTGGTCCGCACATGAGTCTCACAGGACATCAAACACATATTATGATTTTCATCTCTGTTTTATTCCATTTCCATAGGTTCGGTAGTTCTTTTTCTTATATATAAATCAGTTCTTGCATTGTTTCTTGTGCTAACATCTAGTTGTAGGAACATGAATTCTTGTAGGAGCTGCTCAAAAAGACATGCCACTAATCAAGCCTCAACCTCTGAAAATTTGAGGCCTTCTGTTCAAAGTGTGGATCTATCTAAGTCAGAAATTAGATTTGTCCTTGAAGGGATGGAAGCCTATTATAACCATTTTTGTGACAAGCGACCCTTCTTGAAGGAAGACAGGGTTTGATGTGGAGGCCTTCAAAGCTGACTTCTCGAACATACCCAAGTAGTTTAACATAAGAATCTGGGACCACTTTCTCAAAGCTCCCAAGCCATATTTCCCTGATTTGGTACGAGAGTTCTATGCTTCATACCTGGCTAGGCAATACAACCTAAAGCATAAGGGCCCAACAAATAAGATGTCATGCCTAGATTCGGTGTTAGTGAGGGGCAAGGAGGTAGACATCACCCCAGCAGCCATCCATTATTTCATATAGGTTGATGAACCAATTCCATTGTCATGATATTTAGAATGTGTCGCTACAGAGGTTGATCAATACGAATGGGTTGCTAGTATCATTGCTGAAGGAACTCCTTTTTGGGCTATTGATAAGTTGGTATTTATCTTCTAATCTTATACTTTTGCTAGTATGAAGTGGATAAATAGTGCAACTTGACACGAGTTTCTTCTATTTTGCATATTTCTATTTTTTCGAATTGCTCAAGAAAGATTCAAGTGAAAACAAGTCAAATGGAGCAAAAAGTGAAGCTGATGATCACTCGCATCAAATTGACCATCGCAATCGCAAGACCTTAGGTACGCGATCATGATGCACAATGACACAAGCAAGCCATCACGACCGTGAAGTACAAGGCACGCGACCGCAAAACATAGGAAATCATAGTCGCGTGATCGCGAAAGTGAATCCACGCGACAACAATGAAGGAACAGCTAAAGCCTCATGACTGCGAGGACTAGTCACACGATAGCGATGAAGGCGTCATCAGCTGCGGGTGCAGAAATGGAAATTTCACCTTTTGGAAACCCCAATTCACATAAAATACTTCCAAGATGTCTTAAAACATATTTTTGGCTATTTTCATAACTATTAAGAAAGCTTGGGAGCAAGGTTCATCAACCAACACCATAGGAGTGATGATTTGGATGCTCTTTATTGTAATTCTTTAGATTCCATTCTTCAACTCTTGTTCTTAATTGCTATTTATTTGGTGTGTTTGTTGACTTGAGATTTTGGGCTTGTATTAGAGATAATACTTGTTGGGTTATTGAATTCATATATATATATATTCTTCTTGTTTGATTATTTGGGTCTATTGAATCCTCCATGCTTGAATTTATAGTCAATGGTTGCAAACATTGACTTAGCTTTCTAATTTAGGTTTTTGCTCGAGAGAGAAATTCTCGAATTTGGGAAGATTCACTAGTGGGTACTTGGGAATCCATCTATATTGGAGGCTGACATAGCTCTAATCACATAATCTCCCATTTAAGGGTTCAAGCTTGATATAGGAGAACCTCCCCAAGTTATTTGGCTAGTTTATTACTTACTCGTGGTAGTTTAAGAGAAAACACACGAGATATATGCTCGATTGGTCGAGAGACAGTTAGGCATACCTTTAGCCAAGACTACCTAGGTGTCAACCGGGTGCAAGTCTTGTGAATTGAATTCCCACTCCATATTCTCCCTTGTTTTCCTTGCTTGACGAAATCAAGGGAAGCCATTGATCAATTTATCTTTTATTTGATTTTCTTTATCTTTTAGTAGTAGTAAAAAAAACCTTTAGATATCTTTTCCCTTTTCATTTTTTGAACTTCAATAAGTTTCTTAGATTCTTTATTAGCTCGATCGCAACTACATTGTTCCCTTGGGTATGAACCTGATACTCGTTGGGAATTATAAATTTTGTTTTGACTATGCGATCGCCGTGACCTCCTACTTGGAGGGCACGATTTGAGCATTATCAAAAATGGCGCCATTATCGGGGAACAACTTGGCGTATTGAGTTAGTTTAGGATTTAAGTTTACTTACTCTAGTTCAATTTTTCTGAATTGTTGTTTTTTTCTTTTGCGTATTTTTATTTTGATGTTTGATTTTATGGCATCTCAAAATGATAGAGGTGTTGGTGGTTGCAACCCTTTTGATATTGATCCTTGTTGATATTATGAAGGACCCCACCTTTGGCAGAAATGTAAGATTGGCCCTAGGAGAGGAAGGTATTCACCTTTATGTTCCTTTGATGGGCGAAATTTCTATTTGTGTGGTGGTCGTGATGGACATTAGAGAAATTTCCCTAATGACTATCCTTCTCCCCCCCTCTCATGCTAATGATGTTGCTAGTGGTGCTTATGATCTTAATAGGAACCATGAATTAGCAAGCGATGAAGGCATATGGGATAATCTCTAAACCCTCCTAACCTTGCTAGACACCCAAGAGGAGGGTCTGAAATCTATAAAGCAAGGTTTGGTGGAAATGAGAATAAAGGAGGCGAGGAGATAAATCATGCCGAACAAACCATGGCAGATTTGTCCACTCCTTTTGCTCAAGATGATGAATAAAACACCTACCCTGAAAGCCTATATTCCATGGTTCATACTCTCTTGACCAAGCAAGATATCATAGAAGAGGATATTCAATCCATAAAGCAAGACTTTTTACGGTTTATTTTCCCTAGACTCCGCATATATAGGATAAAATTGTATTAATGGGCATCCTTGGGTTGGTTTATTAGGTTGGTACCACAGACCTCGACCTCTTTATTCATGTCCGCCTAATTTTGTTCCTCCGTTGCTTGTAGTACTTGCCGATATATTTTATTTACCCTTGTGGTCCTATGAAACCTTGTTGACTCTGGAACATAGAAGGTGGGATTTTGGGAATGTCCGCGAGTCCCGGGCATAGAATTATCCTTCTAGGCTGGTTATGCTTGCTGAGTAGCTGTGGGCCTGTGCAGGGTCGATAGGTTGATTGTGAGCTGCTGGGCAGCTATTGTGTTTGATCATACCATTTCCATGCATTTAAAGAGGTTTTATCCATGTTTTACTATTTGGTTTCGGGCCTACTGGCACTATTTTCTAAACCTTGCATGGCCCCGGGGGCCTATTTTTGATGTAAATAATTTGGAAATGGTTTGATTTAACTTGTGAATATTCCTGGGTAAAAGAAAGTAAAACTATGTTTTAAATCACCAGTTTTATGATTAACGCTAGACTCGGCAGGGCCGGGGTGCTAGTTGAGTTTTCTTGCTACTTGAGCTGGTTTTAGCCTCGGTCGGATCGAGCACCTGAGATGACTTTCTACTGTTTACACCCGGTTATGCCCAGGCACCCTTGGAGAGGTTTTTTGAGATATTTTCCTACTACTTTAGTCCTGGACAGGGTCTGGGCATGCATATTCTAGATTGGGTCTCTATCTTGAAACCGGACTTGCTTCCGAATGAATTGTTTTGATACTGAGTTTTAATATGGGGTCGGGGACCTCCATGGACCTTGCCATACTGGCCTGGGGCTTCAGGCTGCGTGTGCCAGCGGAAGGGTATACGGCGGAGTAGAGGTATACGGGCAGTGTCCTTCCGTGGAACCTACCTGCTTGGACGGATCGGCACCGGAGGAGGTACATACAGAGATACCATTTCACTTGAGATCTTCATGCATCATATCATTCATTGTTTGAGGCTCCACCCTTGTTTGTTGTTTGTTGATTGTATGCTCCGGTAGTATGGGATGCCGAAGGGTTTATTTTCACTTGTTTGTGTTCCTCGGTTGTATGGGCGGCCGGGGGACTGTAGGTAGACTCTTGCTATTTAATTACAGAATTGTTCTCTGTTATGGTTAAGTATAAAATTGGTTACTGCTAGACTGTTAGTTTCTGGATTTGAGATTGATATGATTAGTTGAGTTTGATTCATGTCTCTGAGCATGCCTATCATTACTCTTTCCCTCTTCTTATACTTGAGGTTACCGGTATACCGTCCATTTCGTTAACTTATTATGTATACACTGTTATTGCAAGGACATCAGGTGCGTTATTTCTTACTTTCACATGTGCCTATGGTGTGTATATTCTGCTTACTGGCCTCACATGTGGTTCTGTTGATTTCCCTCTAGGCTAGTTCCTGTGTACCTTTCATTGATTTCTGTGACTGCTTGCTTCTATTCTGTCTGTTACTACGCTTTATCTTATATGTGCCCAGTCGGCCTATGATACCTACTGGGTACCTTATGCTATGCATTTGGTGCTCACCCTACCCCCTGCATCTTTGGGTGCAGATCCTAGCGTGGGCCATCGCCGTTAGATCACTATGATTCGTGCTTGGAGGTCTGTTGGGGACTACTTTAGACTGAGGTTGAGGTCCTGGCGATCGGAGCTTAGCTTTAGTTTATCTTTTGCTTTATGTACTCTATTACTACTCAGAGACATCTGTATATATATTGTTTTGGATCGTTTGCACTCCATGTATGTAGTTTTGGCTCTATACTATGATACCAGGTCTTGGGGTTTGGTTTAGTTTCCGCGTATGTATATATATACTCCTGTTATCTATTCTCCTCATCTTACTCTCTTACTTTTGCTTATTAAACTATTCTTCCGCTTATTTGTTAGATAGTAGCCTATTACCTACCGTCCTGGGCTACGAGAATTAGTTCGCCTACTGGGGGGTTGTAGGTGCCATCATGACCGAGAAATCGGGTCGTGACACGAGTGTACTATAACTATCAAAACAATGGGGTACTCAGTAGGCATCATAGGCCGATCGAGCTCAGAAAGGCAATATATATTAAAAGATACAGGAAAATAACTAGCTACAAAGATCAACCTAAATTTAGTTATCAACTGAAAAGAGCCATAAACTAGCAGATGGTGAAGATACTAATGGTAAGGAAATCAGGCATCTCGAGCAGAATCAATCAACATGAAATTTGGTGCAGCATGACATGGATGTGTTGTAGCAAATAAGTGGATGCCACATCCAAAAAAAAGCAAATATAACACTTATAATGTTTAAAAGAGCTTAATTTAAAATATGTTCATCATTTTTTATATAGTGGAATTAGGCCCGTTCAAAAGAAGTTCAAGGTACAATATTATGACATTTAATAATTAATATAATCCTAAGTAAAAACAATATAAGAGTTCAATTCATGATGGCGGGACCTTTCAAAAATAATCGAGCATGCACTTTATAAAAAGTAATTTTTTTCATTTAAACACAACTGCAGGCGCATTCTATACATCATCTTCGAACTTTCAAATGCTAAAGAAAAATACTAGTTTCTTCCATTACACCAATTATAAACTAAAATATGACTTTAATACATTACAAGACCTGGATTTATACACTTCAAAACAGCCAACACGATACCAAATTCAAGTTTACAATTTTTAGTATTACAATAAACCAAGTAAGCGGGGTTAGAGAAATAGAGTTTCCCGAACCCTCACAAGCAGCTTTCGTAGGTCTATTAGAAGAAGAGGCCATAACTTAATTTCTTTAAAAGGAAAGATCACATTTCATTAGGGACATGTACATGATTCATATGCACAATAGACTCAGTGAAACATATTATCCAAGTATGCAAGAAAAGGGTATTATCTAAGAAGTTTTAAAAAGAATGAATGTACTAACAAGTTACAAAAAAAAGTCTTAGATTCACAAACTTAAGACTCTAATATCAACACTTGTAGCGACCATCTTAGAAGGATACCACTTCTGAAACAAAAGCGAATATAACACTTATAACATTTAAAAGAGCTTAATTTAAGATATCTTCCTTATATATATATATATATATATATATAGGGCAACTAGGCCCATTCAAAAGGAGTTCAAGGTACAATACTTTGACATTTAATAATTTATATTATCCTAAGTAAAAACAATATAAGAGTTTAATTCGTGAAGGCGGGACCTTTTAAAAATAATCGAGTATGTACCTTATGGAAAGTAATTTTTTTTCATTTAAACAACATTGCAGGATCATTCAACAAATCATCTACGAACTTTCAAATACTAAAAACAAACATTAATTTTTTCTATTACCCAAAATATGACTTTAATACATTACAAGACCTGGGTTTACACACCTCAAACAACCAACACAACACAAAATTCAAGTTTACAATTTACAGTATTACGATAGAACAAGCCTAAAATTTTTACATATAGAGGTGCAACATCTGGATCATATACAAGTCCCATAATTACTACAAAATGTAGATGCCTATATGTAAATGTGATCTTCTAAGAGCTCCAAAAAGTCTACTTCAAGTGGTCATCTTCAATTATTCTCCTGAACATCACCTATGATAGAAAATAACTATCGCTAAGCACAAAGCTTAGTGGTGTATAATGTTTTGGCTTGGATCCATAGATTTATCCAATTCCTTTCTAAATTATTGGCATCTCAATATAACATATAAATAAAAATCAAGTAAACAAGTATATTGCACCTATCAAAATCGGCATTCAAATCACAAGTGTCAAGAAAGCTCATATAACTATTTCACGAGATGTTAAATAACAAATTTTGCCTAATATGTATGTCATGACATAACACCAAGCATAATCAAATATCAAGAAGGACCGAAGCCCTGTATCAAGTAGGGCCAAAACTCAATAATCAAGAGAATCAAGAACTATATTAAAAATGGCTTTCTAGTTCATACTTAAATGGATAATTTTTATAATTAAGACGAACCACAATCCAAAGTCAAGATGGACAAAGATCTGAATCAAGAGGCATGGCGATAAAGCATCATAGATATTGCCACAAGAAGGACAGAGTCCCAACAAAAATACAGAATGATCGTGCAATTTGAACAAGTGGGTGAATTGGCGAATATCTCACAATAATTCAAAAATATCAATATGACGATATAAGGTCACGAGAAGAAAAACAAAAGTTCCAAGACAATAACCAACAAGTGTGTAAATTTTCTCAAACCTTAGCTTTTTAGCACATAAATAGTCCTACCAAAACTTGATTAGTTCAAATCGTAAACCAACAAGTATGTCAACTTCCTCAAATAAATTCCTTTAGCTTGCACAAGAGTATAAATACCACAAAGGAAGAGGTTTCCTTGAGTTTCCAGCAAAGGAACAAGGTATTATGGTTGATTATCTAGAATAATCTGGTAAGAAGAGTGTATAAACATTTCTTAAGAGTGAGGAAACAAAATAATGAGAGAAGGTGTAATATTTTACACACAAACTTGAATATATATCAATTAAAAAGGTGGCTGCCCAAAATATTAAATATCTCATGTATTTACTCTTATTTATGAGATAATTATACTTGTAGTAGTTTACATAAATACCACAAGATAATTTCCTTAAATATCATTGCACCTTAAGGTAAGCAACTTTACAACTATCGCAAAACTTCGCGTTTAGATAGCGTGAAGTAGAGACTAATCCTTTTTATCAAGAAATTATTTAATGAAGTGCAAATGTGAGCTTATATATTTAGGGGTGTTACAACCTCCCCCCCTTGAAGAAATTTCACCCCAAAAATTACCCGATTCTAGTCACGAAACAAATGCAAATATTGGGTTTGCATATCCTCCTCTCACTTCCAGGTGGCTTCCTTGCTAGCATAATTTCTCTAAAGTACCTTCACTAAGGGAATTCTCTTGTTTCTAAGTTGTTTTACTTCACGCGCCAAGATCTGGATAAGTTCTTCTTCATATGTCAAGTCACAATTAACCTCAATGTATTCAACAGGGAGAACATGAGACTGATCTGAGAGATTCTAAGAATTAAAACATAGAAGATGTTATGGATCTTGTCTAACTCAGGTGCTAAAGATAATTTAGAATCAACCGGGCCAACTTTATCAAGTACTTCATATAGTCCAGTAAATCAAGGGCTAAGTTTTCCTCTTTGTCCAAATATCATAATCTACTTCTATGGGGAAACCTTTAAAAATACCTTATTGCCAACTTGGTGCTTAATTTCACGCCTCTTAAGATCAACATAATATTTTTGTCTATCTAAAGTAATTTTCAGACGATCCTTGATTATTCTTACTTTATCTTCCATTTGTTGCACAATCTCAGGACTAATAAGTTTCTTTTCAACAACTACACTCTAACAAAGAGGAGTTCAACATTTCCTTTTTTATAAAGCTTCATTAGGAGGCACGTCAATACTTAATTGGTAGATATTATTGTAAGCAAATTCTATCAAAGCTAAGTGTTTGTCCAAACTACCCTAAAACTCATTAATGCAGGCTCGAAGCATATCTTCCAAAATTTGTATTACCCTTTAGGACTAGCGATATATCTAGGGATGAAAACAAGTACTAAAGTTAAATCTAGTACCCAAATCCTTCTGCAAGCTTGCCCAAAATTTGGATGTAAACTTCGGGTCACGATCAGATACAATAGAAGTGGGAATCCTACGTAGTCTTACAATCTCATTAATGTCACGATCAGATACAATAGAAGTGGGAATCCTACGTAGTCTTACAATCTCATTAATGTACAATTCTTCTAAATGCTCAAGTGATTAATCCACCCTTATTGCCAAGAAGTGAGCACTTTTGGTTAGCCTATCCACTATAATCAAAATTGCATCATGATTTCCTTGAGTGCGAGGAAGTCGAGAAACAAATTCCATAGTTATTCTCTTCCATTCCCATTATGGTATTGACATGGGTTGTAGAAAACCAAATGGGATTTGATGTTAAGCCTTTATTTGTTTACAAATCAAACATTTCAAAATAAACTCTGCAATGTCTGTCTTCATACCATTCCACCAGTAGTATTCTTTGATGGTTTGGTACACTTTCGTGCTTCCAGGATGCATTGTATATGGTGAAGTATGTGCTTCATTCAAAATCTCTCTCCTCAAATTTTCATCATTAGGAACACATAACCTATTCTGATAAAATAAGAAACCATCCTCCTTCAATATAAAATCAAGTTTTTTTCCATTTTGAACTTCTTTGGTCAATTTTGCAAGCTTCTCATCTAATTTTTGAGCTTTTTTCACTTGTTCAAATAATATTGGCTTGACTTTAAAACTATCAACAACTGAACCATCAAAAATTGAGTGTCATACAAGCATTCATGACTATTAACTCAAGAAGCAAGGGAAAGGGACTTAAAGATAAACTTGCAAAGGATTTACGGCTTAGGGCATCTTCAACCACATTGGCTTTTTGTGGATGATAGTCAATTGTACAATCATAATTATTGATATCTCAGTTGTCTCAAGTTCAACTCTTTTTGTGTATCTAAGTACTTCAAACTCTTGTGATCAGTAAATATATGACACTTTTCTTTGTACAAGTAATGCCTCTAAATTTTCAAAGCAAACACAGTAACAGCAAGTTCAAGATCATGAGTAGGATAATTTAATTCATGTGGTTTCAATTTTTGAGAGGCATGATAAATAACTTTTCCTTCTTGCATATTAACACAACCTAGACCACGATGAGAGAAGCATCACTATATATCACATACTCTTTCCCTTTAGTTGATTAAATAAGTATAGGATCTTGTGTCAATAAGTATTTGAGATTTTCAAAGCTCTCTTGGCATTTGCCATCCCAAGTAAACTTGACTTCTTTCTTCAAAATATTAGTCAAAGGAAAACCTATAATGGAGTAGCCCTTCACAAACCTTCTATAGTATCCTACTAAGCCCAATAAAGTTCATATTTCTGTTGGACTTTTGGGTGGTTTCCATTCAACAATAGCTTAAATCTTTCTAGGATCTACCTTCACACCTTCGGCTGACACAACATGTCCTAGAAATTCTTGACACAATATGCCAAAATTCACATTTAGAAAGCTTTGCATAAAACTCTTTGTCCCTCAAAGTTTGCAAAACAATGCGGAGGTGTTTATCATAATCTTCGCAATTCTTGAAATATATTAAAATATCATCTATAAAAACAATTACAAATTGATCAAGATAAGGCTTAAATACTCAATTCATTAGATCCATGAACACCGCATGAGCATTTGTTAACCCAAATGGCATCACCAAAAATTCATAATGATCGTACCGAGTTCTAAAGGCCATTTTGGGAACATCTTGAACTCTTACCCACAGTTGGGAATACCCAGACCTCAAATAAATTTTTTAAAATAAACTAGAACCCTTCAGTTGGTCAAATAAATCATAAATCCTCGGCAGTGGATATTTGTTCTTGATTGTTATCTTGTTCAATTGTCTATAGTCTATGCAAAGCCTAAGAGTGCCATCTTTCTTCTTTACAAATAAGACAGGTGCTCCCCAAGGAGAAACACTAGGATGGATGAAACCTTTCTTAAGAAGTTCTTGCAATTTAACTTTTAACTCCCTCAATTCTGTTGGAGCCATTCTATAGGGAGTGATAGAAATAGGAGTAGTTCTGGGAATAAGCTCTATTAAAAATTCAACCTCTCTCTCAGGAGGCAACCCATGAAGATTTTCAGGAAAGACATTAGGAAAATTACACACCGTAGGTATGTACTTAATGCTAGGACTCTCTAAATATGTATCAACTATATGAGCAAGATAGACATCGCAGTTTTGACTAATAATCTTTCTTGCCAAGACCACTGAAATAATATTAGATGTTAATGATCTTTCACCTTGAACAATTATGTGTGAAAATATCGGGTATTTAAAAGTTACACATTTCGACCTATAGTCCACCACTGTGTGGTATTTATAGAGCTAATCCATTGTGATAATAGCATCAATTTCTTGGAAAGGAATTTCAAAAAAATTAGCATGGAAGACTAGATTTTGAATCATTAAGGGACAATCTCGATAAATCTGATTACAAATAACCCGATGATTCAAAGGATTTTCGATAAGAACATCATAGTTAAGTCTCATGGATTTCACATTTTTAGGAAAAACAAGTAATGAGCAGATATAGGAGTGTGTAGAACCAGGGTAAAATAGTGTAACAACACAAAATCCAAACAAGTGAAATTTACCAACAACCACGTCCAGTCCATCCAGGTTATCCCTCTGTCACATGGCATAAGCTCATGCAGTTGCTCTTGACCCATTAGATGGATTAGCTCTACTTGGACCTGCTGCTTGTGTGTTTCTAGATCTTGGACCTCTATTTCCTTGAGTAGGATTAGCAGCAGGTTTCTAAACTGAGTCTTTAATAAGCAAAGAAGGAGCAGGGTTAGGATTAGGACAATCTTTAACCTTATGATAAAAGACCCCACAATTAAAACATCCACCAGAAGCCCTCTTAAAAGTGCCATAGTTATTTTTCCCATATTGTTGCTTAGAAAGGGATGAATCTGTAGAGAGAGGCAAAGTGATGTGCGAGCCACAAAGAGGCACCTGCATTTCGCAGGTGCCATCGCACAAGGAGGTTTGGAAACTGCTTGAGTAGTTATTCACATGTGAGTTGTACTTTGTCAAGGGTGATCTCCCATCCCCTTCACACCTGATTCGCATAACTTTTGGACTTCACTGCCTAAAGGGAATGGCACCTGCGAGCTGCAAAACTCAAGGTGCGATCGTAGGTGCCGTCGTATCTCACATCGCACATGCCCAAAATGGCAATTTTTTCCAAATGTGTGTGACGTATTTGGGAAGGTTCTTAAACCCTTTTTGGTGTCTGTACTAAGAATTATTCATCAGTTTTACTTTCCCAAGGAAGAGTATTTAGAGTACACTTTCTCTTTTCTTCTTCATCATTGGGAAAACACAATTTGTAAGAAATTTTGAGCTTGGAATTGGAACTTAGGTTATAATATGAATGGAATTTTGGGAAACCCATTTGGTATATCTCTTGTTCCTTTTATATAAGGGGCTAAATTCTATTCTAGGGGTATGTGCATGATGGGTGTTTGACTTTTGGAATAGGTATTGATTAATTGTGCTTATAATTAATTATTTAGTATGGATCTATTGAATTCTTCACGGTTTAATTATAAAATTGATGGTTGTGAACATTGATTGAGTTTACTTATTTTGTACTTGCTTGAAAGAGGAGTTCATAAATTAAGAAGGAATTCAATAGTGAGGATTTGAGATTTCCACCATAGATTAAGGCTAGAAATAGCTTGATTGAAGGAAGTTTACATCTAAGAATCAAATCTAGATATAGTTTGATTCACCCAAGCATTAATTTGGTTGGATTAAGGTAAAGCTATGGGGCTTGAGAAAACACCATGATACATATATTTGGAGGGTTGAAAGGCTACCAAATATAGCTCGATCCAAGCTACCCATACCTTTAGTTAAAAGTTTGCATGGTTAATCAGTTCCATATCCCATTGTAGAACCCCATCAAAAGCATACCCCTAGTTTTTCCTTCTCTTGATTTCTCTAATTATGTTTACATCATTCCTTTATTAATTGTAATTCAATAATTCCAAAACCTTTTCCCCCCAAATTTTACTTTAAATTGCTCGAACAATTACTCACATTAGTGAATTGAACTCTGACGTTTAGTGGCAAAACTATTGTCTCATTCCCTGTGGAATCGACCCCAACGTCTCGTTGTGTTACTTATTTATTTTGCTTGATGATCATTACCACCTCTTACGGGAGAGTAATTTTGAACGTCACCTTTGTACTTTAGCTCCACTTTAAGCTCTTTTAGGTCCAACTCCTTTGCTTTCTTTTTTTGACCAGGAGTACCTGTATTTACATCAATAAGGGAAATAAGTACCTCTAATTCTCATCAAAACATGGCAAAAATTCATTAATAAAGGCTCAATAAGTTGGTAGATTACCAGCTTATCAAACCCTCAAACTTGAATTATTGCATGTCCTCAAGCAAGTTACTCACAAGGTAAGGAATGCAATAGATTCTCAAAACACAATGGGTGTAGGCAAGATTGTATTGGAACAAACTTACGAAAACTAACAAACAAAAGACTTAAAGCAAAAAGACTCAACTACGATGCTCATCTCACTTGGTATCACAAAAAATTCAAGCCAAGTTCTCATATCAAAACTTTTACTAAAAGAATTTCAATTCTCATTCAAAAGTAGGGGATTTGTCATTCAAAACAAGATTTCAAACTTCTCAAGTCATTGGCATTGACCTTCAAGGTTTGCCTCGAGATTTGCCACACAACTTGTCTCATTCCTTCCTCTCAATTGAAATAGATACTACATTATTTGTTTCAAGTGTGTGATGCCACTCACTACAAGAGAGAATTCCACTCACAATCATGCAATTTATATAAAGGAATTATACAAAAATGAAAGAGACTCTCACTCTCTCAAGGATGTTTTAGTGCACACCCGTTGACCCATAGGCTTGCCTTTCATATAATTCACCACTAATATAGAGTTACCAATCTCAAAATCCCTAAGGACTTGCAGGTAATGATGTTGGATAATGCTAAGGTGAGAATTACATTTGGCTCAAGTGACTAAACCTCCCTACTCCTACTCGTGATCATTCAAAGCACCGCTCACATTTTTGAACATTAGCCTCACCTTATTTCTACCTCTCACAACCCAAGCTCCCCTTTCAACTTGCTCATTCAACACCTTTTTGTTTCATTCATTCGGTAGACATAATTTCTTCTTTCTTTTCCATTCAATCTCTTCATGAAGCATTGCTGAAGCAATTTTCATTTCGAGCATAAGGTGTTACCTTGCATTGAAGTGCATTTTCGATTTTTCTGCATAATTTGTGCATACACCCTCAAACTTAGGATTTTGACTATGTTGACATTTCAATTCCCCCCCAAACTTTGGCTTTTAGCCTACATTTCACTTTCTAGCAATTAGGGAGGATGGGTGCAATAATAGAGGGTCCAAAAAGAGTCAGGGTTTCTAAAAAGGTGCCAAAGAAAATTCACAAGCTCAAAGGAGCTTACTAGGATTGATGTAAAGGGAAGGTCATTTGGGTTAAGTGGCTATTCAAAAAGGGCCTAAGGTTATCTTTCAAACTAGGCAAAATCTAGAATTTCACCTTGAATCACATTCGGGGCAAGTTGTAGACAACACCTATGCACAAGAACGAATTAAAACCTTACCACACAAGGCATCACAATACAAGAATTTCACAACTAGACTCAAAATAAATTAGGAAAAATGACTTTTGACAAGCTATTCTGAGTTTTTCTACACACTCATTTGTGAATCTATCAAGCCAAATGGGAAATATGCAAGTCATGACAAGAGAATGCTTTTAGCAATAATCATTTTCCCTCTTTTCTTTCAATTTTCAAAATTTCTTGCCAAGATTTTTTTTTTGGTGGGCCCATTTTGAGACAAGCAAAACATTGACTCAATTTGACACTAAAACATGGTATTTTACCTTAAAAATTGCCTCTTAATCTATTATAGAGAAACACCAACCCGGTTCAATAAAAAAATAATCAAATGAAAACATTTGCTCTTTGGAAAATAACCATGGTATGATGAAAACTCTCGGAGTTTATTCGACTATTCTACTATTAACAAGGTAAAAATGAGTAAAGCGCTTATGGATTGCTTGGAGAGAAATCCTGTCATAGGCATTAAGCGCATTTGCAAGGCACGATTAGCGAAACAATTATACGTGTAGGACTAACCTAGTGATATCGCCACTTAAACAACAATACGATAATCCCGGTAAGGGCACAATTTAAGCATTACTAACAAAATAAAAGGCACGGTAAGGGCAATACCATATTCATCTAAACTATGCCTGACAAAGGATAGATTGTAAAACAAGAAAAATAAAAAAATTATCTCATTGCCCAGCGAGGGCAACCAACAACAATATCATAAAATCAATGCACCACCTCCCCCGCTTAGAATAAAGCATTTACCTTAATGCTTAAGCTAAAAATAAGTAAGTGAAAGATACAAAGACTCCCTAGACTAGCTAATCCTCCTCTTCCTCCTCCTACCATGTCGGCTCTGAGCTAGTGCCTACTACTCCTCAATGAGAATGTGCAATGTGATGGGACTCTAAGATCACCTGTTGGTGTACTGGGTCCAGAGCATCATCAAGCTCATTATCATCGCCACCCAAGGCAGCAAACAAATCATCCACTATGCTAGGAATGGGGCAAGGTGCAGCCATGTCATCCTTAAAAGCACTCAAATCAGCAGCTGCCATGGGTGCCTTCCCTTTAGCTTTGTCAAAATCTATCCTAATAGCTGTGACATCATGCTCCACAACATCCACCCACTTGTATGGTTTTTACACGCTCTCCGCCATGTCTTTCAAAGCATTTTTCACAGACCTTTAAATCATGCATGGCAGCTTCACAGCTAGGGTGGTCAACTGATTGTCATGGGAGTATGTCATATTGACAAGCTTCTGAAAGCCAGTCAGAGTTGAGTCTGAGAATGAGGGGGAAAGTCTAGGAGGAGTAGAAGCTGTGGGATTTATTGACTCCATAGGAGTAGGAGTATCGAGATTGATCTAGTAGAAGAGGAAGTAGTGGGCTCAAAATCGGTGTCCTGAGTTTTCACACCAGTAAAAGTCTACATCTTATGTTTCTTCATCCTAGGGGCATCAACATCCATCTTCTTTTCTAGGTCAATCACACCAGTGGCAGGGGTAGAGCTGTCAAAACTGAAATGCTGGATTCCCGCCCTAGCATTAAACTTACTAATAACCATAGGGTAGGGGAATGAGTCATCAGGCCAACGTGTTTTACTCGTGATTACCACCACTGCGATCTCACCAAAATTTACATGTGCTCCTGACATAATTAAGGCTACTAGAATGGCGCCCTATTGTGTAACCTTTTGATCATTTTTACAAGGTCAAAAATAGGAGCGGACGAAGTCATACCATAGGCGTGCCTCAAAATGAAGACTCTAATGTGGAGTTATGCCCTCCATAGTTGCCCAAAGAGGAGTCCCATGAGTGATGATAGTGGCTACCCAGCCAAGTGGTTTGTCCTTCAGAAGGACCTTAGCGTAATATTTTAGCAATAGCTAAATCAGATTAGTCCAGAAGATGGAGTTGATAGCATCCGGTGTGATATAAACCTTTTTACCTCAAACTATCACCGATTCTAAGTAAGGGAAATCATCAACATTACCCAAGGCTTCATTGAGTCCTGCTTGGCCTTGTAGGAGGAATAAAATTCATGGACCACTTTAGGGTAATAAACTCCTAGCATATCTTTGAACGAGAACCACTACCGTGTAGTTAATTGGTGGTGGACGTTAGGAAGATCATCCCCTAACGCTGCAAGGTTAAAGTTGCACTCCAGGGTGAAGGACCTTTTTTCCTTGTCTTTATCATAGAGGGATTTATGACCTCTACCCCAAAGCGAATCCTCTCCTCCTCAGTAACTTGCACAAGAGGAGGTGTTGAGGCAGAAGCAGGAGTTTTTGTCTTCCCTTTGGACATATTAGTGGAGGCGGGAGGAGCTGGGGGACTTCTGGAACTACAGTTTGAGTTACCCTTGCTAGAAGACATTGTCTGCAAGAAAAGGTTGTGAGTACTCAAAAGAATAACAAAACCTTTTTGCATTTCTTCAATAATGTAAGAGGAAAATGCTAAAAGAAGTTAATGAACAAAAATAAATGGAATGCATAACAAAATAAAAAGACAACAGGTGAACTGTCAGAAAGTGCTATTCACATGGGAATTGTAAGTGAAGACTTGCGCTTCACAAGTGGCTTCACCCTTGCTAACATAATATATGTGGAGTGAAATATATTGGGTGAAGGCATGTGCGTATCGCCCTTTCAACTTTGCGTATTGCATGTGCCTTCGCCTTTACAGGCATTAAGCTGTCAACTTGACACACGCATGCGATGCTGCATGTGTTTCACATATGAAAACCTTTGTATCGCATGCAGAATGCATACAGAAATAGTGAGAGTTGTTCAACTCTTCATTTTCATGCGCATTGCATATTTAATTCGATGGGAAATACCCATGAAACCCAAGTGCGAACAAAGCGATGAACACAAAATTTTAAAGGACTAAGGCATAATAAGCACTAATTGACCAATTCATATGTTATCCGGGTACTCAGACTTACCCAAAAATGTCATACATCCACAAGAGCAAAATATTTAAGAGAAACATGCTTAATGACTTCCCTTAAGAAGAAAGTTACCCCATCTATCATTGGGAACATCAAGCATTCATGAAAATCATTCAACCATATTAAACGCAATAAGATTTCACTCTCCTCAACCAAACTGCTTATCAAACAATTTATGGCTATCAAAATAACACAAGGGTGCAATTGTAACACCTCAGAACTTTCAAGCCCAGACTAAGCTCAGAAAACCAGTAGAAAATAAAAAAATTAGAAGAAGTTCAAGTTCCCAGGAATCACGACTCAAACCAGGGACCGTCATTCAGAAGAATTGTCCATCGTTTGAAATCGTAATCCCTGAACCAGTAGACCATTAGTTCTGCCCCAGGGACCATGGTTTAGGCAACGGACCAACATTCAGAAGAACGTTCCATCGTTCAAACCGTAGTCCCAATTCCAGTGGACCCTCAACTGTATCTTCAGAAACCACGAGTTCCTTGATGGGCCGTCATTCAGAAGAATGGTCCATCCTGAGGAGTCGTAATCTCCCAGAATCAGAGGACCCCAATTAAAGTCCTAGGGACCATGCGTCAAATGAAGGCCCATCATTCAGAATGATGGACCATCCTGTTGAGCCATCATTCCTAGGACAAGAGGCCCAAAAACTCACAGGCAGAACCACAGCTCTGTTGACGGTCCATCGTTCAGAAGGATGGTCCGTCAACTGAGCCGTGATCCCTGAACACAATTTTCTGCAGATTCTTTTAATCTTTCCCAGGGGTATTTTGGTCTTTTCCCAATTATTTTAATTCAGATTCTAAGTCATTTTGGGGGTAATTAAAGGGTTTTAACTCTATTTCTCCCTCATTACTCCTAAATCACTCATACTTAGCAAATCTCTCAAGAACATAACGCTTTCTCTCAAGAACAAGGCAAAAAGGGTTTTCTCCAAGTTCCTCTCAGAATACAAAGGTTCAACCATAAAATCTTCATACAGGTATGTGGAATTTCACTAGTGGGTTCCTTTCACCCATTAGGTCCCTATCACCCTGTCAAATCCCTTCAGTTCTCCATAAATGCTAAAAACCTAGGGTTCATAGACCTTAGAGAATTCTTACTATTCAGATGTCATGGAATTATATAATGCTTAGTCCATGTTTCTTGGATAATCAGTATAGTTCATGTATAGAACACAGAACTCTAACTTGTTATAATTTTCAGTACTCCATTGATTATTAATGTTAGGCAAACTCAGTTAGATGATCAGATTTCCGAATTTGAATGTCATATCCTACAACATGGTTGTGTGCATTCTCAGATTATATCAGTATTTTGACCTATCCAATGTTATAGTTTCATGCTAGCTTATATCCATGTCAGACTCATTTGTACCCTTGGCAAGGTATGAACTCCCTTCCATCCAGGGTTACAGGTTGGCCCCACAGTTAGCTCATGTTGGGGTATGTCGGTTAGTAGTATCTCCCACAGTCAGATTCACGTGCATTGACCTTGTATTCAGTACTCATGTTCAGTATTCAGATCAACATGTTATTTCATGATTTATACTTGGTCACTGCATTCAATACAACTCTCAGTTCTAGTTCAGCATGTTTATTCTTAAGTTGAGTTATATATATATATATATATATATATATATATATATATATATATATATTATTCAATCCATTTTGTATCCTGCATGCTCTGTACATTCAAAGTACTGATGCATACTTTTGTGCTACATCATTTCATGATGTAGGTTCAGGTACTTAACATCCAAATCACGCCTAACTTGACCTTCGGTCCATACTCAGCAGCTCAGTGGTGAGTCCCCAATAATTCGGGGACAATAGACATGCCTTCATTTAAGTATTTATCTTTAGTTTTTAGTTTTGCTAGGGTTAGCTGGGGGCATGTCCCAGCAACTCCTATTAAGTTAGATGGATTTCAGACATAGACTAGATTCAACACTTTTAGTATTGTTATTCAGTCAGTACTAAACCAGATTCTTATATATTCAGATTTCATTTGGGTTCTTCCCACTTTCAGATATTTAATTGCTTTAGTTTTCCGCACAGTACATATCTTTAAACTAGTTTTACTTAAGATATGTCATGCCATGGGTTAGCTTGGGGTCACTCGTGACACTAAGCACCATGTCGCGTCCATGGGGTAGCCTCGAGGCATGACAAAATTGGTATCAGAGCATAAATTTCAAGTGTCCTAAGATGTCTGAAAGCCACGTCAAGTAGAGTCTCCTTCATGGGTGTGAAGCACACCACACTTATGGAGGAGGGGCTATGAGACGTTATTAAGAATAACTTCCTTTTTTTCTTTTCCAGCTCGTTCTATTGAGTGTGATCTCTAATTTATCTCTCTCTATTCTAACTCGTGCTCTTTGCATTTTAGAAAAATGCCTCCAAGAAGAGCTAACGCTAGAAACCAGCCAACAGCCCCAGCCGACCCCTTAAATGAGCAGGTTACGCATGCCGAATTTAGGGCTGCCTTCCAAGTGCTCTCTCAAGCCATGACCGCTCAGGTCAACCAGCAAGCTGCCACACCAGCTCCACCTCAGGTCAATGCTGCTGCAGCCAGAATCTGAGACTTCACTCGGATGAATCCTCCATAGTTTCATGGGTCTAGGTCAGAAGAGTATCCCCAAGAGTTCCTTGAGGACATCCAGAAGGTCACTGACATTATGGGTGTCACTTCAGTCGAGGGATTAGACTTGGCCGCTTATCAGCTAAAGGTTGTGGCCTACACTTGGTACCAACAGTGGAAGGAATCCCTTTGTACCAATGAAGGACCAGTGACTTGGGAAATGTTCAGGACTGCTTTCCTAGAAAGACTCTTTCCACTAGAGCTCAGGGAAGCTAAGATTCAGGAATTCATCAACTTGAGGAAGGATTACATGAGTGTATAGGACTAAAGTTCACATAGTTATCCAAGTATGCTCCAGCGATAGTAGCTGACTCCCAAGCTCGCATGAGCTAGTTCATGTCGGGTGTGTCCGATGATGTGGTCAAGGAATGCAAGACGACCATGCTTGTGAAGGAAATGGACTTTTCTAGGTTAGTTACTTATGCTTAACATATTGAGGAGGAAAAGATCAAGTAAAGGGGAGGTGATGCTATGAGGGCTAGGACAGATGAGTATAGACACTTTCAGCAGAGCTCAGAGGGTGGAAATCACTCTCAGTATTGACAAAAAAATTCAGCACCAGCTCCATCTTCTGCTAGTTCCCCAGTGCCTAAGTTCAGGAAGGACCGACGGGGTAGAGCATCTGGCTCCAAGTCCCAAGGTTCGGTTACTAGTGGGCGCACTAATCCGATGTGTAAGAAGTGTGGTAAAACCCACCAAGGTGAGGGCATGGTAGGTAGTGGAAATTGCTTTGGATGTGGTAAGCCAGGCCACATGAAGAGGGATTGTCCCACAGCTTTTTAGAAGGGTAAGGATGTTCGCCCTCAGAATCAGGCTGGTTCTACAGTAGCTCTCGCAGGTCGCCCTACTCAGCAGAGTGCCTCATCTGGTATGGGTGGCAGTCAGTGCCATAACAGGATGTATGCACTTCGGGGTCATCAGGACCAGGAAGATTCTCTCGATGTGGTCACGGGTACAATACGAGTCTTTAATTCCTATGTTTATGCATTGTTAGATCTAGGAGCTACGCTTTCTTTCGTTACTCCATATATAGCAGTAAACTTTGATGTCAGTCCAGAAACACTTCTAGAACCCTTCTCAGTCTCTACTCTAGTTGGTGACCAAGTTATAGCTAGACGGGTATATAGAAATTGCCCAGTCAGAGTTTCCCAGAAAGTCGCCTCAGTAGATCTTGTAGAGTTAGAAATGGCATATTTCGATATCATTCTAGGCATGGATTGGTTACATTCATGTTATGCCTCATTCGATTGCAGAACTAGGATCGTTCATTTTCAGTTTCCTAACAAGCCAGTCCTAGAGTGGAAGGGTAGTAACTCAGTGCCTGTAGGCCATTTCATTTCCTACCTTAAGGCCTGAAAGATGATTTCCAAAGGGTATATCTATCATCAAGTTTGGGTTAGGAATTCAAACTCCGAAACCCCAACTCTTGCGTCAGTTCCAGTAGTCAGTGAGTTTCCAAAAGATCTTCTTGGAGTCCCTTCAGAAAGGGAAATCGACTTCAGAATTGATCTCCTTCCAGATACCCAGCCTATCTCAATTCCTCCTTACAAAATGGCTCCAGCTAAGATCATGGAATTGAAAGAACAGTTGAAGGACCTTTTAAACAAAGGCTTCATCAGACCCAGCATATCACCATGGGGTGCTCCAGTATTGTCCGTGCGTAAGAAAGATGGTTCTCTTAGGATATGCATAGACTACCGTCAGTTGAATAAAGTCACAATCAAGAACAAATATCCTATCCCCAGGATTGATGACTTATTCGACCAGCTTCAAGGTGCCAGTTATTTCTCTAAGATAGACCTCAGATCCGGCTATCATCAGCTCAGAGTCAGAAATAGTGACATCCCAAAGACAGCTTTTAGAACTCGGTATGGTCACTATGAATTTGTTGCTATGTCTTTTGGACTAACCAATGCTCCCGCAGCTTTCATGGACTTAATGAAAAGGGTATTTAAATAGTATTTAGACTTGTTCATCATTGTCTTCATTGATGATATCCTCGTTTATTCTAGAAATGAATAGGAGCATGCGACTCATCTGAGGGTTGTTCTGCAAACTCTCAAGGATCATAAACTATTCGCTAAGTTCAGCAAGTGTGAATTTTGGTTACAGTCGGTCCCTTTCCTTTGTCATGTAGTATCTAGAAAAGGGATCCATGTTAATTCTCAGAAGATTGAGGCTGTAAAAAACTATCCCAGACCTACCTCTCCTACAGATATCAGAAGTTTCTTGGGTTTGGTCGGCTATTATACATGTTTTGTTGAAGGATTCTCATCTATAGCATCCCCATTGACTAGATTGACTTAGAAAAAAGTCAAGTTTCATTGGTCAGATGAGTGTGAGCAGAGTTTCTTAGAACTGAAGACCATGTTGAGTACAACTCTTGTCTTGACTCTACCAGAGAGTTCAGATGGTTATGTGGTTTATTGCAATGCATCCAGATTCGGCTTGGGCTGCTTCTTAATGTAGCAGGGTAAGGTCATAGCTTATGCCTCCAGACATCTTAAGGTCCATGAGAAGAATTACCCGACTCATGACCTCGAGCTTGCAGCGGTGGTGTTTGCCCTAAAGATTTAGAGGCACTATTTGTATGGTGTCCATGTTGACATGTTCATAGACCATAAGAGCCTCCAGTATGTGTTCACCCAGAGAGAGTTGAACCTTCGTCAGAGGAGATGTCTTGAGTTCCTCAAGGATTATGACATGAATGTGCTCTACCACATGGGAAAGGCCAACATAGTGGTTGATGCCCTCAACAGACTGTCTATGGGTAGTGTGTCTCATGTTGAGGAAGAAAAGAGAGAACTAGCCAAAGATGTTCATTGGCTGGATCACTTAGGGGTTTGCCTTATGGACATGTTAGAAGGTGGTGTGATGGTTCAAAATAGAGCAGAATCTTCGCTAGCAGCAGAGGTTAAGGAGAAACAAGATAGTGACCCTATAATGCTTCAGTTGAAGGGTGCAGTTCATCAGCAGAGAGTAGAGGTTTTCTCCCAAGGGGGAGATGGTGTGCTTCGCTACTAGGGTCGCTTGTGTGTTCCAAATGTGGGTGAGTTAAGGCAGTAGATCGTTACAGAAGCCCATAGTTCTAGATATTCCATTCATCTAGGTGCCACTAAGATGTACTATGATCTACGGGAAGTCTATTGGTGGAATGGAATGAAGAGGGACATCGCAGATTTTGTGGCCAAGTGTCCCAATTGTATGCAGGTAAAGGTAGAATATCAGAAACAGGGAGGTGTGACTCAGGAGTTTAGCATTCCTACTTGGAAGTGGGAAGTGGTTAACATGGATTCCATAATGGGTCTACCCCATCCTCGTAGGCAGCACAATTCCATTTGGGTAATAGAGGACAAAATTACCAAGTCAGCTCACTTCTTAGCAGTCACGACTATAGGTTCAGCAAAAGATTATGCCAGGCTATACATAAGTGAGATAGAAAAGTTTCATGGAGTTTCTTTGTCTATCATCTCAGATAGAGGCCCTCAGTTTACATCTCACTTCTGGAATTCATTCCAGAATGGTCTTAGCACTCAGGTAAAGCTCAGCACAATATTTCACCCGTAAATGCATGGTCAGGTAGAGCGTACCATTCAGACTTTAGAGGATATGTTGAGAGCTTGCATGATCAATTTCAATGGTAGTTGGGATGATCACATACCTCTCATAGAGTTCGCCTACAATAACAGCTACCATTCTAGCATACAGATGGCCCCATACGAGGCTCTATATGGGCGCAGATGTAGATCACCTGTTGGTTGGTTTAAAGTAGGTGAAGCAGCCTTGATTGGACTAGATTCGGTTCATGAGTCTATGGAAAAAGTTTAGCTCATCAGATACAAGCCTAAGATAGCTCAGAGTCATCAGAAATCCTATGCAGATGTTAGGAGAAGAGACTTAGAGTTCGAAAGTGATGATTGGGTTTCCTAAAAGTGTCACCTATGAAGGGTGTGATGAGATTTGGCAAGAAAGGGAAGCTCAGTCCCAGATATTTAGGGCCTTAAAAGATCCTGAAAAGAGTTGGTAATGTGGCTTATGAGTTAGAGTTGCCAGCAGAATTAACAACTGTTCACCCAGTCTTTCACATTTCCTTGCTGAAGAAATGTGTGGGTGATCCGACATCGATTGTTCTCTTAGAAAGAGTGGCTTTAAAGGATAGCCTCACCTATGAGGACATTCCAGTTGAGATTCTTGACCGTCAGGTTCGTAGGTTGAGAAATAAGGAAGTCGCTTCAGTCAAAGTTTTATGGAGGAATCAGTATGTTGAGGGAGCTACCTGGGAAGTAGAAGCAGCCATAATGTCCAAGTACCCTCACCTCTTTCCCTCCGATTCAGTTTCAGCTTGAGGTAAATAATTCCTCTTCAGTCTTTCAGTTTACTCTTGCATAATTCAGTCTCAGTACATTGTTCCATCAGTTTTCCTTACATTTCAGCATACCTGTATGTTTATGGAACTCAGTTCAGTTAAATATCAATTTCAAGTACTCTGTTGGTAGGGATGGTAGCTCTTTCCTTCTAAACCCATCTTGTTTTGCCTTCATTCGAGGACGAATGATCCCAAGGGGGAGATATTGTAACACCCAAGAACTTCTAAGCCCATACTAAGCTCAGAAAACCAGTAGAAAATAAAATTTTTAGAAGAAGTTCAAGTTCCCATGAATCATGGCTCAAACCACAGACCATTGTTCAGAAGAACGGTCCGTCGTTTGAAACCATAATCCCTGAACCAGTAGCCCATTAGTTCTTCCCCAAGGGCCACGGTTCAGGCAACGGACCGTCGTTCAGAAGAATGGTCCATCAGTCAAACCATAGTCTCAATTCCAGTGATCCTCAGCTCTGTTTTCAGAAACCACGAGTCCCTTGACGGGCTTTCGTTCAGAAGAATGGTCCGTCTTGAGGAGTCATAATCTCCCAGAATTAGAGGACTCCAATTCCAGTCCCAGGGACCACGGGTCAAATGATGACCCATTATTCAGAAGGACAGACCATCTTATTTAGCCATCATTACTAGGACCAGAGGCCCAAAAACACACATGCAGAACCACGGCTCCAGTTGATGGTCCGTCGTTCAGAAGGACGGTCCATCAATCGAGCCTTGATTCCTGAACACGATTTTGTGCAGATTCTTTTAAACTTTCCCATGGGTATTCTGATCTTTCCTAATTATTTTAATTCAGATTCTAAGTCATTTTGGGGGTAATTAAAGGGGTTTTAACTCTATTTCTCCCTCATTACTCCCAAATCACTCATACTTAGAAAATCTCTCAAGAACAAAACACTCTCTCTCAAGAACAAGGCAAAAAAGGTTTTCTCCATGTTCCTCTCAGAATCCAAAGGTTCAACCGTAGAATCTTCATACAGGTATATGGGATTTCACTAGTGGGTTTCTTTCAGCCATTAGGTCCCTATCACCCAGTCAAATCCCTTCAGTTCTCCATAAATGCTAAAAGCCTAGGGTTCATAGACCTTACAAAATTCTTGCTATTCAGATGTTGTGGAATTATATAATGCTTAGTCTATGTTTCTTGGAGAATCAGTATAGTTCATGTACAGAATTCAGAATCCTAAGTTGTTATAATTTTCAGTACTCCATAGATTATACATGTTAGGAAGACTCATTCGGATGATCAGATTTTAGAATTTGAATGTCATATCCTACAGCTTGGTTGTGTGAATTCTCAGATTATATCAGTATTTTGAGCCATCCAATGTTATAGTTGCATGCTAGCTTATATTCATTTGGGAGTAGACTTAGTACCGAGCGGACTAGGGATGAGGGCTTAGTTGTCAGCTTAGGCTATGACCCTTAGTAGCAATCCCCAAGTCCCAGAACTATAGCGCCACCGTAGGTATGAAGGAGTCAGCTGTCAGACTAGGCTGCACTTCCTTGTCCCTTGTGGACATCAGCACTGGATCCATGTCATACTCGTTTATACCCTTGGCAAGGTATGAACGCCCTACAGTTAGCTCAGCTTGGGGTATGTCGGTTAGTAGTATCTCCGATAGTCAGATTCACGTGCATTGACCTTGTATTCAGTACTCATGTTCAGTATTCAGATCAACATGTTATTTCATGATTTATACTTGGTCACTACATTCAGTACAACTTTCAGTTACAGTTCAGCATGTTTATTCTTATGTTCAATTATATATATATATATATATATTATTTAGTCCAGCTCTTATCTTGCATGCTCAGTACATTAAAAGTACTGACGCATACTTGTGTGCTACATCATTTCATGATGTAGGTTCAGGAACTCAGCATCCAAATCGCGCCTAACTTGACCTCCGGTCCGTACTAAGCAGCCCAGTGGTGAGTCCCCAATAGTTCAAGGACAATAGACATGCCTTTATTTCAGTATTTATCTTAAGTTTTCAGTTTTGCTAGGGTTAGCTGGGGGCATGTCCCAGTAACTCCTATTCAGTTAGATGGATTTCATACATAGACTAGATTCAAAACTTTTAGTAATGTTATTCAATCAGTACTAAACCAGATTCTTATATATTCAGATTTCATTTGGGTTCTTCCCGCTTTCAGATATTTAATTGCTTTAGTTTTTTGCACAGTACATATCTTTAAACTGGTTTTACTTAGATATGTCATGCCATGGGTTAACTTGGGGTCACTCATGACACTAAGAACCATGTCGCGTCCAGGGGGTAGCCTCGGGGCGTGACAACAATGATGTTAAATTTTACCCCATCACAATAACATTCAACCAAAAACTCGCAATGATGATGATTTTCTGTTAAGAATGATGTCACCTAATGTAACATAGGGTCAACTATGCATCATCACAAGTGGGTTACTAAGACTTCACCCAAAAACTAGAAATTAAGGGCTAGAAACTATCACTAATATCATGCATCATTCTATGAACATGATCTACCGAGTATTTCTCAAGCAATAAAAATAATAAGCCCCAAACTTGGGGTCCCAAAAATTAGATGTAACCCACAAATCAATATGGTATATTAAACAAGCATGCTTCACAATTAAAGTTCCCAATCTACTTAAGAATTAGGATTTAACATTGGGGAACTTAGAACAAGTTAAGAAGAGAAAGTGAAAAGCAAAACTTGAAGCTTTTTTTTGCTTAACAATGGAGACCAAAACTTTTTCGCCAGAAAAAGGGGTGTGCAGCGGTAGAGGTGGAGTAGTGGTGAGGGAGAATGAAATTTTGGTGGAAGTTTTTGAAGATTTGAGAGACATTAGGAGAGGATAATGGAGGTTTTTTGAGAGTTATGAGAGAAATGGGTTAAAGGTGATGGTTTAAAGGGAGAAAGAAGAGGAAGAGATGCGCGTCAATGTTTGGGTTAGGTCGGTCAACGGGTAGGTCAACCAATTTTTAAAACATACCTGCACTTGCACCACGACATGTGATTCACATATGACAATGTGTGTCTCACATGTCACTTTGCAAGTGACATTTTTGAGTTGAAATGTTTCTAGTTTACTATTTTAGCATGCGAGGACAGGGGCAATGCGTAAACCGGTAGGGGCGATTCACCCCTATGATCGCACATGCCCTTATATTATTTTTTTCTTCTCAGTGCACTGCTAGCAGGGGTGATTCCACGTGCGACCGCAAAATGAGTCACACGAAATGCAAGGTCTATCGCACATGTCCTCCATAGCTTTTCTTCCACTTAGCCATTTTTCAATCTCTATGCATTCCTAAAACACACCAAAAACAATAAAAGGTGAAGGAAGTAAACTAAAAACACTTGGGTTGCCTTTCAATAAGAGCTTGATTTTATGTCACGGCTTCACAATAGTACCTCAACTCTCAATCATTTCCCGGTAGCATGCCAATATAGTTGGCATAACCCCATCCAAAGCAATAGAAGTACTTCTTCAAAATCCTCATCACCTTCTCTTGTTGCCGAGTTTACAATATCATAGATATGTGGACTTGAAGGTAATCATTTCATCCATGTGAATGTCTACCATATATGGTGGCTTGGGAAAGAACAACCTCTCGGAATTCATCTTCTCTCGAACCTTCAAAACCATAAGTTGAACATTTGGTGTTTCATATTTAATCTCAATCGCACCAGGGACTTCAACAATCTCACCCTCGGTAGCAATCATCTACACCACTCTATACTCATCTAGGGGTTTAGTAGGTTGACACACATTGAACGTGATCTCTTTGCTCCTCACTCATAATTTCACCTCTCCTAGGTCCACATCAGCACGTACTCTTTCAGTGGCCAAAAGTGGGTGCCCCAAAATAATGGGCACTTCAAGATCAACATCCCAATATAACACAACAAAATAAGCCATCAAGATAAACTTGTCCATTTTCACCAAAACATCAAATAATATCCCCAATGGGCGCTTGTTTGAACGATCAATTATTAGTAACTTCATCGGTGTAGGATTAAGAGTACCTAATCCTAACTTCCTAAAAACAAAAGGGGCATCAAATTGATGCTTGCCCCAAGGTCACACAAGGCTTTTTTCTGAACAAGAACACCCCAATGGTGCAATAAATGGTGAAAGCTCTCGAATCCTCCCGTTTAGTAGCTATATTGCTCATCATGATAGCACTGAAACTATGGGACACTTCAACTGTCCCTATATAAATCACCCATTTCTTCTTTAGCAACTCTTTCATAAACTTAGCATTACCTAACATTTGCATGAGAGCGTCAACCAAAGAAATATGGATGGATAGTTTGCTAAACATGTCTACAAACTTCTAAATGTGATTATCTTCCTTTTCCTTGATTAACCTCTGAGGATATGGAGAATGACCTTTTGGCAATGGCTTTGGCAAACTCGGGGTTTCATCCTCAATCTCAATAGAGATTTGAGGAGGTGACTCAGTCTCATCCTTCTCCTCATGCGGTCTATGATAATTTTCAACAACATTGGGTGCACTAAGCTTCACCTTAATATTAAGGCTTTTATCACTCTTTTTCTCAATCATGACTTCTTCTTCTTCTAACTTGTCATCCTTCTCCATAACTAAGTATCCTTCCACTTCGAGTGACAATTGCAATTACATGTCCATCATTTTTTGGATTCGCAAGAGTGTCACTTGGAAGAGTACCTTTCAAATGAGGATTCATTAGGGATGAGAGATGGTTCATTTGAGCCTCTAAGTGCTTGATTAATGTCGAGTGTGAACTCACAATTTGATAAAGAGTGGATACCTCGCTTTCCAAGTCTTTCACCCTATTGTCCATAGACTCAACCTGTTTCAGCACTTGAGACAACATGTCTTCAAACTTGGAATGTATGGGATTATTCACACTTGGTTGATATAGATAAACATTAGCCTTTGATGGAGGTACATAAGTATTAGCACTCCATTGATTATAGAGATCACCATCTCTCTCACACTCTCTCCATTGGCCTTCACAATCTCGACCTTGTTGTCTATCCTTCCATTGAGAACCCTTGTCATAGTTCCAACATTAATTCTCGTCTCTCAGATGACAAGGATCTTGGTTGGTACCTTGATATCCGAGTCAAGAACCTACCACTAGAAAGCAAGCTTCCTCATTAATAAGAGAATAAACACCTTTCTCATAAGCTTTTGAACCATAAGTACCCATAGCATTGATAGTTTTAGTCCCGACTTCCATCATATGTTTGACCAACAAATCCATTTGAGTCATCATTTTTTCCATGGTCTCATCTCTTTCTTCCTCCTTTCTCCTTATCTCGCTAGTCATAATAGAAGACGTAACACCCGGTGAGATATCAGCTTCTCTAGTATGCCATGCTCTATTAGTTTTTGTCATTCGATCTATGAGAGCTAAAGCGAGACCATAATGTTTGTCCATAAGCATTTCACCAGCAATGTTATTCGACACTAAATTATTCATAGAGTCTAGCTCCGTTTGTGGCTACTGCAAGGAGGCAGTTTATGGAACTGATATTTTTATAGTATTATCATTTGATTATCGGAAGGTAAGGGTTCTAAATCCTTGACTCATTCTTAATTTGAGCTTTAGAATCAATTTCGACGAGAACTTATTGTTATCGGCATGTTTGTCGTGTTTTCTTGCTGTATATTGTTACAGCTCATGGTGGGCCCTTATAACAGCATGTTTAGCTTGGTATTTCAAAGATTTTTGTCTAGGTAACCTTCCTCCTATGACCCTCCTTCGTTATTATATGTTCTAGTATTGTTTGATGGATTTCTGAGCCACGAAGTGGTATTTTGGATCTATGGCTCTGGGAAGCCCCTTTGTCATATTAAATTGGGTTGTTATTGTTGTATGTTGATGGTTTTAAGGTGTAGGACGTACTAGGAATTGGTGTGATTCTTATTGGAGTCACGTACGATAGTTATTGGATTGAATGACATGAAGTACGCCTTTAAATAGTGCCTCGGGAGCTCGTCGCTCCTTTGAGATGTGAGTTGAGTATTGTTGTTGGATTTAGCTGCCATTTCTTATTGTTATTGGCCTCATTTAATGATTTGGAGTTGGATGGTCGCGAGTGTGACATTAACACCTTATTAAATGGATATGGCTCATTCTTGCAGCCTCGTCGATTCTAGCAATTGTTCCATTACCTTGGTTGGTCAGGCTTCATAGAGACGCCTTTGGGACTTCAGTTGAAAGTGTTTTTGTAATTTGTAGCCTGGATAACGCCGTTCCCGCAGCTAGTCATCAGATGACAGGTAGTTTATGGGTTTCCTACCTAGAATCTGCGTAAATAGTCTATAACTGCATTAATTAACATCCTTGGGTGGGTTATCATAGGTTGGTACCCCAGACCTTGTCCACCTTGTTCGTCCATTATTTCATGCGTTGTTTGTAGTATTCGCGTAGTATTGTATATTACCCTTGTGGTCCTGTGTAGCCATGTATTGACTCTGGAATATAGATGGTGGGTTATTGTGGAATGTCCGCGAGTCCCAGACATAGAGATTATTCTTTTAGGCTGGTTATGTCTGCTGAGTAGCTGCTGGGCCTTTGAAGGGATGATAGGAGTTGTTGTGAGACATTTGGCTACTTTTATATTTGTATACAAGCATATCATCCATGGAAAAGGTTTTCCCCTGCATGTTTTACTATAGTTTTGGCTGCGAGCCACCACCGATAGTTTTTCTAAATTTGCATGGCCCTGGGGGCCCATTTTTGGTACTGTTGATGATAGAAAAGGGGATTTTTGGATGTGTTTGCACTGATTTTATTACTGGTATTAGTATCTGCGGGGCAGAGCACCAGACTTGATTTTATTACTGATACTAGTCTCTGTGGGTCAGAGCACCAGACTTGATTTTATTACTGATACTAGTCTCTGCAGGGCAGAGCAGTAGACTTGATTTACTATAGTTTTAGACCCAGTTACGCCCGGGCACCCTTGAAGGGGGTTTTGAGGCATTTTATACTACTTTAGTCCTGGACAGTGTCTAGGAATGCATATTCGAGACTGACTCTCTATCTTGATCCCGAACTTGCTTTCGGATGACATGTCTTGATACTGAGTTTTAGTACAGGGTCGGGGACCTCCATGGACCTTGCCACTCTGGGCCTGGGGCTTCGGGCTGTTTGCTCCATAGGGAAGGGTATACGGTGGAGTAGAGGTATATAGGTTGAGTCCTTCAATGGAACCTACCTGCTGGGCCCGATTGGCACCGGAGGAGGTACATAAGAGGTTCTATTTCACACATCATATCATATCATATCATGCATTGGATTCCACCCGTGTTTGCTGTCTGTTCAGTGTATGCTCCGGTAGTATGGGATGCCAGAGGGTTTGCTTTCACTTGATTGTGTTCCTCGATTGTATGGGCGGCCATTGGGACTGTAGGTAGACTATATTTACTCCTGTCTTTATTTAGAGCTTGTCTTGGCACTCGGTTAGTGAAGGATTAGTGATGGTTAACCTGTTGAGGTTTTGGTTGTGGGATATCTGATTATTGTGAGGGCTAGGGAGTCCTATCTTATTGAGGCACTTTTTTGTGGCCTTCTGAGCAGAGTGTGAGACTCTGGCTCTATCCTTGTGGGAAGTTGAGTGGTATCTCTCAGTTATTGTGGCCTAGTTATTTCATCCTAGTATTGTACTTGTGAGGTGATTCCCTGGTTATGCTATCATGTGATTGGATTGGTGTTATGACTTCCTTATACTCGTTGATTCCATTTTGAGTATGTCTGACTTCTCTTTGTATTTTCCTTTTACTTGAGGTTACCGGTATACCGCCATTTTCTCAACTCTCTCTCTACTTACTTATATTATTGTGCAAGGACTCCAGGTGCGTTTTTCTTTCCTTCACCTGTGATTCTATGTAATTGTATCTCTATGCTAGCATGTGTTACTTGAAGCTCTTGGTTATAGATGATCTGTGCTAGCTCCCTATGCCTTGCTTATTGCTTCAGTGACTGCTTTCTTGCTATCTGTTACTTACTACTTTCATATCTTATATGCGCTCAGTCGACCGATGATACCTACTGAGTACCCGTGGTTTTGGTGGTCATACCATACTTCTGCACTTTTTGGTGTAGATATTAGCTGAGCTTTCGTTGTTGAACGCATTGGAGACTCGTGCAGCTTTTGTACCTTCGAGACTAGGGTGAGCGCCTGATGGTCGAGCCTTGTCTACATCTCATCTTTTTTACTGTTACTCTTTGTACATTCGGAGACAGTTGTACTTATCATTTTGTTACTTCTAGCACTTGTATTCTATTAGAAGCTTATGTACTATCGATACCAAGTCTTGGGGTTGGTGTAGTTTCATGATGTATATATTAGGGTAAATTGCTTCCGCGTTGTCTTATCTTTATATTTTGCTTCTGCTTATCTCAGCTTGTTGAGCTTATTGGTTAGGTAGTATCCCATTACTAGCTGTTCTGGGCTACCGGAATTGGTTCGCCTACTAGGGAGTTGTAGGTGCCATCATGACTTGAGAAATTAGGTCATGACAGCTTGGTATCAGAGATCTAGGTTCACCGATGTCATGGTACAGAAGCAAGTGTCTAAGTAGAGTCTCACGGATTGGTACGATGACGTTCGTATCCTATCTGCGAGAGGCTACAGGGCATTGTTAGGAAAAGTTTTATCTTCTTGGCTTCTCATCATGCGTTCTTGGCTCTATTGACTTCTAAACTTCGGTTATTCATTCATTCTAAGATGCCTCATACGAGTGCGATAGCGGTTGGTGCCGAGGCTTCTGTGCCTGTTGCTTCAGTGCTTCCATCAGCACCAGGACTCCAGAGTGAGGCTTTACCGCACTAGATAGGGGGTGTGGGGTCAACCCAACCTCTGATTGGATTTATAGCGACCTCAGTGCTTAGAGACACCGTGGCTAGGACTCTGAGCCCTCCGGTGAGTGTTTCAGTCCCTGGTTCTATGAGTGGTGCTTCAGTTAGGGTTGAGCTTCTAGTTCTTCAACAGGGTTGTCTGTCGGTATTGGAGTACGAGGTAAGATTTTCCCGTCAGACTTCATCTGGTATAGGCTATTTTTGGTGTGGTCAGTATGGGCACTTTACTAGGAATTGCCCCACGATTGTGTATCCCAGACAGCCTGGTTGTTATCATTGTGGAGAGATTGGTCACCTTTATAGAGCTTGTCCCCGGCGAGGGTCGATTGGGCCTTTAGTTTCGACTGCTCAGTCCAGATTTATATCCCATCAGTTTGATGCTCCTCTTGGTGGGACAGAGGTAGAGGTTCCTAATATTATTGCTGCAGGTTAGGCTTTTGCTACCTTCGACTTATGTTAGTCCCGCTCATATCGTGACTCTATCCCTTTTGTCATGTAATTGCTTATATGCCTAACTGCTACTTGTTTATGTTATTTGTCTACTCGAATTGTAGTATCGCTATGTTGTTTTATTGGTATTTTATCTTTAGTAGTGGATGTGGGTAAGTTAGCCTTGAGAGGTGTTTTCCTGGAGTTGTAGCTTGTGGGTAGTTCTTGTTAGTCTGTTTTTAATTGGGTTATCCCTGTTTCATTGTGATTTTGGACTTGTGGTTGAGTTGCCCTTATTGAGCGGTCCTAGATGGTTGTTCCCTAGGCCTTTATATAGTGTGGCTAGACATCCGTGTGAGGGTTGGGTGTATTACCGATAGTTGGGCCGGAGTTGAGATTTTGCCTCAGTTGGGAGGTATTGGTTATGCTAGTGTGCATAGATTGGTTTGGTCTCCTGAGTGTCTAGAGTCGACCCTCTTTATTGATTAGTTTAGGAGGTTGGCAGATATGTGGGTTGTTCCCATAGTCTCCTCCACTTCCTGGTCCGTTGGGTGTTTGGTTGTATCCCAAGGTCCAGTTGGAACGAATCTTGATCGTAGTTCTTTCGATGAGCTCTGGATGTTGGCATCGTGATTGGGTCTTAACTTTAACCACTTCCGACTAAGTGTTGATCATAACCTCGTGGTTAGGTTGTATTTGTAAGCATTTCGGGTGAGGTGGGCATCCGGCCCATCCTTCTCCTGCCTTATTGAATTTGACGTGTAGCTATGAGTAGTAAGGTAATGGCTTCAGGTTCTTATTCGAGAAAGGATTTGTAAGGTTTAGTATGTGCTAAGGAAGCATTTTTGTTTAGTTGAGAAAGAAGGGAGATACTCTTTGTATGTGTTTATGTGTCCTTGTAGTTGCCTGAGGTGGCGATGAAGGTTTGCTTTGGAATTGTGTGTCGGTTATTCGATTCAGCCATCTACACATTGTTGTGGGTTTTCCATTGATTGGTTTTATTTCAGTAGCAACTGCGGTGTTGGCAATTCGCATATTTAAGCCTAGTTGGCTTGGGTTCTTACGGGTTCATTGGCAGCATCCTGGTTCGACCAAGGCTTTAGTTTGTAGTTTTGAAAGTTGGGGTTCAGAATCATGGCTTGGGAGGTTACATCGGATGGTTCGTGGCAGTTTCTATTTAGTTGCAGCATCCTAGTGCCGGGAGGCAGTGGGTGCGGCAACTTAGCTTCTTTACTTCAGTTGTGGATGCGGCTATTGGCCTTGGACACCTAGTCCTGGGTTAACCTCTGCAAGAAGCAGGATATTCCATATTTCAACAGTGTTCCAGTTAGTACGAGGTCCTTCTACCATGGTTGTACAGACTCAGCGCAAAAGTTTGAGCTTCAGCAGTGGTGTATGCTTTATGTGGTCAGCTTATGCGGTTTGAGACTAGCGAAGTTATTTTGAGTTCTAATGATACGTAGAGACTAGTAATCGCCATTCGTTTGCCCAGGATTTGAAAGCTTGTTCAATTGATTCCTCCGGAGTTGTTGGTTATGTGGGGTTTCAGTGTTTGTTAGACTCAGCCAATATAGGCTAGATGTTTGTTATGATATATGCTTCGAAGTTGTTGGTTGTTTGCAGATCCGGTAGAGCAGTTGATTGGAGCCAAAGGAATGAGTTGAAAGTATATGCAAAAATTTCTATGGCTAGATGGTAACTTTGAACCCCATACACCTTTTTTCTTTTCCTTTGGGGTGTTTAGACGTGATATTCGTGGCATGGTGGACTTCTTCCTGAGGTGATATTCGTAAGGCGATTTCATATTCAAATGGTTTTCGAGTGTTCAGAGTAGTAGCAGTTTTTTTCTAGAGTTGGGAGCTTGGATCATGGTTACAAACTTCGTGGTAGGCTTACCACACTTCTTGCAGGATCGTGGTTTTGGTTTGGGTCTTTTAGGCAGGTTGCCCTGGTTCATTCACTTTAGCATTCAGACCTGGCACGGTTCAGTTAGCGAATTTGATGTTAGAAAAAAAATGTTCGTTCGTTGGTTGGTGGTCAGTCAAGGCAGGTAACTTCATTTTCAATGATATGCTACGGGTTGTTATCTTAGATGGCAAAGGCCAGTAGCCTATATCTTGGCTTAAAACGAGTTTGAATAAAATCGGTAACTTCATTCGTGGTAAAGTATAAGCAGGAACTATGGATCTCCGGTGTGTCAATTGATGCTTCGAGGGTGGTTTGACTGTTCGGCTTGTATGCAACTTCCTGTTTGTGGTGCTAAAGGATTCAGTTTAGAAAGAAAAAAAGGGTTTTGTGGAACAACGGGCTCATGAGTTGGAGTTTTGGGTTGATGGATTTTCTGGTAAACTTGGTATAGTTTTGAGGATTCGAGTTTTGTGTGTTGATAGCCTTGGTGCTCTTGTTTATGTGTTGTGTAGGTGCTTTTTGGTTAAGATTCTCGAGGTTCAGTTTGGGTTGGCAGATCTTTGGAGGTTGAAATCTAACTTGGCTAGTAAGAAATTAACGCTTGGTTTCTTTCTTTGGTTCTGTTCTATTGGGTGCCGTCTGGTCGCGGAGGTTACCCGGGTTGTCTGAGAGAGTAGTGCGGGCGTTGTATCCGCTATTCTTAAATCTCTAGTATTTTCTTCCTTACTGACTTTCGGGAATGAAAGTCTTTTTCATAGTGGATGATGTAATGACCCTTCCAGTCATTTACACGTTTTCGCCTTTCTTGTACCATTAGAGCTTGTAGCGGCCCAAGTCACTTATGGCTTATCGGGACCGGTAGTTCCGTACCCGGGCCATTTGTTTGGTCTTTATGGTCGTTCCTCATTTTAGATCTTCAACTTTGGAAATCGTTGACTTCCGACAACATTCTTGGTAATACCAAAGAATTAAACCAAGGTTCTAGTTCAAAGGAATCCCTTACTCGAAAGTTAAAGTTAAAGAAATGCCTCGTGTAACACCTCGCCCGTTTGGAAGGTTTAAAGTGACCCGTGCCTTTGGGGTAAGACTAATAGTGTATAATATACTAAGAAGGATGTGTTATGAGGTATTATAATCGCAAAATGTCTGTATGATAAGTTTTTAAGTCATGCAAGTTGCGAAACAAAAGTCGGAAAAAGTTATGGTAAATTCCTTTAAGGAATTCTCTTCAAATTTGGGTTAAATGTATTGGGGTGTTTCTCCCTATCCATAAAGAGTTAGTGGGTCCCCAATATACCAAATGGAAGTTCTATGAGTCTAGTTTCCAACACACTAAACCGTTTGTCCATACGAATTCAGAATAGAGAGATATTCAAATTTTTGTAAGACTGCACAAGCAGACACGTCAAAGTGGGGTCCACATCCTCAGTCTGTTCAGCTTATAAAAGCTGATTTCTCCTTCCTTTTAACTCATTATTTTCGCCAAAAACTTCAGAAAATCAGAGGTAAATCCCCTAGATACTCCAAGGACTTTGATCCTTTCAATTCAGAAGTTCAACGGAAGTTGCTCTACGTCGCGAGCTCATCGTCGTGGTATAGTTTTCTCATCGTTTTTGCTCCGTTTGTTGCTACTGCAAGGAGGCAGTTCGTGGAACTAATATTTTTATGGTATTATCATTTGATTATTGGAAGGTAAGGGTTCTAAATTCTCGACTCATTCTTAATTTGAGCTTTAGAATCAATTCCGAGGAGAACTTATTCTTATCGGCATGTTTGTCGTGTTTTCTTTCCATATATTGTTACAGCTCGTGGTAGGCCCTTATAACAGTATGTTTAGCTTGGTATTTCAAAGCTTTTTGTCGAGGTAACCTTCCTCCTATGACACTCCTTCGTTATTATATGTTCTAGTATTGTTTGATGGATTTCTGAGCCACGAAGTGGTATTTTGGATCTGTGGCTCTGGGCAGCCCCTTTGACATATTAAATTGGGTTGTTATTGTTGTATGTTTATGGTGTTAAGGTGTTGGAGGTACTGGGAATTGGTGTGATTCTTATTGGAGTCACGTACGATAGTTATTGGATTGAATGACATGAAGTACGCTTTTAAATAGTGCCTCTAGAGCTCGTCGCTCCTTTGAGATGTGAGTTGAATATTGTTGTTGGATTTAGCTACCATTTCTTATTTTTATTGGCCTCATTTTATGCATTGGAGTTGGCTGGTCGCGAGTGTGACGTTAACACCTTATCAAATGGATATGGATCATTCTTGCAGCCTCGTCGATTCTAGCAATTGTTCCATTACCTTGGTTGGTCAGGCTTCATACAGACGCCTTTGGGACTTCAGTTGAAAGTGTTTTTGTAATTTGGAGCTTCCCGGAGCAGTTTGAGCCATGACGATGTCGTTCCCGCAGCTAGTCATCGGATGACAGGTAGGTTATGGCTTTCCTACCTAGACTCTGTGTATAAAGGCTATAACTGCATTAATTAACATCATTGGGTGGGTTATTATAGGTTGGTACCCCAGACCTTGTCCACCTTGTTCGTCCGTTATTTCATGCGTTGTTTGTAGTATTCGCGTAGTATTGTTTATTACCCTTGTGGTCCTATGTGGCCATGTATTGACTCTGGAACATAGATGGTGGGTTATTGGGGAATGTGCGTGAGTCCCAGACATAGAGATTATTCATTTAGGCTGGTTATATCTGGTGAGTAGCTGCTGGGCCTGTGCAGGGCTGATATGAGTTGTTGTGAGCCGTTTGGCTACTTTTATATTTGTGTGCGAGCATATCAACCATGAAAAAGGTTTACCCCTGCATGTTTTACTACAGTTTTGGCTGTGAGCCACTACCGATAGTTTTCCTAAATTTGCATGGCCCTGGGCCCATTTTTGGTACTGTTGATGATAGAAAAGTGGATTTTTGGATGTTTTCGCACTGATTTTATTACTGGCATTAGTCTCTGCGGGGCAAAGCACCAGACTTGATTTTATTACTTATACTAGTCTCTATGGATTAGAGCACCAGACTTGATTTTATTACTTATACTAGTCTCTGCTGGGTGGAGCACTAGACTTGATTTACTATAGTTTTAGACCCGGTTACGCCCGGGCACCCTTGGAGGGGTTTTTGAGGCATTTTATACTACTTTAGTCCTGGACAGGGTCTGGGCATGCATATTCGAGACTGGGTTTCTCTCTTGATCCCGAACTTGCTTCCGGATGACATGTCTTGATACTGAGTTTTAGTATGGGGTCGGGGACCTCCATGGACCTTGCCCCTCTAGGCCTGGGGCTTTGGGCTACGTGCGCCAGAGGGAAGGGTATACGGTGGAGTAGAGGTATACAGGCTGAGTCCTTCCATAGAACCTGCCTGCTGGGCCCGATTTGCACTAAAGGAGGTACATACAGAGGTTCTATTTCACACATCATATCATATCATATCATGCATTGGATTCCACCCTTGTTTGTTGTGTGTTCAGCGTACGCTCCGGTAGTATGGGATGCCGGAGGGTTTGCTTTCACTTGATTGTGTTCCTCGGTTGTATGGGAGGCCGTTGGGACTGTAGGTAAGCTATATTTACTCCTGTCTTTATTTAGAGCTTATCTTGGCACTCGGTTAGTGAAGGATTAGTGATGGTTAACCTGTTGAGGTTTCGGTTGTGGGATATCTGATTAATGTGAGGGCTAGGGAGTCCTATCTTATTGAGGCACTTTTGTGTGGCCTTCTGAGCAGAGTGTGTGTGACTATGGCTCTATCCTTATGGGAAGTTGAGTGGTATCTCTTGGTTATTGTGGCCTAGTTATTTCATCCGAGGGTTGTACTTGTGAGGTGATTTCCTGGTTATGCTATCATTTGATTGGATTGGTGTTATGACTTCCTTATACTCGTTGATTCCATTTTGAGTATGTTTGACTGCTCTCTATCTTTTCCTTTTATTTAAGGTTACTGGTATACCGCCATTTTCTCAACTCTCTCTCTACTTACTTATATTATTGTGCAAGGACACCAGGTGCGTTTTCCTTTCCTTCACCTGTGATTCTATGTAATTGTATATCTATGCTAGCATGTGTTACTTGAAGCTCTTGGTTATGGATGATCTGTGCTAGCTCCATGTGCCTTGCTTATTGCTTCAGTGACTACTTTCTTGCTATCTGTTACTTACTGCTTATATATCTTATATGCGCTCAATCGGCCGATGATACCTACTGAGTACCCATGGTTTTGGTGCTTATACCATACTTCTGCATTTTTTGGTGCAGATATTAGCTAAGCTTTCGCTGTTGAACGCATTGGAGACTCATGCAGCTTTTGGACCTTCGAGACTAGGGTGAGCGCCTGATAGTCGAGGCTTGTCTACATCTCATTTTTTGTACTATTACTTTTTGTATATTCGGAGACAGTTGTACTTATCATTTTGTTACTTCTAGCACTTGTATTCTATTAGAAGCTTCTGTACTGTCGATACCAAGTCTTGGGGTTGGTGTAGTTTCATGATGTATATATTCAGGTAAATTGCTTCCGCATTGTCTTATCTTTATATTTTGCTTTTTCTTATCTCAGCTTGTTGAGCGTATTGGTTAGGTAGTAGCCCATTACTAGCTGTTCCGGGCTACGAGAATTGGTTAGCCTACTGGGGAGTTATAGGTGCCATCATGACTTGAGAAATTGGGTCGTGACAGCTTGGTATCAAAGCTCTAGGTTCACCGATGTCATGGTACAGAAGCAAGTATCTAAGTAGAGTCTTACGGATCGGTACGATGATGTCCGTATCCTATCTGCGAGAGTCTACAGGGCATTGTTAGGAAAAGTTTTATCTTCTTGGCTCCTCATCGTGCGTTCCTGGCTCTATTGACTTCTAAACTTTTGTTATTCATTCATTCTGAGATGCCTCATTCGAGTGTGATAGCGGTTGGTGCCGAGGCTTCTGTTCCTGTTGCTTCAGTGCTTCCATCAGCACCAGGACTCAAGAGTGAGGCTTTATCGCACTAGATAGGGGGTGTGGGGTCAGCCCAACCTCTGATTGTATTTATAGCGACCTCAGTGCTTCAAGACACCGTGGCTAGGATTCTGATCCCTCCGATGAGTGTTTCAGTACCTGGTTCTGTGATTGGTGCTTCAGTTAGGGTTGAGCTTCTAGTTCTTCAGCAGGGTTGTCTATCGGTATTGGAGTACGAGGTAAGATTTTCCTGTCGGACTTCATCTGGTATAGGCTATTTTTGGTGTGGTGAGCATGGGAACTTTACTAGGAATTTCCCCACAATTGTGTATCCCAGACAGCCTGGTTGTTATCACTGTGGAGAGATTGGTCACCTTTATAGAGCTTGTCACCGGTGAGGGCCGGTTGGACCTTTAGTTTTGACTACTCAGTCCAGAGTTATATCCCATCAGTTTGATGCTCCTCTTGGTGGGCCAGAGGTAGAGGTTCCTGATATTATTGCCGAAGGTTAGGCTTTTTCTACCTTTGACTTATGTTAGTCCCGCTCGTGTCGCGACTCTATCCCTTCTGTCATGTAATTGCTTATATGCCTACCTGCTACTTGTTTAAGTTATATGGCTACTCGAATTGTAGTATCGCTATGTTGTTTTATTGGTCATTTATTCTTTAGTAGTGGATGGGGGTAAGTTAGCCTTGAGAGCTATTTTCCTAGAGTTGTAGCTCGTGGGTAGTTCTTGTTAGTCTGTTTCTAATTGGTTTATCCCTGTTTCTTTGTGATTTTGGACTTGTGGTTGAGTTGCCCTTATTTAGCGATCCTAGATGGTTGTTGCCTAGACCGTTATATAGTGTGGCTAGAGATCCATGTGATGGTTGGGTATATTACCGGTAGTTGGGCCGGAGTTGAGATTTTGCCTCAGTTGGGAGATATTGGTTATGCTAGTGTGCATAGAATGGTTTGGTCTCCCGAGTGTCTAGAGTCGACCCTCTTTGTTGATTAGTTTAGGAGGTTTGCAGGTATGTGGGTTGTTCCCATAGTCTCCTCCACTTCCTGGTCCGTTGGGTGTTTGGTTGTATCCCTAGCTCAAGTTGGAACGAATCTTGATCATAGTTCTTTCGATGAGCTCTGGATGTTGGCATCGTGATTGGGTCTTGACTTTAAGCACTTCCGACAAAGTGTTGAGTGTAACCTCGTGGTTAGGTTGTATTTGTAAGCATTTCGAGTGAGTTGGGCATCCGGCCCATCCTTCTCCTGCCTTATTGAATTTAACGTGTAGCTATGAGTAGTAAGGTAATGGCTTCAGGTTCTTATTCGAGAAAGGATTCGTAAGGTTTAGTATGTGCTAAAGAAGCATTTTTGTTTAGTTGAAAAAGAAGGGAGATACTCTTTGTATGTGTTTATGTGTCCTTGTAGTTGCCTGAGGTGGCGATGAAGGTTTGCTTTGGGATTGTGTGTCGGTGATTCGACGCAGCCATCTACACATTGCTGTGGGTTTTCCATTGATTGGTTTTGTTTCAGTAGCAACTGCGGTGTTGGCAATTCGCATATTTAAGCCTAGTTGACTTGGGTTCTTACGGGTTCATTGGAAGCATCCTGGTTCGACCAAGGCTTTAGTTGGTAGTTTTGAAAGTTGGGGTTCAGAATCATGGCTTGGCAGGTTACATCGGATGGTTCGTGGCAGTTTCTATTTAGTTGCAGCATCCTAGTGCCGGGAGGCAGTGGGTGCGGGCAACTTAGCTTCTTTACTTCAGTTGCGGATGCGGCCATTGGCCTTGGACACCTAGTCCTGGGTTAACCTCTGCAAGAGGCAGGATATTCTAGATTTCAGCAGTGTTCCAGTTAGTACGAGGTCCTTCTACCATGGTTGTACAGACTCAGCGGCGTAAGTTTGAGCTTCAGCAGTGGTGTATGCTTTATGTGGTCAGCTTGTGCAGTTTGAGACTAGCGAAGCTATTTTGAATTCTAATGATACGTAGAGACTGGTAATCGCCATTCATTTGCCCAGGATTTGAAAGCTTGTTTAATTGATTCCTCCGGAGTTGTTGGTTATGTGGGGTTTCAGTGTTTGTTAGACTCGGCTAATATGGACTAGAAGTTCGTTATGATATATGCTTCGAAGTTGTTGGTTGTTTGCAGATCCGGTAGAGCAGTTGATTGGAGCCAAAGGAATGAGTTGAAAGTATATGCAAAAATTTCTATGGCTAGATGGTAACTTTGAACCCCAGGAACCTTTTTCCTTTGCCTTTGGGGTGTTTGGAAGTGATATTCGTGGGATGGTGGACTTCTTCCTCAGGTAAGATTTGTAAGGCAATTTCACATTCAAATGGTGTTCGAGTGTTCGGAGTAGTAGCAGTGTTTTCTAGAGTTGGGAGCTTGGCTCATGGTTACAAACTTCGTGGTAGGCTTACCACACTTCTTGCAGGATCGTGGTTTTGGTTTGGGTCTTTTGGGCAGGTTGCCCTGGTTCATTCACTTTAGCATTCATACCTGGCACGGTTCAGTTAGCGAATTTGATGTTAGAAAAAAAATGTTTGTTCATTGGTTGGTGGTCAGTCAAGGCAGGTAACTTCATTTTCAATGATATGCTACGGATTGTTATCTTAGATGGCAAAGGCTAGTAGCCTATATCTTAGCTTAAAACGAGTTTGAATAAAATGGGTGACTTCGTTCGTGGTAAAGTATAAGCAGGAGCAATGGATCTCCGATGTGTATGTTGATGCTTCGAGGGTGGTTTGAGTGTTCGGCTTGTATGCAACTTCCTGTTTGTGGTGCTAAATGATTCAGTTCAGAAATAAAGGGGTTTTGTGGAACAACGGGCTCATGAGTTGGATTTTTGGGTTGATGGATTTTCTGGTAAACTTGGTATAGTTTTGAGGATTCGAGTTTTGTGTGTTGATAGCCTTGGTGTTCTGGTTTTGGTGTTGTGTAGGTGCTTTTTGGTTAAGATTCTCGAGGTTCAGTTTGGGTTGGCAGGTCTTTGGAGGTTGAAATCTAACTTGGCTAGAAAGAAATTAACGCTTGGTTGCTTTCTTTGGTTCTGTTCTATTGGGTGCCGTCTGGTCGCTGAGGTTACCCGGGTTGTCTGAGAGAGTAGTGCGGGCGTTGTATCCGCTATTCTTAAATCTCTAGTATTTTCTTCCTTCCTGACTTTTGGGGATGAAAGTCTTTTTATTAGTGGATGATGTAATGACCCTTCCGATCATTTACACATTTTTGCCTTTCTTGTACCATTAGAGCTTACTTGTAGCGGCCCAAGTCACTTATGGCTTGTCGGGACCGGTAGTTCGGTACCCGGGCCATTTGTTTGGTCTTTATGGCCGTTCCTCGTTTTAGATCTTCAACTTTGGAAATCTTTTACTTCCGACAACATTCTTGGTAATACCAAAGAATTAAACCAAGGTTCTAGGTCAAAGGAATCCCTTACTTGAAAGTTTGAGTTAAAGAAAAGCCTCGTGTAACACCTCGCCTGTTTGGAAGGTTTAAAGTAACCCGTGCCTTTGGGGTAAGACTAGTAGTGTCTAATATACTTAGAAGGATGTGTTATGAGGTATTATAATCGCAAAATAGCCGTATGATAAGTTTTAAAGTCAAGGAAGTTGAGAAACAAAAGTCGGAAAAAGTTATGGTAAATTCCTTTAAGGAATTCTCTTCAAATTTTGGTTAAATGTATTGGGGTGTTTTCTCCCTATCTATAAAGAGTTAGTGGGCCCCCAATATACCAAATCGAAGTTCTACGAGTCTAGTTTCCAATGCACTAAACCGTGTGTCCATACGACTTCAGAATAGAGAGATATTCACATTTTTGTAAGACTGCACAAGCAGACACGTCAAAGTGGGGTCCACATCCTAAGTCGGTTCAGCTTATAAAAGCTGATTTCTCCTTCGTTTTAACTCATTATTTTCACCAAAAACTTCAGAAAATCAGAGGTAAATCCCCTAGATACTCCATGGACTTTGATCCTTTCAATTCGGAAGTTTATCGGAAGTTGCTCTACGTCGCGAGCTCATCGTCGTGGTATAGTTTTCTCGTCGTTTTGGCTCCGTTTGTTGCTACTGCAAGGAGGCAGTTCGTGGAACTGATATTTTTATAGTATTATCATTTGATTATTGGAAGGTAAGGGTTCTAAATTCTCGATTCATTCTTAATTTGAGCTTTAGAATCAATTCCGAGGAGAACTTATTCTTATCGGCATGTTTGTCGTGTTTTCTTGCCGTATATTGTTACAGCTCGTGGTGGGCCCTTATAACAGCATGTTTAGCTTGGTATTTCAAAGCTTTTTGTCTAGGTAACCTTCCTCCTATGACCCTCCTTCGTTATTATATGTTCTAGTATTGTTTGATGGATTTCTTAGCCACGAAGTGGTATTTTGGATTTGTGGCTCTGGGCAGCCCCTTTGTCATAATAAATTGGGTTGTTATTGTTGTATGTTTATGGTGTTAAGGTGTTGGAGGTACTGGGAATTGGTGTGATTCTTATTGGAGTCACGTACGATAGTTATTGTATTGAATGATATGAAGTACGCCTTTAAATAGTGCCTCGAGAGCTCGTCGCTCCTTTGAGATGTGAGTTGAATATTGTTGTTGGATTTAGCTGCCATTTCTTATTGTTATTGGCCTCATTTTATGCTTTGGAGTTGGCTGGTCGCGAGTGTGAAATTAACACCTTATCAAATGGATATGGCTTATTCTTGTAGCCTCGTCGATTCTAGCAATTGTTCCATTACCTTGGTTGGTCAGGCTTCATAGAGACGCCTTTGGGACTTCAGTTGAAAGTGTTTTTGTAATTTGGAGCTTCCCGGAGCAGTTTGAGCCTGGACGACGCCGTTCCCGCAGCTAGTCATCGGATGACAGGCAGGTTAATGCTTTCCTACCTAGACTCTGCGTATATAGGCTATAACTGCATTAATTAACATCCTTGGGTGGGTTATTATAGGTTGGTACCCCATTCCTTGTCCACCTTGTTCGTCCGTTATTTCATGCGTTGTTTGTAATATTCGCGTAGTATTGTATATTACCCTTGTAGTCCTGTGTTGCCATGTATTGTCTCTGGAACATAGATTTTGGGTTATTGGGGAATGTCCGTGAGTCCCTGACATAGAGATTATTCTTTTAGGCTAGTTATGTCTGCTGAGTAGCTGTTGGGCCTGTGCAGGGCTGATAGGAGTTGTTGTGAGCCGTTTGGCTACTTTTATATTTGTGTGCGAGCATATCATCCATGAAAAAGGTTTTCCCCTGCATGTTTTACTACAATTTTGGCTGCGAGCCACTACCGACAGTTTTTCCTAAAATTGCATGGCCCTGGGGGTCCTTTTTTGGTACTGTTGATGATAGAAAAGGGGATTTTTGGATGTTTTCGCACTGATTTTATTACTGGTATTAGTCTCTGCGGGGCAGAGAACCATACTTGATTTTATTACTGATACTAGTCTCTGCGGGGCAGAGCACCAGACTTGATTTTATTACTGATACTTGTCTCTGCAGGGCGGAGCACTAGACTAGATTTACTATAGTTTTAGACCCGGTTACTCCCAGGCACCCTTGGAGGGGTTTTTAAGGCATTTTATACTACTTTAGTCCTGGACAGGGTCTTGGAATACATATTCGAGACTGGGTTTCTATCTTGATCCTGGACTTGCTTCCGGATGACATGTCTTGATACTGAGTTTTAGTATGGGGTCGGGGACCTCCATGGACCTTGCCGCTCTTGGCCTGGGGCTTCGGGCTACGTGCGCCGGAGGGAAGGGTATACGGTGGAGTAGAGGTATATAGGCTGAGTCCTTCCATGGAACCTGTCTGCTGGGCCCGATTGGCACCGAAGGAGGTACATACAGAGGTTCTATTTCACACATCATATCATATCATATCATGCATTGGATTCCACCCTTGTTTGTTGTGTGTTCAGTGTACGCTCTGGTAGTATGGGATGCAGGAGGGTTTGCTTTCACTTGATTGTGTTCCTCGGTTGTATGGGCGGCCATTGGGACTGTAGGTAAGCTATATTTACTCCTGTCTTTATTTAGAGCTTGTCTTGGCACTCGGTTAGTGAAGGATTAGTGATGGTTAACCTGTTGAGGTTTCGGTTGTGGGATATCTGATTAATATGAGGGCTAGGGAGTCCTATCTTATTGAGGCACTTTTATGTGGCCTTCTGAGCAGAGTGTGAGACTCTGGCTCTATCCTTGTGGTAAGTTGAGTGGTATATCTCGGTTATTGTGGCCTAGATATTTCATCCTAGGGTTGTACTTGTGAGGTGATTCCCTGGTTATGCTATCATGTGATTGGATTGGTGTTATGACTTCCTTATACTCGTTGATTCCATTTTGAGTATGTTTGACTGCTCTCTGTCTTTTCCTTTTATTTAAGGTTACCGGTATACCGCCATTTTCTCAACTCTCTCTCTACTTACTTATATTATTGTGCAAGTACTCCAGGTGCGTTTTCCTTTCCTTCACCTGTGATTCTATGTAATTGTATCTCTATGCTAGCATGTTTTACTTGAAGCTCTTGGTTATGGATGATCTGTGCTAGCTCCCTATGCCTTGCTTATTGCTTCAGTGACTGCTTTATTGCTATCTGTTACTTACTGCTTTTATATCTTATATGCGCTCAGTCGACCGATGATACCTACTGAGTACTCGTGGTTTTGGTGCTCATACCATACTTCTGCACTTTTTGGTGCAGATATTAGCTAAGCTTTCGCTGTTGAACGCATTGGAGACTCGTGCAGCTTTTGGACCTTCGAGACTAGGGTGAGCGCCTGATAGTCGAGGCTTGTCTACATCTCATTTTTTGTATTGTTACTCTTTGTATATTCGGAGACAGTTGTACTTATCATTTTGTTACTTCTAGCACTTGTATTCTATTAGAAGCTTTTGTACTGTCGATACCAAGTCTTGGGGTTGGTGTAGTTTCATGATGTATATATTCGGGTAAATTGCTTTCGCGTTGTCTTATCTTTATATTTTTCTTCTGCTTATCTAAGCTTGTTGATCGTATTTGTTAGGTAGTAGCCCATTACTAGTTGTTCCGGGCTACGGGAATTGGTTCACCTACTGGGGAGTTGTAGGTGCCATCATGACTTGAGAAATTGGGTCGTGACATGACTGCCGCTATAGTGGTATTTTCCACCGCTATAGCAGTGGCCGCTATGGCGCCTGACCGCGCTCGTCACGGATAGAATGTCCAGAAATCTACCAGTTTTGGCCATTTCACAACACACCTGCTTCTCCCGATGACCTGAAGCAACCCTTTCATGTCAAACATGATTTTGGGAGTTCTACTTACCCAAATTTGATTTCGAAAAGTCCCCCGGACCTCTCTATGTCTTGGCTACGTGGAAAACTAGCTTAACCTAAGACACCTAGTCCAATCGATACCCGGATTTCCCTAGACTCCACCTCACTCCAAAACCTATCGAGGTCAGCCTAGTCCAAAATTTCAAACTCCCAAACTCAGAGTTTTCTAACTCTAACACTTGGCATGATTGGACTACCCGTAACAACGGACCCGGTCGTTACACATGCTCCATTTCCTTAAGTTCAGAAACTTCTTTTTCTTTGAATCACAATAAGCAGGTGGTACATAAATCGTTTGGAATTCTTTAACAAAATCATCCTAAGTAAGAACTGCAGGTTTTACTTTGGCATTTGGTACACTTACCCATAAGTCGTAAGCATTTTTTTGTAGAAGTGAGCCAACATACTTAAATTTGTTAGAATCCCAATACTCTAATTTCTCAAATACCCTCTCTATATGCTAAAGCCATTGTTTAGCATCTATAATATCAACACTGCTTTTGAACTCAAATCTACCCATTTTTCTCATTTATCATAATTTGTTTCATTAGGGTCATGCATTGCTTCAGCCATGTGATCAAAGAAATTAGCGATCTGTTGAAAATGAGAATTCATAACAGGAGGACTATGACCCATATGGGGACGTGGCTCAGCTTTTGCACCCTGATTGTTTTCAACTTCAGATCCACTGGTATGAGAGTAATTATGATCAGTGTAATGTTCTCCAACCCCTTCTAGTAAGTGAGGTTGGGAAATAGATTTACCCAAACCCTCACGAGCAGCTTCCATATGTCTATTAGAAGAAGAGGCCATAACTTAATTCCTTCAAAAGGGAAGATCACATTGCATTAAGAACATGTACATGATGCATATGCACAATAGACTCAATGAAACATATTATCCAAGTATGCAAGAAAAGGGTATTATCTAAGAAGTCTTAAAAAAATGAATGTACTAACAAATTACAAACAAAAGTCCTAGAACCACAAACCTAAGTCTCTGATAACAACACTTGTAGCGACCCTCTTAAGAGGATTCTACTTCCAAAACAAAAGGGAATATAATACTTGTAACATTTAAGAGAGCTTAATTTAAGATATATTCATCTTTTTTTTACATATCGGAGTTAGGCCCATACAAAAGGAGTTCAAGGTACAATGTTTTGTCATTTAATAATTTATATAATCCTAAGTAAAAATAACATAAGAGTTCAACCAAGTTAAAGGAATTTATTTGAGGAAGTTGACACACTTGTTGGTCTACGATTTGAACTCGTCAAGTTGTGGTAGGATTATTTATGTTCTAAAAAGCCATGATTTGTGTATAAACTTGAACTATTACTCTCATTACTTTATGGAATATTTTGATTATTGTATTAGAATTTTGTTTGCCTTCTCGTGACCTTATACCATCATATTGATATTTTTGAATTATTGTGAGATATTCATTAATTCTCCCACTTGTACGGATTGCTCGATCATTCTGCATTCTTGTTAGGACATTGTCCTTCTTTTGGCAGTGACTATATCATTGTATCTTCATGCCTCTTCATTCAGATCTTTGGCCATCTTGACTTTGGATTTGTGGTTCGTCTTAAATATAAAAATTATCTATTTAAGTATGAACTAGAAAGTCATTTTTAACATGGTTCTTTATTCTCTTGATTATTGAGTTTCGGCCCTACTTGATACATGGATTCAGTCCTTCTTGATAGTTGATTATGCTTTGTTTGATGACATGACATGTATATTGGGAGAAATCTGTTATTTGACATCTCGTGAAATAGTTCTATGAGCTTTCTTGACCTTGTGCTTTGAATGGCGATTTTGATACTTGTAATATACTTGTTTACTTGATTTTTATGTATATTTTATATTGAGCTTCCAATAATTTATAAGAGAATTGGAGAAATCTATGACTCAAAGCCCAAACTTTATACAACATTAAGGAGGAGGTTTCCTTGAGTTTCAGCCAAAGGAACAAGGTATTATGGTTGATTAGCTAGGAGAATCTGTTGATAAGAGTGTATAAAGGTTTCTTAAGAGTGAGGAAACGAAATAATGAGAGTAGGTATAATATTTTACACACAAACATGGATATATATCAATTAAAAAGGTGGTTGCCCAAAAATTAAAGTTGGCTGCCCCAAATGTTTAATATCTCATATATTTACTATTGTTTATGAGATAATTATACTTGTAGTAGTTTATGTAAATACCCCGAAACAATTTCCTCAAATAACGTTCCACCCTTTAGGTACGAAACTTTCACCCATCACGAAAATTCGCGTTTAGGGAACGTGAAGTAGAGACTAATCCTTTTTATCAAGAAATTGCTTAATGAAGTCCAAATGTTAGCTTAGCTATTTTGGGGTGTTACATGTGTGTAGTATGTGTCCGATGTAATATGAGTCCAGAATCCCAGCATCCGACGTGCCAAAAGTAAACATGAGTCTGAAATTCCAGCATCGGATATGCGGTAAGTAAATATGAGTCCGGAACTTGAATCAATAAAAATGGAGGTTTTTTAGCTTTAAAATATTAAATCAGTAGTAAAATAGTACAAATCCTTTTTAAAACTTTGAATGAGTAGTAATAGTGAAAAAATCCTTTTTAACTCAAAAATCAACCATTCTTTCTTTGAAAATCCATGTATGTGCAAAGTCCATGAACGCATAAATGAATGCAAGTAGTACAGTACCCAAGTATTTACAGAATTATACACCAAAAATAGGGCCAAGGTACCCTCCAAACAAGGTACTACCTAGAAGTCCGTCAAGTACAAAGCTATGGCTTCTGGACCATAGTTACACAATTAATGGTAAATAATGACGAAAAAATGGAACTATAATACAAACATAAACCAAGGCACCTACTCTACCTCTAAAATCTACTAAAATTTCTCTATGGATTCTAGGCTAGCCACAACAAATCTACAAGCCACTAAACTAAGGATAAGCATGGTAGTACACAGTCCTGAAAATGGCCAAAATAAGTAGAAAGCAGGATTTAAGCCTAATTCTAACCTATAATCTACCCTAACATTCATGCAACTTATAAAATATAGAATCAAACTAAACTAGGTCTAAAATGAATAAAATGTACTGTCACTCGTGTGCCTTCCCCTACTAGATAGCCTCGTAATGCTGACATGCTATCATAAACACAATTTACACGTCAAAATATGAATATTGACACCCATATTGCTTTACAAAAAATTTAGGCCTGAAATGGGGTCAGAAAATGACCCCGCTGGGCATGTGCGGTGAAAATAAAAATAAAAATTACAGTTATGTTCATAGCAGATTTTAAACCCATGCCTAAAATTTGAGCAAAAACAAAACTTATTTCGGAGCCCAAAATAGCCCTGAAAGTCCGCTTGATCATGGAATTTGAATACGGAAATAGAACGGACTAAACTGAAGATAAATGTGAATTAAAGATGAAAAAAGAGTGGGAGAGCGTAACAAACTTACCGTAGATAATAAGGATGAACAAAAACCTTAGTACTAGCTTTAGATCTCAATTATAATGGAGATTTTGGAATATTTGGAGAAGAAAACAATGTTGGAGCAATATATAGTGCCAGGCCATTGGCCTTCACGGACGCGGGTGGGCAACCACATACGCAATCCCATATAGGTGGCCTAGACCACGCATTTGTGAAGCACAGAGGGATGCAAGGCCAGGTAACCCTACATCGCATATGCAATGAGGCCACTGCATATGCGATCCTATATAGGCGACCACCCCTCTACGTAGGCGAAGGTTTAAATGACCCTGCAACAACAACATCAAAAACCAGCAGTTTTCACAACTGAAAAGTCACTGGATTGACCCTTGAGATTCATTTGGAACACCATGAACACAAACTAGATATGCTACCCTACCAAAAATGGCATACCAAACTCAACGACAATGACGAAATTCCCAACAGAGATCATTTTGATAAAAAGTGGACCCCATGCTCAAGAACTAACTTTTACCAAAACGAAACTCAATACCCCAAAATGAGTTTGGAAGACTAGGGACCTGAACCAAAGGTCCTACTGGCCCAAAGTCAATTTTCCAAAGCTAACAGCACTGACAAAATTTCCATATGAGGTTGTCTTCTTTGAATGTTGACCAAAGTTATCTCTTATAGCTATAAGAGTTTCAAAGCAGAGAAATGGGCTTAAAACACAAACAAACTACCCCAGAACTGAAGTGTCAATCCCGGCAAGTATTAGTGACTTGTATCCACTGTACAAAAGTTCAAAATGCAGGAAAAGCAAAAAAACCAAGAAAATGACCTGGAGGGTCATTACATGTTTTCCCTTTTTTTATTCTCCAGATTATGTAGTAGAGTTGTTCCCTGAGAAATATATGCAAATCCGAGCATTTTTAGACTTCCGCTGATTATGCCTCATCTTCAAGGTAATAGAAATAGTCAGGCTTAAATTCCTACTGATAAAGTTTTCTCATACAAAGCCTATAGACAGTGACAAGACTGCACAAGGGCTTGAAAAAAGACTATCGGTGCTTCTAAGTATAATTTTTTTAAACAATTCACTCTTGTTCATGCAAATCGTGTGTTTCAGTCAAAATGTATGCTTTTATACCCCTTTAAAAACCTTAGTACATATGATACCTTTAAGGGGGAAGTATGTTTTAGGATGCTTGGGTAATATTGTCACCCAAAAGATAGTGTGGTTTCAGTGATTTGAGCCATGAGTTTAGTGGCAGGAGTACACCAGAGTTAGTAGTGTAGTAGTTATGAAATAGTTAAAAAATAGGCAGACTTTAGATAATATCGTATGAGTTGAAGGTATGCAGAGGGTGGTGGAAAGGAAGAGTAGTAGGATTATGAATGAAGAACATGTTTGTAAATTGGAGTTAGATAGGAGGTGTAGACAGTTTAGTATTTGTGAAGTTGTGTTTCTTTCCATGATAAGTGTTAGACTCTAAGCTTGAAATATGGTTGATTGATAATATAAAGATAAAAATTATATGGGTGTGTAGGCTTGAGTCTTATGTGATTTTCTTTTGGAGTTGTTAGTGTGGTATAGTATCTTAGGAGGAAGTACTAGTAGGGGTGTTGTATCTTTGGATGTAGACTTTCAGGAGGAGCTTAGTGTCTTGGTGTTCAGTGATACCCCAACCATTAAAGTAAAGTGATTAAAGTTTAGTTTAGAGGATCATCAAAGAGGTCCAACAACTTAGGGTGATGGATTTTGATCTACGGAGGGATTATAGGGTGATAATCCAATTCAGGTTTTGGAGATTCTAGTAGTAATGCTAGCGAGTTCTAGAACAGAGCGAGGATAAGGAAGAGACGCAATCCATTCTTATATTATTATGTTCCTTGTACCTCAGTTATTACAACACTCTACTCATGCCTTATGTGTCAGCACCATGATCACAAGTCATATTCATATGCTTCATACAGATGTATATCCATTCTCAGTTCCTAGTATGAGGAGTAATAGTTCACTCAGTGGTCTAAATCATACTCGATGAATCTATGAGTTCTAGTCCTATTTCGTACATCTCATAATTCATGCACTCATGTTTTACAATATGCTCGGTCCTATGTACTCATAACACGTCTTTGGTGACTACTGAAATCACAATATGCCGGGTATGTTCTCAGATCAAATATCTTGAACAAGTTAATTCATATTATATTTTACTCCTTGCACCTTAGTTGAGTGTCAAAGTTATGAAAAATCCTTGAGTCATGATTTCATTGTATCCCTCTTATTCCAGATCTTCACATTCTAGTTCTTTAGTGACCCTTCTTATGTTGTGTTAGTGATGTCAAAGGCCGCTCAGTGATAGGCTTGAATGATTTTGTTGATATACATGTAGGTAAGGACTTATGGTGATTAGTGACTCCTTGATAAGAACTTAAGGTGGATTATTTAAGACGACATGAAGAATTGTATTTATGAGGGTGATAGCTCCTAGTGGTTATAGAATATAGGTTCCCATAGTTGACACCAATATGGTCATTTTAGTGGTAGTGCTTTATATTTTCTTGAGTTAGGCTTGAACTGAGTAAGAGCATGCAGCTAGACATAGCCTCTAGCGGTCGTATGTAGAGTACCCCCAAGAGTGTTAGAAGTTGACTTCTCCAAATATTGACCAATGTAAACTCTTCTAGTTTTAAGAGTTTCAAAACATAGAAATGGGAGTACAAATGAACTACCCAAGAACTGAACCGTCAGTTCCGACAAGTCATAAATGACCTCTAGCTACTATGAAAAAGCTCAAAATGCAGAAAAAGTATGAAAACAAAGAAAATGACCTAGAGGGTCATTAAAGATTGTATGGGGTTCAAATTTCTATTATTTTTGATAGGGGGTGCTCAATTTTGTAATGACTCATTTTGTCATTATTAAAAATGGATCCTCATATGGCCTATGGGAACTGGTAAAATATGCTCTTTATTTAATTTAGGGTGACACAATGAAAATTTTAGGAATTTGAAGTTTTTCTCGGGATGACGTTATCCCTCTATAGCGCCATCGCAATAGTGGTAGACAAGATGCTATAGAAGGTTGACGGAACCAGTAACCCAGAATATGGGTTTTATATTTCTGACTTCTCCTTTTCAGTTGCAAAAAGGATGAGGCTTACTCCAAAAGCCCTACTAGGGTGCCTCATGTGCAGGGAGAAATAGAGAGAAGGGACTTCAACTCAGATGGCGTAAAACCCATGAATTCCCTCTCTAGTTCTCATTAGAATTTGCCTCTATGGAGCTAAAAGTTTGTGTTCAAACTTTTGCAGTAGTTGTTCGGTATCAAGGTAGGCTAGGTTTAATTGAGTAGATTAGAACTGAGTTGAAATACATGACATATGTAGATTGATAGGATATTGCATGCTTAGGCCCTCGGGCATAGTGTTTGGATGGATAAAACATATTTAGCCTTGTTTATTGAGTGATAATTTACTGTTATGTGTAAGGTGGATCCTGTACTTAATTTATTGTTGAAGTTATAATTGTTAATCCTTGGATAACTAGAATATGGGTGGGTTCATTGAACTAGTACTGATGAATTGTAAGGGTTGCTAGGTCTTAGCGGATTTTTTGGGTTAGTATAATAAGGGGAACAGATGAGCTAAGAGGTACTAGGCTCTTGGTATTGAGGGATGGGTTTCCTATGGATGTATGTGTATTCCTAAATAACTCTTGGAATTGAGGTATAATAATTAATGTGCTTAATTAAATAAGACGGGAGTTAGTTTTTGGAGCGTTCATCAAGGTTAAAATAAAGAATCATACCTGTTGTGGTCGGTGCTGGTTGTTCAAATCCAAATTGGTAATGTGTGCATTATAACTGTCTCTTAGTATTACTTTCACCATGTGTGTTCAGGGAAAAAAGGAAAAGTGTTAGTGATATCTGAAGTGTCAATCTCATGCAATGAAATTGTTTTAAATGCTTGTTAATTATACAAGTGTGGTATGTTATTCATTATCGTTGTTATTGTTGTGATATCTGTGATTTCTTTGGTTGTCTTGGGTACCATTCTTGGTATAAATTATCATTTGGCTTGGGTACCATGTTTGGTATAGGTTATTTATCAGTTGGCTCGGGTATCATGCCTGGTACAATCTCGCTTATGGTTGGCTCGGGTATCATGCATAGTATGGGATTGATTATTGTTATGTGAGTTGGTTCATGAGTGAACCGAGATTATCTGTTTTGATATTATTACTTCATGTTGGTCCATGAATGGGTGGGTTGGTATGTTTAAATGCTAAGGCTATTTCTTGAGCTAACTAGGATTTCATGTTGAATGTCATAGATGATGTCCTAAGGATCTTTGGGGTGGTCCAAGTTGCTTGAAGAATGTGTCATGGATGATTTGAAATATACTAGAAAGAAGATAAGAAAAGTGAAAAGAAAATTAAAGAATTTATATCCGGAATATAAACAACTTAGTATTATAAAAAATGATAACGATAAATTAAATAAATTAATAGATACCATATCTAAAGTAGAATATAAATATATTAAATACTTAAAGAAACAATGACTGATAACGATAACGAACACAGACAAAAGCTTAATGAAATAATTATAGTAAAAAGACAAGAATTGAGACATAGGCAACATAGACTCAATAGTAATATATTTGCAGGAACTTGTAAAGAATCTATCATAGCACAAAGAAAAACTATATTTTACCCACAACTACAAATAGACAGCTTGGAATATAAATTACAACATAACTTATAAATGAACAAAGAAGAATTTGACATAGACGAAAAAACATATGAAAATCACAAAGGATTAAAAATAAAGATCATATTTTCAAATCTAGGAAGACGATATAAGAAAATAGTAGATAATTTAAGTCTAATGTTAGAAAAAGAATCCTTAAGACTAGAAGATAGCTTAATGGCAATGGTAAGACTTGCTAGAGAAAATGAAGAAATAGACCGAAAAAATGAAATAACTATCATTAAACAACAGGCAAAACAAGAAATACAACAAATTGAAGAAGTAAAAAATGACAGGATAATAGCCCTAGAAAAGGAATTAGCTAAGTTAAAAGAATTATATGCGGTAAAACAAAAAGAAAAGGAAATTGAAGCAAAATTAAAAACTGAAATAGAAAAATTCAAAGAAAAACTACAAATAGAAGAACCAATCGAAGAAGAAGAATTAGGTATAAATGAGGTAAACGATAATCAGACAGAACAGAGTTCGGAAATAAGTGAAACCTATACAGAAATGATAGCAAATGTAGCAAGCATAGACGAAAATATTGAAATAAATGCAGGAGATGTTGAAAAAGAAAAAGAACAAGAAGCTAGTACATCAGGAGTTAAAAACCCAAAAATATTAAATCCGACATACTATACAGTTAATTATGAGCAATCTGATAGGCAAGACAGTATATGGGATAAAAGATTAAATAAAAAATGGACTCCAAAACCAACCAACCAGAATAATAATTTCTTAGATTTAGATTGTGTAACGGACATAAATAAAGAAATTCAACTATGGATAGGATATATAGCAAAACAGCTAATAGACAATAAAATAAGTCTGACAGAAGTACCAGGATATATAGAACAAACATTTTTAGGAACAGTAAAATTATGGTTACACAACTTATCAGAAGAAAGTATAAACACATTAAGAAGTAATAAAACTATAGACGGTAAAACAGTAACTACAGCTATGGATATTCTAAATAAATATGAAATGGCAATACGAAATGAATTTAGCAGCACAACCACAGAAACAGAAGAACAAAATAAAGATAAACAATTAAACAGAAATTTAATGTTAAAATTAGCAATATGTAATATGTGTTACATAGATGAATATACATGTGTATTTAGAGAATATTATTACAGAGGAACATATACGCCAGAAGAAGCAAAAGAAGTAAGGAGATTATATTTTACAAAATTACCAGAACCATTTAGTTCAAAAATAATAAAAGATTGGAATGAAGCAGGCTTACAAGATACTCTAGGAGCAAGAATAAGATTTTTACAAAAATGGTATTCAGATATATGTGAGAAATATAGGGAAGAAATGAAAATGGAAAAATCCATAATAAAAAATCTATCATGCTGTAAGGATAAAGTAGCACCCCAATTTGGATGTAAAGATAATTACTATAAAAAGAATAGAAAACGAGGAAAATTCAAAAGATATAAATCTCAATATAAATACAAAAGGCCTAGACGAAGGTATTATGTAAAAAATTTAACAATAAAAGACCATTTAAACCAAAAAAGAAAATAATAGAATGTACATGCTATAATTGTGGGAAATTAGGACATTTAGCTAGAGATTGTAAACTACCTAAAAATCCTGAGAAAAAGCAAATAGCAGAAATATTAATAAATAATGAAGAATATATGCAATTAGAATATCTAGATTATGAACTAGACAGTGACGATAGCATATATGAATTATCTGAAAATGAATTGAATGAAGAATTAGAAAAAGAAGAATTAGACGATAATGTCTGAAAAAGACGTACAGATAATAGATAAAGAAGAACATATAAATGAAGAATCCGCAGAACAGAAAATTATATTTGATGTAAATATATTTGAACAGATAAAAGGAAAAGAATTAGATTTAAGTGTAGAAAAATATTCAAAATACCAATGCTAAAAAATATATTTAAACGACAGAAAGAAGAATATTATGTGGTAAGTCAGAAAGAACATATAATAGATTGTAAATATACCAAAGGAAAAGCAAAAATACCTATAATAAATAAGAGAATAATAAATAAAGAAATACAAGCAATACAGGCTAAAGAACCAATAAAATATGTACATCTAGGAGGAACAGAAATATTAATAAAAGCATGTTTTAGAGAAGGTATAGATACACCTATAGAAATATATTTAGCAGATGACAGAATAATTGAACCTATAGGAAAAAGTATAATAAGTGCAGTAAAAGGAAATCTAATATACCAAAAATTTAAATTCATAATAAGCGCCAACTATTCAGTAGCAATAAATGACAAGAATATAGATAAATCATTAGTACTATATTGGAAAATGACAGGAATCGAACTGGCCCCAGGTAGTAAAATATTTACAGCAAGATGTAAAAATTTATATGTCTTAACAACAAAACATAAAATAACAGCAAAAAACAAAATTAATAGGATAAAAATAGAGAATCCATTTGAACAGATTGTCACAGTAATAGATAATAATGATTATAGCTATAAGGAAATTGACATAGAAGAAGATCTAGAAATAGTAAGCGACAGGATAAGCACATCTAAAAAAAAGTCATAGTGAAACACCTCAATCATCAGGAAATTCAGTAAAAATAAAAGAAATAGAGCTATATCACTATTATATAACTGGAATATTAGAACAAAGAAAATTTATTATAACAATAAATACAGGTCAGGAAGAAAATTATATAACAAGAGAATTGGTAACAGAAGAAGAAATAAATTCTACAGAACAGCCAGAATTACCAAAAGAATTTACAGCATTAAGAGAAACAGTAGAAAAAGAATTAATCATTGGCGGGATACCAATGGTAATAAATTTTAAAATATATCATGAAGATAAAAATATCATATTAGGAATAAAATGGTTAGAAGGCATGAAACCGTATAATTTAGAAAACACCTAGTTAACTGTTACATATAAAAATAAAAAAGTCATATTAAACGAACAATATGAAATAAAAATAAAAATTTATATACTTGCCAAAATAATAGTACAAAATTACTACAATAGATATTATACCCCGATGATAGATACAGGAGCAGAAGCTAATATGTGTAAACATAATTGTCTACCAGATGAAAAATGGGAAAAATTAACCACACCGATAGTAGTAACAGGATTTAATAATGAAGGGAGCATGATAAATCATAAAGCAAAAAATATAAAACTACAAATATGGGATAAGATATTAACCATAGAAGAAATATATAGCTATGAATTCACAAACAAAGATATACTTTTAGGAATGCCGTTTCTAGAAAAACTATATCCACATATAATAACAAAAACGCACTGGTGGTTTACTACACCATGTAAACACAAAGTAGGAGCTAAAAGAGTATATAATAAAAATAGAAAACCTACCCCATGGATAAAAGGAAGTGAGAAAATTACCCAGAAATTAGAAAATATAAAAACAAATGAGCATAAAATAGAACTAATTATATTTGCTATAGATAAACTAAAAATCATTCAAGATCGATTAGAACCATTATATAGTGAAAATCCCTTAAAAGGATGGGAAAAACATAAAACCAAAGTAAAAATAGAATTAATTGATGAAAATAGTATAATTACCCAAAAACCTCTCAAATACAATTTTGATGATCTAAAAGAATTCAAAATGCACATAGAAGAATTATTAGAAAATAAATATATACAAGAAAGTAATAGCAAACATACAAGCCCAGCATGTATAGTAAATAAACATAGCGAACAAAAAAGAGGAAATAGTAGGATGGTTATTGATTATAGAAACTTAAATGCCAAAACTAAAACATACAATTATCCAATACCAAATAAGATATTAAAAATAAGACAAGTCCAAGGATATAATTATTTTAGTAAATTTGATTGCAAATCAGGCTTTTACCACCTTAAGCTAGAAGAAGAATCTAAAAAACTAACAGCATTTACAGTACCCCAAGGATTTTATGAATGGAACGTATTACCTTTTGGATATAAAAATGCACCAGGAAGATACCAGCATTTCATGGATAATTACTTCAACCAATTAGAAAATTGCATAGTATATATAGATGATATACTCTTGTATTCAAGAACACAAGATGAACATATAAAATTACTAGAAAAATTTATACATATTGTTACGTATTCAGGAATTAGTTTGAGTAAGAAAAAAGCTGAAATAATGAAAAATCAAATAGAATTCTTAGGAATAGAAATAGATAAAAATGGTATAAAAATGCAGCCACACATAGTACAAAAAATAATAAATTCTGATGAACAGATAGATACAAAAAAGAAACTACAGTCGTTTTTAGGGTTAGTAAATCAAGTAAGAGAATATATACCAAAATTAGTAGAAAGTCTAAAACCATTACATAAGAAATTAAAGAAAGATGTAGAATATCATTTTGATGATAAAGACCAAGAACAAATAAGAAAAATAAAATCACTATGTAAGAATTTACCAAAATTATGCTTCCCAGACGAAAATAACAAATTCACCTATATAGTAGAATCCGATGCTAGTGAAATAAGCTATGGAGGAGTACTAAAATACAGGTATGATAAAGAAAAAATAAAACATCATTGCAGGTATTATTCAGGCACATTTACAAATCCCGAAATAAAATGGGAAATAAATAGAAAAGAATTATACTCAATATATAAATGTTTATTAGCTTTTGAACCATATATTGTATATAATAAGTTTATTATTAGAACAGATAATACGCAGGTGAAATGGTGGCTAACGAGGAAAGTACAAGACTCAGTTACAACCAAAGAAATACGGAGACTCGTATTAAATATATTAAACTTCACATTTACAATCGAGGTGATATGTACTGACAAAAATACAATTGCAGATTACATATCAAGACAAAGCTACTCAAACTGAGGAAACTACTATGGAAGATCTACTCAAAGTTATGACTACTCTTTGTAGAGAAGTCGATAACATAAATAAAGAGATACAACTAATCAAAACTAGTCAGCAGCATGACTGTAAAAATGCGGAGCTATGTCAATCGGAAGACACAAAACTTCCAGAGATACAAGGTGACGATGGGAAACACCAAAAAACCCATAACAATTATTTACTTTATGCAGCTGCAGGTAGCACCTCAGGTAGCACATCATCTACAAAAGAAGAAAAAAGATATGTCAATACAAACTTGAATAAACTATTTGAAACACCATATATACCAAAATCCCAAAAAACCCCATTTACACCACCACAAGTAAACACATATAGAGATAGCCTGAACCAAGATAAAAAGACATACAACCACATAACCAGAGCATACATAGAAAATATCCACAAACTACAAACTTTTCTAAATAAAAACCCGAGATCCAAAACTACTATCAATCCAACAGAAGATTATATTACCCAGAGCTTACAAGGATATAACAAGCTAATTGCCCTGCCAAAGACAAATGCAAATCTAGTAGCAACCTGCTACAATTATGGATTATTAAATATAGTATATACACAAACAGGAGAAGAAATAGCTACATTACCAGAGTTATATAAAGCTTTTATGCAATACAAAAGAATAACTAAAGGAACATTGTTTTACATAAGAGCTTACTCAGCACCAGCCGAGATACTATATGACGAGATTAAACCAGTTATCCAAGTTATAAAGATAGGACTAACTAGGGAGATGATTATCCCAGACAAGATAGAAGTACAAGAGGAAATACCCAAAGTTGAGATACCAGAATTTTACGCCGGAAAAAGAATCATTGGACTAGCTACAATTCTAAACGAATTATTATCAAATTATCTTAATAAAAATCCAATTTGGAGCTATTATGCGCGGGAACAAACAATGATCTACTCAAATTGCAGATAAGAACGGACAGCAGACATGGAAGAGATAAGACAATGGGCACTCAGCCTATTAAACCCAGAACAACAACCTACAACAAGAGCAATTAGAAAAAATTTCATATCAGCAGACATGATGACGAGATATTGCAAAACAATCAACCACAAGTACCCAGATCATCAATGTTCCAGGTGCCAAGGTGAAGATAATGTAATCCCAGACGTACAGCTGGAGTAAAAAGAGAAGATAGTACGAAGATTCCAAAGAGATAAAAAGCAAAAGATAGTAAAAAAAAAAAAAATGTAAAGTTTTTTTTGGAAGTTTGTAAAGCTGTAAAGTAATTATTTTGGAAACTTGTAGAGTTGTAAAGTAGGAATAGTAGGCCGGTTGGCCACTAAAGAAAAGATATAATAGTATAAAAATATGTGTAAAGTAAGGTTAGGATAGTGGAATAGTGGAGTAGGAAAAAGAGGAAAAGGACGTACAGGAATCCTCTTATAAATAGATAACAGTTAAGGCAGATAAATGCAAGACTTTCTACACGGAAAGCAAGCCTTCTTTGTAAACAAAAAAAAATTCTCAATAAGATAAAAAAAATTCTAGCAATATGGAGCAAGAAGATACTGGCAAGGTATATCCATTTATAATTATGCATAGCTAAATTTACTAATTCCTAAGTATCATAGCATGATTAAATAAGTTTATATTCGTTATTATCTACTAGAATTATTTGAATCATATTTTCTAGTTTGTTAACATGAGGAAAAAAGGGAAATCTTCTGAAAATAATGTCCAGAGGTCGAAACCAAGGCGAGGAAGCCATGAAGGTAGTAGACAAAGTGGCACTGTTTAGGAAGAAATTACCTTTGAAAGTACGGTGTTAACAGTGACAGGAGGATATGGTTTAAAATAATCTAGTCTATAATGATCGAATATGATGTTATTGTTATGCTATGGTATGAGGGAATTAATTAAATCAAAGCAAAGCATAAACATGAATATGGACAATATTATCACGACCACCTATTTGCATGATAAAATGATTTATGATTATAAGGTATTAATCTTATATGTGCTCAAAGATATAGAAATTATAGAACTAAGAAAATTGATATGGGAAAAAATATTCAATGATGAAGATTTAGAACTAATAAATCAAGAATGGTACGAAATAGAATTGCATGAACTAGACTCAGAATTAGAAAAATTTAATATTAAAGAATTAGAACTAGATTCAGATTAATGATAAATTACGAATACTTACAATACTGGTACGAAACTAATGTAGACATAACCTTGCTAGGAAACTTGATAAAAGAAAATATAGAAATGTATCAAAGAACTCGAGATATAGAATATCTAGAATATATTCTGGAAAATGTAACAGAAATAATCAGATTAATTCCACTATTGGAAAATTATTATAAGAAAATAAATGAATAAAAGAAAAATAGTAGGACCCCCCCCCCCAACATCCCCAACATTGGTCGGACCGAGCACCTGAGATGACTTTCTACTGTTTAGACCCGGTTATGCCCGGGCACCCTTGGAGGGGTTTTTGAGATATTTTCCTACTACTTTAGTCCTGGACAGGGTCTGGGCATGCATATTCGAGACTGGGTCTCTATCTTGAACCCGGACTTGACCGGTGACATGTTTGATACTGAGTATGGACCCTCCATGGACCTTGCATCGGGCCGGGCTGGCTGCGTGCCGGAGGGAGGTATATGGGGGGCAGTGTCCTTCCATGGAACCTACCTGCTGGGCCCGATCGGCACCGGAGGAGGTACATACAGAGATACCATTTCACTTGAGATCTTCATGCATCATATCATTCATTGTTTGAGGCTCCACCCTTGTTTGTTGTTTGTTGATTGTACGCTCCGGTAGTATAGGATGCCGGAGGGTTTGTTTTCACTTGTTTGTGTTCCTCGGTTGTATGGGCGGACGGGGGACTGTAGGTAGACACTTGCTATTTACTTACAGAATTGTTCCCTATTACGGTTAAGTATGAAATTGGTTACTGCTAGACTGTTAGTTTCTGGATTTGAGATTGATATGATTAGTTGAGTTTGATTCATGTCCCTGAGCATGTCTATCATTACTCTTTCCCTCTTCTTACACTTGAGGTTACCGGTATACCGTCCATTTCGTAAACTTGTTATGTATACACTGTTATTGCAAGGACCCTAGGTACGTTATTTCTTACTTTCTCCTGTGCCTATGGTGTGTATATTCTACTTACTGGCCTCACATGTGGTTTTGTTGATTTCCCTCTGGGCTAGTTCCTGTGTACCTTTCGTTGATTTATGTGACTGCTTGCTTCTATTCTGTCTGTTACCACGCTTTTATCTTATATGTGCCCAGTCGGCCTATGATACCTACTGGGTACCTTATGCTTTGCATTTGGTGCTAACCCTACCCCCTGCATCTTTGGGTGCAGACCCTAGCGTGGGCCATCACTGTTAGATCGCTGTGATTCGTGCTTGGAGATCTGTTGGGGACTACTCTGGACTGAGGGTGAGCTCTTGGCGATCGGAGCTTAGCTTTAGTTTATCTTTTGCTTCATGTACTCTATTACTATTCATAAACATCTGTATATATTGTTTTGGAATATTTGCACTCCATGTATGTAGTTTGGCTCTATACTATGATACCAGGTCTCGGGGTTTGGTTTAGTTTCCGCATATGTATATATATATCCCTGTTACCTATTCTCTTTATCTAGTTCGCTTACTTTTGCTTAATAAGCTGTTCTTCCGCTTATTTGTTAGTTTGTGGCCCATTACTAACTGTTCTGGGCTACGAGGATTGTTTTGCCTACCGGTGGGTTGTAGGTGCCATCATGACCGAGAAATTGGGTCGTGACAGGTTTAGTTGTATTTTGAAAAGGTTTCATTGTAATCAAAGTTTGAGGTTTGTTTTTATTTTAGTAAGACAAATTTTCATATTTCTTATTCACTTCTGCATAACTATTTTAACTGGGTGGTAAGGATTCTTCTTTCTAGGCGATATAGAGTAGGTGCCTGCATGACCCTGTAATTGGGTCATGAAAATTTTGGTATCAAAATGTAGGTTACCAATCTTCCAGTACAAGAGCAAATGTTGAATAGAGTCGTGGGGATTGGTATGTTGACATCCACATCTGTCACGACCCAATTTCTCGGTCATGATGGCACCTACAACCCCCGGTAGGTGAACCAATCCCCGTAGCCCAGGGCAGTTAGTAATAGGCTACTATCTAACAAATAAGGGAACAAGACGAAGAGAATAGATAAAAGGGATATAAATATATACGTGTGAGGGAAACTAAACCAAACCCCAAGACCTGGTATCATAGTATAGAGCCAAAACTACATACACGGAGTGCAAACGATCCAAAACAATATATACAGATGTCTCTGAATGGTAATAGAGTACATGAAGCACAAGATAAACTAAAGCTAAGCTCCAATCGCCAAGAGCTCACCCTCAGTCTGAAGTAGTCCCCAACAGATCTCCAAACACGAATCACAGCGATCTAACGGTGATGGCCCACGGTAGGATCTGCACCTAAAGATGCAGGGGGGTAGGGGTGAGCACCAAATGTGAAGCATAAGGTACCCAGTAGGTATCATAGGCCGAGTGGGCACATATAAGATAAAAGCGTAGTAACAGACAGAATAGAAGCAAGCAGTCACAGAAATCAACGAAAGGTACACAGGAACTAGCCCAGAGGGAAATCAACAGAACCACATGTGAGACTAGTAAGCAGAATATACACACCATAGGCACAGGTAAAAGTAAGAAATAACGCACCTGGGGTCCTTGCAATAACAGTGTATACATAATAAGTTTACGAAATGGACGGTATACCGGTAACCTCAAGTGTAGGAAGAAGAGAGAAAGAGTAATGATAGGCATGCTTAGAGACATGAATCAAGCCCAACTAATCATATCAATCTCAAATCCAGCAACTAACAGTCTAGCAGTAACCAATTTTATAATTAACCGTAACAGGGAACAATTCTACAAGTAAATAGAAAGAGTCTACCTACAGTCCCCCGGCCGCCCATACAACCGAGGAACACAAACAAGTGAAAACAAACCCTCCGGCATCCCATACTACCGGAGCGTACAATCAACAAACAACAAACAAGGGTGGAGCCTCAAACAATGAATGATATGATGCATGAAGATCTCAAGTGAAATGGTATCTCTGTATGTACCTCCTCCGGTGCCGATCGGGCCCAGCAGGTAGGTTCCATGGAAGGACACTGCCTGTATACCTCTACTCCACCGTATACCCTTCCTCCGGCACACGCAGCCCGAAGCCCCAGGCCCGGATGTCAAGGTCCATGGAGGTCCCTGACCCCATACTAAAACTCAGTATCAAAACATGTCATCCGGAAGCAAGTCCGGTATCAAGATAGAGACCCAGTCTTGAATATGCATGCCCAGACCCTGTCTAGGACTAAAGTAGTAGGAAAATGTCTCAAAAACCCCTCCAAGGATGCCCGGGCATAACCGGGTCTAAACAGTAGAAAGTCATCTCAGGTGCTCGGTCCGACCGAGGCTAAAAATCATCTCAAGTAGCAAGAAAACTCAACTAGCACCCCGGCGCTGCCGAGTCTAGCGTTAGTCGTAAAACTAGTTTTTTAAAACATAATTTTACTTTCTTTTACCCAGGAACATTCACAAGTTAAATCAAACCATTTCCAAATCATTTCCATTAAAAACAGGCCCCCGGGGCCATGCAAGGTTAGAAAATAGTACCAGTAGGCCCGAAGCCAAAACCATAGTAAAACATGGATAAAACCTCTTTATATGCATGGAAATGGTATGATCACACACAATAGCTGCCCAGCAGCTCACAATCAACCTATCGACCCTGCACAGGCCCACAGCTACTCAGCAAGCATAACCAGCCTAGAAGGATAATTCTATGCCCGGGACTCGCGTACATTCCCAAAATCCCACCTTCTATGTTCCAGAGTCAATAAGGCCTCACAGGACCACAAGGGTAAATAAAATATATCGGCAAATACTACAAGAAACGGAGGAACAAAAGTAGGCAGACATGAATAAAGTCGTCGAGGTCAATGGTGCCAACCTAATAATCCAACCCAAGGATGCCAGCTAGTACAATTTTATCCGATATATGCTAAGTCTAGGGAAAATAAACCGTAACCTACCTGTCGTCCGATGACAAGCTCGAACCTCTCCGAAAAGAAGCTCCGAAATGAAATCAAACTTGAACTCGGGCTTGAATAACTTGACGTAGATAATTGATTTTTCTCACAAAATGCCTCCTCGACAAAGGTTGCCCAAATTGGTAGCAACTTAATAATTCCCTTTGTGAATAAAACACACAAGCAAAGAAGCTTATGGAATCAATTCAATAAGTTCCACACTTACAGCAACCATATATGCCTTGCTCCCTTTTGTAATGAAGATAAAATACATAAGCATATAGATATATATCCGTAAGTAGACAACCAGTAGGTTAATTTATAGTTATTTAGAAAGGATCAATGTTATGAAAATGTTAATATGCTGCCACCTTTAGCTATCACTTGGCTGGCCACTCCCTCCACCTACACGTGGAGTGGAGGTGGCAATTACAAAGGACAAAAAAGAAATTCTTATCCCGTTATTTATATATTCGGGTATTGCATAAATTCGTGGAAAAATAAATATCGCTTTTTGAATATACCATAATTAATAGAAAATCATTTCAAATAAAACCTAATATATTATAATAATAATTTTTAACATCACTAAATTTACTATCTCCGTTAAAATATTACAATGTATAAAAACCTTATAAAATAAATACATATACAATTATATCGTAACAAAATATTTTTCATAAACCTTTAAAATATTTTTAAAAAGGTAATAATAATGTAACTTTTTACCAAATTCAACTTTCAATAAAATATTTTCAAATGCACGCGATATTAATAAAATTCTTAAATTTAAGTTCGCAACTCACCATCGCACGATTTTGATACTCAAGAACTCTCTCGGAATCCTCCCTTATGTTTTCTCACTGTTTCAGAACTGAAATGGCGTTTTAAAACGTGAAGTTGAGGCTTAAATCGAGTTTGACCCGACCCGGTTCGCGACCCGGTTCGCATCCCGGTTTCTGCCAGACAGTCCGCGGTAAAACAGTCATAACTTCTTACTCCGAGATCAGTTGGATGTGAGGTTTTGTGCGTAGGAAACTAGACTCGTAGACCTTCGATTTGGTATTTTGGGGGACTTCTAACTCTTTATATATTGAGAGAAAAGCTCCGATATATTTTACCCAAAATTCAGAAAATTTATTAAAGATCTTACGATAACTTTTGCCGACTTGCTTGACTTCAAAACTTATAATGCGACCAAACAAATGGACCCGACACCGAAATACCGGTCCTGACGAGCCTTAAGTTACTTGGGGCCACTACAAACAAGCTCTAACGGTTCAAGGAAAACGTATACGTGGAAATAACCGGAAGGGTCATTACAACATCTAATCTTCGGGAAGCTATGAAGCATTTTAGGAAATTGTTCCACTTTCTTTATTTCTTTCATGCAGTCCATTGCTTTCTTGTATGGGTTGAGTTAAATTGGTAACTCTTGATTCTAATTGGTATCTTAACGAGGTATATAAAGGCCATTGTTTCCGTCTGAATTGACACAAGCAAGGAAGTTGGAACCGGAAATGTTCCAATTGGTATCTAGCCTTAGAGGCTATGTGAATCCATGGATGATCGGCTAACAGTTATCCCTGAGGTGAATAAAAGATAATAAACAGGACCTTTTTAGTGATGAAGCTTGAGATTATGATTATGTGTATTTGTATTGTTTGAATGACTTCGAATGTGTGGTGTATAATTACTTGAATTACTATGAAATTTGTGGTCATAGAGAGGTCATAACTTGGTTATGTGTGATTTTTAAGGGATAAATTTCTAGGTCATTTAACTGAATATTTTTTACTAATTTTTTTGCATGGAGTTACCTTTGATAAAAATTGTAAGGGGATAAAATGATTTGTGACAGTGGGGAAACTCCGGTTTTAGGAAAGTTGGGATTGATTTGGAACCATGAGGGAAAGGGTTATTGTTGTATGATAGAGGGAATGTGATGTTATGAATAATTTTCTGGTGTGATTCATAACTGATTTTATTATAATGTGGTGCTTACTTCTTGTTTATGCTATGCGGGGATTGGCGTGAGGTTATATTAATGCCATAATGCGATTTCAGGTGTTAATGTTGATAATAGGGAATGGAAAAGGAGGGAACTTTACAGAAATTGAAAATTTTAAGGCTGCTGCCATTGGGGCCGCCATAGCGGGACTAACTCGCTATGGTGATCCCGCTATAGCAGCGATGCGGTAGCAGTGGGATGGGAGGGACAAAATCACTGCCCCATTTTCCCTATTTTGCTTTTCATTCCCGGGGTGTTTTAAATCGATAATTAAGCGGTGGGCTACTGCGGGGAACATGGAAATCACTTATAAACTAATATAGCATGCATTTGATAGTAACGTTGTTACAACTAGCTTCCATGTGCGATAATAAAATTGAAAGGAATAGTGGATAGCAATGTTTAGTACATTCCACAAATGGGAGCAAACCAAAAAAAGTAATATTATATATAAGAAGTGGGGATGTCCTAGCCGGATACCTCATCACCATTAGGGTATGCGGGGGCAGGGTCCTTTGCCTCGATGTCGCTCAGGAAAAGGAACTCCCGCAAGTCCTCTGGCTCTAGTTTGGGGAGCTCCTGATCAAGGATGGTGCATCTGAACATGACCTTTATGGTCTTCCACATCCATGTGAGCATGCGGTCCTATGAGCGCCTCTTATTTTCTTTTTCTTTTCTAATCAGGATCCCTACGGAGCGCTACAAAGTCCTGGGCAGAGGGAAGTGTGGTTGCAACTCCAGTAGGGGCGTTCTCCACAAGTATTTGCAACCAAGTTTTCTTCTAGGTGACTACTAGTGATCGGGGGCTGGGACTGGGAAGGAGGGGCAGGATCTTCGTCATCATTATCAACTCCCACTATAGCTCGGCTGCTCTTGGACTCACCCACCTTCCTCTTCTTTCCCTTGAAAGTGATCACCTTTATTCGAAGGAGGTGGAAGTAAGGGTCTATCTCCAGCTCCCTGTCAGCCTCCTCCTTGGGCCCCCAAACTCGCCGGCATAGTGCAGATACCAAACCAGGAAGAAAGGGGTCCTTCTTGTTGCCCCGGTAGAAGTCCCTCCACTCTGACACAATCTGTGCCCCCACATTAGGCTGAAGGCCCTGTATTGTACAGACCACCACCAAATTCTGAGGGTAGGTCACATTGGTATGATTGCCTGATTTATGAATCCTCTGGGACACTCAGTTCAGCCATCTCCTTGCATCGACTGTGAAATAAGTGCTTGTGATACCCTTGGTACTGGTCCAGTAGACTTGGTCCCGGAACTCTTCCTCTATTAGTGTGTCCCTTAACCATTTCATATCCATCTCCCAGGGTTTGGCGTCGTATGAAACATTTGAGATATTAGGCACTCCTAGTACCTCTTTGATAGTGCAAACATCTATGAGGACATCCATTCTTCCGATACAAATGGTGGGGTTGGGGTCATCCCAAAGCACGATAGGGATTATGGTATAGAACTCCCTTACCCAGCCCGAGACTCTAGAAGAAGGATCCTCTACCAATGGACCACATCCAAACTCCCAAAGCCAGTTGTACGCTCCAAATTCTTAATAGTACGCTCTGCCTGACCGTCTGTCTGAGGGTGAAAAGTTATACTAAGCTTCACCTGAGTAACAAGACCTCTCTGAAATTATCTCCAAAATTGAGAAGTAAACTGAGGACCCCTAGCTGAAATGATGGACAAAGAAACACCATGCAATTGAACTATCTCCCGGATGTAGAGTCTGGCATAATCATCCGCTAAATCCATAGTCTTAACAGCCAAGAAATGGGATGATTTAGTCATCCGATCGACAACCACCCAAATCGAATCATGTTGCCTTCGAGTACGAGGCAACCCTGTAATGAAGTCCATATTTATCGCTTCTTATTTCCAAGTGGGAAGGTCAATATCCTGAATCATGCCACCCGATCTCTTGTGCTCTACCTTCACTTGCTGACAGTTAGGACACTTAGCCATAAAACTGGCTATGTCCCTCTTCATACCATTCAACTAATAGACTTTTCGTAGATCACGGTACATCTTAGTGGCACCAGGGTGAATGTAATATCTGGAACTATGAGCCTCAGTCAAAATATGTTGGCGCAACCCATTTACATCTGGCACACATAGTCAACCTTGATAACAAAGCACACCATCTTCCCCTTAGGAGAAACCTCAACCCTTTGTTGATGGACTGCACCCTTAAGCTGAAGTAAAATGGGATCACTGTCTTGCTTTTCCTACACTTCTTCTACCAAGGATGATTCAGAACCATTCTGAACAATAACACCACCTTTTGTCGAGTCCATAAGGCAAACTCCCAACCAAGATAGCCTACGAACCTCCTTACCAGCTCCTTCTTTCCTTCTTCGACTGAAGACACAATACCCATAAACAATCTACTAAGTTCATCCGCCACAACATTGGCCTTACCCGGATAGTAAAGAACACTCATGTCATAATCCTTCAGGAGCTCAAGCCATCTCCTTTGTCACAAATTCAATTCCTTCTGAGTGAACACATACTGAAGACTCTTATAATCGGTGAATATATCCACATGCACCCCATACAAGTAATGTCTCCAAATATTCAAAGCTAAGACCACGGCTACTAACTCAAGATCATGAGTAAGGTAGTTCTTCTCGTGAGTCTTAAGCTGTCTAGAGTCATAAGAAATCACCTTACCACATTTCATCAAAACACAACCCAAACCAATCCTAGAAGCATCACAATACATAACAAAATCATCTAGGCCCTCGAGTAGAGCTAACACTAGAGTTGTGTTCAATCTAGTCTTTAATTCCTGAAAATTCTTCTCACACAAATCAGACCACTAAAATTTTACCTTCTTCTGAGTCAATCGAGTCAAAGAAGAAGCAATGGAAGAAAATCCTTCCACAAACCTCTGGTAGTAACCAGTCAAACCCAAAAAGCTTCTAATATCAGACAGGGAAGTAGGTCTAGGCCAGTTCTTTACTGCCTCTATCTTTTGAGAATCAACCCGAATACCATCTTTAGTCCCAATATGACCCAGAAAAGCAACAGACTACATCTAAAACTCACACTTGTTAAACATAGCAAATAACTGCCAGTCCTTGAGAGTTTGCAACACAACTCTCAGATGGTCTGCATGCTCCTCCTCACTCCAAGAGTAGATGAGGATATCATCAATTAAAACAATCACAAACATATCTACATACTGCTTGAACATGTGGTTTATCAAATCCATAAAAGTTACAGGAGCATTCGTTAGACCAAAATACATAACAACAAATTCATAATGACCATACCGAGTCCTGAAGGCCATTTTCGGAATATCACACTCTCTAACACGAAGCTGATGATACTCGGATCTAACGTCGATCTTGGAGAAGAAACTAGCACACTGAAGCTAATCGAACAAGTCATCAATCCTAGGAATGGGATACTTATTCTTGATTGTGACCTTGTTCAACTGATGGTAGTCAATACACATTCTGAGGGAACCACCTTTTTGTCACACGAATAAGACTGGAGCACCCCATGGACAAATGCTAGGCCTGATGAAACCCTTATCAAAAAGATCCTTCAACTGATCCTTCAACTCTTTAAGTTCTGGAAGAAGATCTATCCCAAAGTTGATTTCTTTCTTGGGAGAGACTCCAGGTAAATCCTCAGGGAACACTTTTAGGAATTCATTCACAATGGGAATAGACTGAAGGGATGGGGTTTCAAACTCCATGTCGATAACCTGAACTATATGATAAACATAACCCTTAGAAATCATCTTCCTAGCCTTAAGATAAGGTATGAAATGACTTTTCGAGGATGGAGGACTACCTTGACATTCTAAAAGGGGTTCATTTAGAAACTTGAAACTGACAATCCGAGTACGACAATCAACAGAAGCATAACAAGCATGTAGCCAATCCATACCAAGAATAACATCAAAATCTATCATCTCCAACTCTACTAAATCCACTGTAGTGACTCTATGAAGGACTGAGATAGGGCAACTTCAGTAGATTCTTTTTGCTAAGACTAACTCACCAAAAGGAGTAGAAACACAAAAGGGTTCTAAAAGCAATTTAGGACATACTTCAAATTTGCATGCTATATAAAAGGGTCACAAAAGATAAGGAGGAACCGGGGTCGAAAAAAGCATACCCACTGAAAGAGAAGACTTTTAACATACCAGTAAAAACATCTGGGGAACCCTCCTTGTCCTGACGAGAGGACATAACATAAAGGCGGTTCTAGCGCTCACCACCAGAACTAGAAGTTGTGCCCTGCTGGGCTGGTCGAATTCTTGGAGCTGTTGGAGAAGACTGAGCCCTACTACCTCTCTACCCCTTCTTAGATGAAGGGTAGTCTCTAATCATGTGTCCAACCTGTCCACACCCAAAGCATGCACCTGTGCCCAGATGACACTCTCCCAGGTAAGTCTTTCCACACTTGCTGCAAATAGAGTAGGAAGATCCCTTAGCAACACTCCCCTGAGACTGTGAATAGGAACCAGATCCTCTACCAGTCTGATCATGACAAGGATTTTGGGCCTGGGTAGGAGCAGTAGCAGAAGAATAAATGGGTCCTGATGACTTCTTCTGGAACAAGGAGCAATGTCCACCACCGGACCTCTTATGACCAAAACCTAAACCCTTAGATCTAGCCCTCTTGTTCTCCCTAGCCATCTCCCTAAGCCTGTCTCTCTCGATCTGGTGAGCATGGGTCATGAGTCTAGAAATATTCATATCACTCAACAATATAGCTGACCTACACTCCTTCTTCACCAAATCTTAAACCCCATAGATAAACTTACTCATCTGATCATGCAGGTCCGCTACCATAGAGGGGGCATACCTAGACAACTGAGTGACCTTAAAACTGTACTCTTGGACTGACATTGACCCTTGTCTCAAGTTCACAAACTCCTTAGTCTTCACTTGCCTCAACTCTCGGGGAAAGAACCGGTCAAGGAAGTCTCACTCGAAACCCTCCCAAGTCATAGAGACCTCATCCCGAGCTTTAGATTCCTTCCATTGCGTAAACCAGATATGAGCTACATCCTTGAGTTGATAGGATGCCAACTCAACACAATCAACACCAACTACTTACATCACATCAAAGATTTTCTTCACTTCATCTATAAAGTTTAGCGGATCCTCATTCACCTTTGAACCTAAAAACTCTGGCGGGTTCATATGGACAAAATTACGAACTCGGGCCGCTACCCCACCTTGAGGGTGGATGGGGGAAGGAGCCTGCTAATTGGCCTGAGCAGCCAAGGTCTGGGCTATAAAATGGATGGCATTCCTAAACTCCTCATTCATGACCTTAGGGGCTGGAACTGAAGGAGCGGCATTCTGAGCAGCTCGGTGAGGCATAGCACATCGAGGCATGATCTGAAACGTACAAGGTAAGGATCAGAGGAACATTAGAGTTAAGCTCTACACGATATGATCATGAAAGAAGAAAAATTTTCTAAGACACCTCATAGCTTCCCTCTCATATGTGTGGCACATTTCACACATATGAAAGAGACTCTACTCGATGTGGATTTTAGACATCCTAATACTCTTGACACTGAGGCTCTAATACCAAGTTTGTCACGCTCTGAGGCTACCCTCTAGGCTTAACATGGGACATGGGACCACAAGTACCCACAAGATAACCCTTGGTCATAGCATAACTCAGGTATATCAATTAAGCATAGCGGAAGCATAATAAAAATTAGATAACTCAATCCATAAGATAAAATCAAAAGAACATGATTCGAAGAAGACCTAAATATTGTCTATGTTTGAAAAGCCTCTATACATGATATAAGGAGTTGATAGGACAAGACCCTAGCTAACTCAAAGTATGAAAATAAGTAGTCTAAACAAACTAGAGTCATAACTAGCCCTCGAACAATGAGGACTCACCAACACTAACTTGATATATGGCTTCTTCTAGCCACGAGCTTAATGGGAAACACCTGAATCTGCATTATGAAGAGGTTGCAGCGCAAAATATGCGGCAGTACTATAGTATATACCGAGTATGTGAGATATGCATGATCATGATAAAAACATACTTAAAACATGCTTAAGGTGAACCTTGTAATAAAGAAATAACATAAGAGGATTATAAAGATATAAGAAATAAAACATGAAGTACGGTTAAAATTCAAAGTATGATATCATATAACTTCATAGCTTGAAAATAATTATGTGGGAGTTTCTCTTAACCGACATAAACCATGCTGAGATACATGGAGTCCACTGTCATGCACCCACACTAAAAAAAGTTGTCCTAACTGGCCAATGTTAGAACCATGTTCATAAGGATCCTATTATAAGCCACGGAGGGCAACCTACGATGGCAATGTGGTTTTGGACTTGGGTTATCTAGAAGTCTCATCGCTTGGTGCTAAATACTACTCCTAAAATATATAACATAAGGCTCACATTCATGTGACATATCTAGATGTCAATCTTGTTCATAAACATATTCATACCCCGGATCTTCATACTACTCACAAACCTTGGTTTTAGAAAAAAATGATTCATGAGCATTGATGGCACATCGGGTGTCTTGTGTTGCATAATAATTCATAAATTGAAAACTTGTTTGGCCTAAGTTCAATTTCATAATAATATATACTTTCATAAAACATAGGGACTAGGCATGCATTTGCTTGAAATTCATGAAATCATGGTATTAATTTGCCCAATTTTCTTAAAGCACTTCATGCATGTAGTATTCACCATAATTAACCTTCAATTCATGAAATAGGAGTTCATATGTAAAAACTCATGCAAAATCATGCAATTTAATAGAGTTTCATAATAAAATCATGAGAAGACAATTTATAGTAAAACCCATAATAATTGGTTAAAATCCCTAATTTAAAAGTTCATGAAATCAAAATAGAAATTAGGGGTTTTGGATACAAGGGTGAAAGAAACCCATTGTTGAAAACCCACATACCTTGATTGAAGTTAACCCACTTGGAATTGAAAAGACTAGGAGACTTGGATTTGGAGCTTGAGAGAGTTCATTTCCTTTTTGGGAGATGAATGAGGTAATGAGGAGGGACTTAGGCTAATAGGTTTAGAATTAATGCCAAAAATGGTCAAAATGACCTCACTTAGGAGTTAAAAGGGTGGGTAATAGTTGAAATACCCTTGAGACTTAATTAAGAAAAAGCTAATTTAAAACTCAGCTTTAGGTTCCACGGGTCCCTTTCATGGACCGTAGAACTAACCACGGCTCATGGACTGGAGTCGTGGTTCGTGAGCCAAAGTTTCCGGCTGCAGATGAGTTCCTATGACTCAACAAGATAACCCGTAAAAACTTCTACGAGTCGTGGAACCAATTCATGGTTTCACGGAAATTGACCACTCTCTGTCTGAGTTCCATGAGTTGGTTCCACAACCCATGGAAGCTTCCACGAACTGTAAGACTGACCCATGGTTCTCAGACCTGAGGGTGGTCTGCAGGACTGGAATCATGAATCCTTTTCACGACTCATGGAACTTTCCATGGCTCGTGGATTTGACTCGTGATCCCTGGGAGTTCAAAATTTCAGCAAGTTTTCTGAGCTTAAAAGTTGGATCGATTTTCGGGGTGTTACAAAGATGCATAAAAAGTAGGGTACTAGGATAGACTTAGCATAACTTTTTACCCTCAAATTGATGGGAAGTCTGAGAAGATAATTCAGGTATTAGAGGACATGCTTCATGCGTGCGTGATGGATTTCGGAGGTCATTGGGACCAGTATCTACCTTTGGCAGTAATTGCATATAAGCTAGCTACCATTTGAGCATAGATATGGCTCCATTTGAAGCATTATATAGGAGGAGGTATAGATCTCTCATTGGTTGGTTTGATGTATTTTAGGTGATACTATGGGGTACTGACCTTCTGAGAGACTTAATAGAGAAGGTAAGGTTCATCCAAGAAACGTTTATGGTGGCTCAAAGCAGTTAAATAGAGTATGCGGATAGGAAGGTAAAAGATGTGTATTTCATGGATGGTGAACAATTATTGGTCAAAGTCTCACCCATGAAGGGTGTTATGAGATTTGGTAAGCATGGTAAGCTTAGTCCAAGGTACATGACCATTCAAGATTCTTACTATTATAGGGATGGTGGCCTATAAAGTGTATTTGCCTCTGAGCTTATCAGGAATTCATCTGGTGTTTTGGGTGTCAATGCTAAAAAATTATCATGGTGATAATGACTATATCATTCCCTTGGATATGATCCTGTTAGATGAAAACCTCTCTTATAAAGAGGAACCTGTTGCTATTCTTGATAGAAATGTCTATAAAATAAGGACGAAGGAGATTGCATTCATAGAGGGCCAGTAAAAGAACCATCTTGTTGAGGAGGCCACTTAGAAGACCAAAGCGGACATGCGTGGGAAGTATTCATATATTTTTGTTGATTCAGGTAACTCTTTGTCTTTTTCCTTTTTGTTCTTATTGCCATTCAAGATGAACGGTTATTCTATTGGTATCGGATGTAATAACTCATTCTATCATTACACTGTAGTTAAAGGCATAATTACTCGGCTAAAGTTTTCTCTAAGGTGATAGTTGATAAAATCTCATGCCAGGATGAGCTCTGATGAAAATCTGATGTTGTGTGCTTAAGTGAAGATTCGTGTTTTATGGTGTAGTATTTGATGGTGGAGTGTCCATTGATGGATAGTAGAGTGGTATTTTTTCCTATAAAAGGTTTTGGGACAGTAAACGGGTTCATTGATCTTTGGTTATAGTGATTGTCATATTGGGATCAATCTATGATGTCTAGAATCAAGGTTGTATTGTGAAATATGGTGTTCTAACTGAGTTTTTGAGATTCTATTTCAAGGATCGCTACAACAGATGACATCACGCTGCAGCGAGACCACCATAGTGGTCAGAGTCCCACCACGGAGAGCATGGCCAAATCCACTAGGTCCTGTTATAGCAAGCAATGGCCCACCACAGTGGTCTGCTGTAGCAAGGAAAGTGACAACTGCAGTGAGTATCATCGATTTTCTTTCCTTAAGAGTTTTTAGCCCAACTTTATTTCATAAACTCAAAGGGCTTGTTCTTGAATTGTTGTGAGGAATGTTTCTATTGAAGTAGGTATGTTTTCTTCATTGAGGTAAGTTAATTCATTCCTCTTATCATCTAGTAATCCTTTTTTATTATATAATCATTAGAATATTGATTAATAATGGAATTCTTGAGTTAGAGCCCTAAATTTATAAAAAGTAGAGAATAATCCTGTGGGTAGATGTAAATTTACCTAATATTGGTTCTAGGTTGTTAATAAAAACATCCTAATATATAATTTTCTCCCTTGAACATTGATTATGGGGATTTAGGGCAATTTGATGGGTGAAAACCCCTTGGCTAAGGTTTTGGGCTATGAATAAAGGTAAAAGCTAGTGGGGTGAATCCCCAAGTTTTATAATTGAAGGGTAAGTGATTAATTGCTATTGCATTTGTTGTTTTAGACTGCAAACAATTTGAAACTTTGAGAAAAGACAAGGCACTTGCAACCTAGCTTGGATTTTGGGTCTATGGTTGAGGTAGGTTATGGTTTAATTAGATTTGAGACTTGTTTTAGTACTTGTATGCTTTGAATTGAATAACTTGTTGATTGGTCTTCGTACATACTTCAAGTTGATATGGGTGATCTTGTTAATTCTTGAATCCATAAACTATTTTATATTGAATTTTCATAAAGAAGGTTGTGATGAGAAAGTGTACTTGTGATTTAGTGCACTGTGTTATAACATGAGAGATAGAAACTTAGAACCATAGGATTATAATGGTTAAGGGTTTGGGTACTATGTCGGTACGAATATGGATATTATTAATAATTTTATGGAGTGGGTACCATGCAAGTATGGATATTATATTATTATTATTGTTATAAAGCAGGTACCATGCTGGTATTACATTGACCCTGGTGCGTCCCTAACAGGTCATGACAAGTTGTGAAGAAATTTGACCCTTTAGTATGTGTGTATAGTTAGTGTCTTGAACTATGAGTTAGTATGACAAATCGTGATAGTAATTAAAGTAAAGGAAAGAGGAAGCATGTGCGTGAGGTGAGCATAGAATCATGATGTGATGTGATTATTTAAGCTGATGACTTCTTGATTATTATGATACTATCTCATGACTTATATGACTTGTTCTCAGACCTTGTTGACTTGATTCTTAAGTGATTATTTGTTGAGTAGACTACTTGCTATGTGTTCTGCTTGTTGTTTTATTTATTTGTATACATGTTCTAAATTAGGTCGATCTATGATGCCTATCAGTACATAGTGGTTTGGACTAATACTACTATGTACTCTTCTATTGTTGAGTTCAAACCATGTTACAGAGGCTCAGATGTGACCTCATCTCTATCTGTAACAGTTGATTCGATCCAAGGGTGAGCACTACATATTCAGGTTGCTATGGATCTTCGTATTGGTTCTCATCCCTCGTTCAAACAAGGAAACTCTTCTTTATTTTATTAGATTTTGGATATCTTAGACATGCTTTTGGATTAGAGTTCTTGTACAATGACTTTAGAGTCTTGGAAAATGAAATAGATAGTTAAATATTTTTGCACTTACTTTTGTTATTTTCTGACTATTTCTCATTATTAAAGAATTGGTTTTGTTATTATATTATCTAAAAATAGCTAATTAACTGGGTTAAGTTTTAGGTTATATGGTTCTCCCACCGGAGGGTTAGTGTAGGTGCCATTCACAGTCATTTGGGTCATAACAACTATATAAAGATACGACAATATTACGCATGTGCCATAACCCCAGGAGTGGTTCTCGTTATGGTGGTAGGGGTTCAGGCCAATGGGGCCGAGGTCATCAGCCGCAGAGGCACCAGGGTCAGTCTAGTCGACCTGTTCAGGCTTCTCTTCAGCCTTTTGGTTCTCAAATTGAGCAGGGTCAAAGCAGTTGGCGTGGTCACAATGGTCAGTCTTCCAGAGGTACTACTTCTGGGGCATCAGGCCGAGGTGTCCACACAGGTTCAGCGGGTTCATCTTGGTAGGGTAGGCCATCAGGGCCTTGCTATAAGTGTGGAGTCAGTGGTCATTTTGCTAGATATTTCCCCCAGCAGGGTACAACCTCCACAATATTTACTTTCTTTAGTAGAACAAATAGTATAATCAACAACAAACTAAATATTGAGAATTGAAATCTTGAGTAAATAACTAGCTCCCACGTGTAATTTAATAAATAAATTGCAAAACCATATGGGTTCGACATCCTGCTCTTTAAGTCACTTTATTATTATTGACAACCATGTACACTTGTGTCTGTTGTGGAAGCCAACAACAGGACCTCCTATGGGTCTCATATTCTTTGCTCTGACAACCTGTCCCATTTCTCTTTCAAGACTTTGGATTGCTAACTTGTGGTTCTTTGCAGTAGCTTCCTGCTTCTGTTTCCCTTCCACTAGTTTCTTAAGCACCTCTCTAATTTCATCTTGCTGACTTTGAGCTGAATTTTCCTTATTCTATTGATAGCCTTGTTGTTGGTTATGCGGCCTGTATTAGTTTTTACTCTGATTTCCACCCCATGCAAAGTTTGGGTGGTTCCTCAAATTCGGGTTATAATTGTTACCACAATTTTGATTTCGTGTGCCTCTACTAGTGTTTCCCATAAATTATATGGTCTTTACGTTAGTTCTACACATATCTAATGATCACGTCCACAGACCTCAGAAACAAATTGCCTTGATGAACTGGCTGAATATGGCCTTGTACCTGCGTTTGACCCATTAAAAATTTAATCAGCTAACTAAAGTTATTGTTCATAGCTTCAATTAGTGCTTGTATAGTTGTATACTAGTCATCCCATCAAGCTCAATCATCCCTACTACTTTCTTTATCGTACCTCTGTTGGACTCACCGGCTTAGTGATGTTGAGTGAATTAACACTCTTTTAGCTCTATTTCACCCGCATTTGTGCATTATTTTGAGTGTTTTCTAGCTTGATACTTCTTGTTTTCACTCAATTATTTGATTTTGAGTTGGTGATTTTTGCTTTCTAGGTGAAATGAGCTTGAAATTTACTATGTATGGAGAAAAAGTGGATGACTCATAAAACAAAGTCCAAAGAGTGGTCTGGAGGTCATCAGGTGAAGGGAAGAGGGTAAGAATTAGCCCCCCCTAAAGTTTCACCACTGATTAGGAAAAGAGAAAGGCAAAAAAAAATGACCTCGCGAGGCGATGCTGTAGCGAGGCAGTGAACCTCGTGAAGTGAGTCCCATATATAGGTTGTGAGACTCACGAAGCAAAGCAATCTAGCCCTGGCCAAATATCGGTCTTTTCCTATTCTTAATTGATGGGGCCTTTTAGGTGTTTAAAACATTTTAAATACCTAACCTCAATCATTTTTAGAGGACTATTCAACATGTGGAGGCACAGAGCAAGGAAAACACATAAAATTCTTCTAGGGTTACTCCTTTAACTCTTCCTTTTTAATTATTTTTTGTTCTTATTTAGATGAATACTTTTTAATAAGATTGTTAGGAACTTAACGTCCTCTTTGTAGGGTTATGGTCATAGCATGAGCATCATATTCTAGTTATTGATTGTTATTGCAGAATCTACCATTCATGTTTTGTTCTCTTAATCTTATACTCAACTATTTTATTTCTTTGTTACCAATAGGATAAATGGATAATTGCTAGCATAACTGGACATGGGAAACTAAGAAAACAATGTGAGTTAAGGGGAGTAGGGTTCATCTGTGGATAGATTAGAAGCTAGGATGGAAATGTACCTAGTTTTGTAATACAAAAACATATATATAAATGCATTTGAAGTGGTTTATCAAATCCCCACTCAACGATGTAGGTGTGAGTCTAATCTAGGTAGGTGGTTATATTCCTCAAAATACCAAGACCATATTATCAACCTTGTGGTATAAAAATTCAGTAGATATCTTAAACATGCTTAACAATGATAATTTGATATGATGTGATTACGCAACCATCATAGCCTAGGTTTATCTTCTTTGTGAACATCCTCTACATATTTATTTTATATTACTTCTTGCATTAATTTAATAAGTAGTATAATCAACAACAACCCGAATCGTGATATTTGATAGCTTGATTAAATAATTAGAACTAGTTTAATTTAGTAGCCAGTTAATCTCAAGTCTTTGTGGGTATGACATCCGGCTCACAAAATCCACCTTGTTACTTGTATGATCGCGTACACTTGCCTGTGCAAATTGGGAGAAGAAATTTTTTAGCGTCGTTGTCCGGGACATAGAAATTATTGTTCATCTTTATTAGACTTTTTTTATTTATTTAATAAAAATTAAAATTTTATTTTGTTTTCATATAATTTTTTTTGAAGTATTTTTCCACCCTTTTTAATATTGAATATTAGAATGAAAACTAGTTAAATAATGAATATTCTTATTATGGTGATCCTTGTCTAAATTATGGAGGACCCCACTTGTGGCAAAACTATTTATAATATTTCTAGGAATGGGTTGTGCGCCCATCCCCAATCCCTTGAGTGGAATAATTTTAATATATGTAGTGGTAAAGATGGTCATTAGAATGGTTGTCCTAACTCTTATTCCCTTCATCCGAGCCCCTATTAAGATTATTCTCCTATTGTTTGTGATGTTGATAGGAGTAATAAAGTGTTTGAAATACGACTATTAGAAATTATGGATATGCTAAAGCAGTTACAAGAAAACTATGTAGTCTAGAGAGAGAGGTCAACAAAATATACAAAAGCCTTGGAAAGAATTAGTGCCAAACTCAAATAGGTATAGGTTGAGACTGAAACTTGTAATGATCATAAAGTTACAGATTTAGTCAATATCCAGGATGAACCTCAAATGGATAAAGCAATAGCAAAAATATTTCATCTGATGAAACAATTCAGTGAAGGGCAAAGAAAGCTCAGTCAGGTGTGCTTAGGCTCAGATATCCATAATTGCAGGCTTACTTGAACAAAAATGTTAAGGCATTTGATGCCCAACCACTAGTTGTTGTGCATAAGGGCAAAGTTGTATAGAAGAAAGAAGAAATTCTATTATTCGACCACATATATGTAGATGATATCACTATTTAAAAGAGTGCACTAGAGATATGTGAGGAAGTAGATAACATTTATAAAGGCTCTAGTGTATGTGAATATGGGGATTTAAAGATGATAGAAATTTTAGGTTTGGAGTGCATTAGGCATCACCCAAAATACTTCTCGCTATTATAGGTGGATAGTGGCAATCCACTAGAATTAACGGAAGAGTCAATGGATGAGAAACAAAGTGCTTATATCCTTGAAGTTGTGGAGACAAGAAGACAGAAGTACATTCCCCATCTAAAGGCCAAAATGTATTGCAAATCATACTGGTCACTTTGACTATTTCTATTTTTACCTCCACCCTTGGAGCACAATGACGAGCTTGATGCAAATTCGGGCATATAATTCATAAGTTTGAATGTAGAGGAAAAAGTTAATTGCGTCATGTCGTGACATTAAACTAGGCAACTTTTGTAACACCCGAAATTTCAAAGATAAGGACCCAAACCTTTTCCACAATTTTAATGATCATTTCTCTAGTGTGGTGAGTGCTTTGGATGCGAATCATGTTCATAAGAAACTTCTATCATCAAGTTAAGTTGAAAGCATCCCTATCGATTAAGTTCTAATTTAAGATTCTACTACGATCAACTTCAAATGATCATAACTCCTAGAATATAAAGAGTTAGATGGCCTAGTATCCACCAAATTAAAGATCTTCGAGTTTTCTTTCCAACGCCACTAGTGCACATTAATCCGAGTTCAGAGTAAATAGTTATGACCATTTTAGTTTTGAATAACAGTATGGAAAGCAGGTGTGAAATGACATGCGAGCCTGAGAAGCCCCCATGCGATCACATGTCCAAATGCACATGGAGGAAAAGATGCCAACTTTCTGGAAAGCAAGTGCGAACCATATGTGATCCGCAGATCCTCGCATACGGCCGCATATTAAATCGCATGTGGGCTAATAGGGACCTTTTTATGTTGGCTTAAATCTATTTTTTTCATACTTTGAGACCTAGAATGTGTTTTCTGTCCTCCTATCCTCCTCCTTCATCAAGGTAAGTCCTTCTCTAAGGATTTCAAGTTTTCCAAATCAAATTTCATCATCAAATTGCAAATTGTTGATAGGAATCCTAACCCTTGACCATAGGGTTTCAAGAATCGAATTCAAGAACTTAAAGAAGATATTTTTTTATCATTCTTCATCCAAGTTAGGGTTTTTTAACTTTAGGCTCCAAACTCAAAGATTTCACCAAGGGTTTTGCTTCAAGGAATGTGGGATTAAAATGACAGTTTTCTTTCACCTTCATGCCCAAAGTTTAAGATTTAAGTATGATTTTTAAAATTATAAAACTAGGGTTCCTACCCAAATATGAAGTTTTCTTGTAGATTCAATTTACTTATGCCTCTACATGATTTTTAATTCTGAATATACGATTTAGCATGAATTTCTACAAGTATTTCTTAAACTCATGATTTGAGATTGAATTTAGTATGATTTGATATTATAATATACTTGTACTCCACGAACCCTCAGTATATTCAATAACTCATGGTTTTAAACTTGTTCTAAGAGATTTCACATTTTTCTCTAATTAAAGAATTGTCATAAGTAGTTGCATTCTTCAGGATGGTGGGGTAGGAACACCCTTCCCATCCAGGGTTACAAGTTGTCCCCATAGTTAGCTTAGCTTGGGGTATATCGATTAGCAGTAGCTCCCACACTTCAGATTCAGTTATTGCATGACCTTGTAGTCAGTTATTCAATTCAATATTATTTAGTGGCAAGTTATCTATTTGGTCATTGCATCAGTTTACTTATTCAGTATTTTTTAGCACGCTCAGTAGAAGAAACTCCCCTAAGGATTTACTTTTGGCATGACTTATGGTTTTCAGTTCAGTTGCATTATCTCATTACTTAAAAACATAACTCATTTTTTAGTTTATGGATCTCTAAGTAACAGTTTTACATATGTTTAAATATCATGATCTCACAGTTATAGTTCAGAAATATGATTTACACCCTCTTCAGTAAAAGAACTTATATTTTGCATTTTGACATATGCATTCTCATACATCTATACTTACTCCAATTTTCAGTTATGTTTTCAGTATATACATGTTTTCTCATGATTTCAAATTTAGTGCATCATCTTACATACTCAGTATATTAAAAGTATTGACCGTATACTTTTCTTGCGCTGCATCATTTTATGATATAGGTTTCAGTGCTAGCTCTTAGGATCATGGTCAGACAGATCACAACTTCCAGTCAACAGGAAATGAGTTCTGTATTTTTTGGAACTCTAGTCAGTTAGTAGTTATAGTAGTAATTTCAGTTGTTATACATTGATTAGAGATAGTTGGGGGTCATGTCCCGACTAACTGTAGTTCAGTGTTAGTAGGGGCTTCATAGACATCCAGTTAGTTAGTTGTATTAGTTTTCAAACGTCTTTGTATTTTAGTTTACACAAGTTCATTTTATTTCAATGCTCTTCAAGAGCTTAGCACACATTTTAGCTTTCGTGTTATCTTTCAGTCTGTATCTCAGTAGTATGCCAAGCCAAGGGTTAGCTTTAGGTCACTCGTGACTCTAAGCACCGTGTCGCATTCAGGGTGTAGGCTCGGGGCGTGACAACTTTACTGCTTTCTTTGGTTTTTATCCTTATATTAATCATTAATATTTCTGTAGTTCGTTAATTTTGGTAGGAATATGTACATGGAAGCAAAGTCATGAATAGTATGCAGTAGTAAAATGATATGGTGAAAACTAAGTGTGGGGTGGCCACATAAAAAGTTATGTATGGGAAAAGTCTGAGTATCCCATGAGCTATCAGTACTTTAGCCATTGGACATCCAAGGAATTGTTTGTACCCTTGAATTCATTATTTTGTGGTACTGAGGACAGTGCCAAATTTTAAGTGTTGAGTGGGAGAAATTACTTGAATGTTTGCATGTTCATGTTCTACTTTTTAATATATCATGCTAGCAGTGAATGTTGTTATACAACCCTTGGGTGTTGTTATCAGTATTTTTGACGAAGGGAGTCCTTTGAACCGTCATTTTTAAGTCATAGATTATTGACTTTTCTCAATGATTGATAGATGATAACCATCTTGAGAGAAAAATCATCTTTAGGATAGTTACGGAGTAAACAATCACGCTTTGTATGCTAGGTGCTTATTCTATAATTTCTTAGAGAACATTAGGTAACTCTCTTAAAAATATTGTGCATAAAAGGTAGATAGGTTTTATTTGACATGCATAAGGCTCTAGAGTTGACTCTAAAAAAATAAAATGGTCTTGAAAAGGTTTCATGAAATTCAGTTGTATTGTTAGGTGACGAGTTAACAGAGAGCCAATTTTATTGTTTATGTGTCATTGTGTAGGTGAGTATATTGTATATTTCATATGTATTTTGATATCTAGAACTTGCCTCATGTGTGTACAAATGAATCAAATCATGGATTCGAAAGATATGACTTAGGCATTTCTTTGTCAAGCTAATTTTTTACTATATTTTTGTCTACCCTTTCATTATTCGTAGTTAGCCCCTTTGAGCCTTTATAACCCATTTTTGTGATTAGCCACTTAATTAGCATTTCTCCTTTATTGATGTACCTTGAATTAATTTGATACCAAAATATCTAATGTACTTGAAAGTTATAAGACTTAAAAGTAAAAGAAATAAAAGAAAAAGGTAAAATAATTGGAATAGGTGTGGTTGTTAGAGAAAATAGAATTGATTGGTATCCTTGTGAAATAAAGATATTACTTGTATGTTGTTAGTAGGGATGGAAAAAACAAAAAAGAAAAAAAATAAAAAAAATAGAAAAAACATGCTTACTAACAATGTGCGAAAGAATAAGGTGTGTTCTTAAAGAATAGGGGGGTATAAAGGAAAGTGTAAATAAAAGTTGAAATTGAGAGACATAAGGAAAAGAGCGTAAAATTGTTTGAAGAAATTGTTTTAAAAGTGCATACGGAGAGCAGTCAATATGGTGGCCACATATTTTCTACTTGTCTCTTAGCCGACATTACAGTCCTCTAAGTCACCCTGATCTTATATTTCTATCACTTTTGTTAATAGAGTATGACACTAAGGGTAAGACTATGATATATTTTATATGCATGAGAATTCTTTTTTGAGAGTGAATGATATTGTTTTACCTATATGCCTAAAAAATGTGATGTATTGTGAAAATGCAAGGGGACATCGCTCCTGAAAAATGAGAGCACGTAGATCGTTTAAACTTGGTAAACTATTCTATTTCTTTGATTGATAATATGATTGTATTTTTTCCTATGTATTATATTGGTGAATCAGTTCTAGAGGCTACATTGTCTGAATAGAATTATCTTGTTTTGAATTGCTTAAAGAACACTGTAGTTAGAACCTTGATGTTTAAATTGTCTTTTGTGATCTAGATTGGAGTAGACCTATTTGACGTAGATATAGTAGTTAGGTAAGATAATGAGTGTCTTGATAGTTTTTCAAGGACGAACAAAGGTTCAAGTGTGTGGTGGTGATGGTGGGTGAATTTACACTCTTTTTAGCCATATCTCATATTTATGCATTATTTTGAGTGTTTTGTAGCTTGATACTCCTCATTTTCACTCAATTACATAATTTTGAGCTTATGGTAGGCGTTTTATACTTTGTAAGTGAAATGATCTTGATTTTGACAAACTATCGATCAAAAAGTGGACCAAAATCTTAAAACAATATCCAAAGCAAGGTCTAGAGGTCGTCAGGCAAAGAGGAAGGCAAAGGGGTATGGGTCAGAATTAGCCCCCTCTGAAGTTTCACCCTTGATGATGGAAAGAGAAAGGCATAGGAAATGACCTTGCGAGGCGAGACCCATAGAGAGCCAATGCACCTCGCAAGGTGAGGCCCAAAGCGAGGTCGTGGCCCTCGCAAGGCGAAGCAATCCAGCCATGGACAAATTTGGTCCTTTTCCTATTCCGACTTAATGTACCCTTTTAGGTGTTTTAAACAATATAGATACCCATCCTTAGTCATTTTTAGAGGATTATTAAATGTGTGGAGACACAGAGCAAATAAAACACATAATTCTTCTAGAGTTATTTCTTTAACTCTTTCTTGTTCATCATTTCTTGTTCTTACGTAGATTTAAGATTTGTTATAAAATTTGAAGGGACTAAAAGTCCTCTTTCTAGAGTTATGACCATAGTATGAACATCATATTCTAATTATTGATTGTTATTGCAGAATATACCATACATGTTTTATTTTGTTAATCTTATACTTGATTATTATATTGCTTAACTACCAATAGGATAAATGGATAATTTCTAGTGGAACGGGACAAGATAAATCTAAGAATAGAATGTGGCTTAATTGGAGTAGGGCTTATCTGTGGACAGATTAGCGACAGGGATGGAAACTCACCTAGTTTGCCTTGATTTCATCCAATACATGAAGTTATATGAATGCCTTCAGAGCGGTTTACCATATCCCTGCTAAATGATGTAGGTATGAGGTCAATCTAAGGAGGTGGTTATACTGCTCGAAAGACCATGACCATTTTATCAACCGTGTGATTCAACAATTTAGTAGATATCGTAAACATGCATAACAATGATAATTAGATATGATATGATTACGCAAGCGTCATAGCCCTAGGTCTATCTTCTCTATGAACAACCTCTGCATATTTAATTTCTATTTCTTTTTTGCTTATGTTTAATAAGCAGTATAATCAACAACCACCCAAATATTTATATTTATCAGCTTGATTAAATATTTAGAACTAGTTTAATTTAGTAAGCAATTAATCACAAGTCTCAATGGATTTGATATCCGGATTGCAATAGCCACTTCATTACTTGTAAGACTACGTACACTTATGTGTTCAATTTGGGAGCAACATAAATAAGGACATGAATTGATTGAGTTTGCAGGTTCAACTTTAAGCCATATTTCGGCTTCCCCGAATAGTGAGAATTGGAAAAGGAATAGTCTCACATATTCCAATAATACATCCTGTGTGATATACATATATACAATCTCTAAGAAATTTTAGAGATGAACGTCATGGTCTTCGTGTGGTGAGCCTATAAATTACATTCTTGAGTGCACGAGTTGCACCATATTTTGTTTCAGGTCCCATCTTACAGTAATGTTCGGCTTTATGATACTGTAGTTTATGTTTCATGTGAGTGGGACTTCCACTTCGTGCACTGCTACTGCAGCTGGTGGTAGATCATCCATTGTTGTGAGTGGTTGGTTGCATCGAAACCTGTCAACTACAATAACACAACTAATATCAAGCCATTAACACTTGCGATAAAAAATAATAGAAAAAATCTTAAACTTGTCAATACCTTAAGTCCCCGACAACAGCACAAAAAAACTTATTATGTCCCATAATACAGATACAAGTGTATGTGGTCATCAAGTAATAAATTAATTGCAAGACATTAGGTTATCGAATTTGATAGGGACTTAGCGCTAAAAAGCTATTGATTCAATCTATTATAAATATAAGAATAATTGTTATCCAATTTCAAGAGAGATTCTTTGTTTATTCTGAAACAAGAAAGTAATTGAGAGTAAATGTTGTAGTAGTTGTTCACAGAGAAGTAAGAACTATGGCTATTGTTTTAGGAAAAAAAAAGGTTAAGACTTAACTAAATTCGAAAACTTTAAAGAATATTTCCAAATTCAATTAAAATACAGAGTCACTACTTAATTAATTAGAGGAAAATTAAGAAAACCTTTTAAAGAAATTTTTAAAGTTTAAAACAGATAAATTTTTTAAAAATTAAAAGATTTTGGATAAGAGGTTCATATTAATGCTTCGAAAAGGGTTTTGAGGCACTCGAAGTATCCTCTAACTCGCGGTTATCCTATTAATTTTGAAAACTCTTATTTAAGACTAACATTTAAGAAAAAGGGTTTTGGTTTATTAAGTGAAAAGAGAATCAATATGAGAGAAATCGATTTTCGAAGAAATGGTTAGTCAAGAAGAATTCAAAGAATGTTCGTTTACGAAAAAACCATAAGTAACTTTAATTGGAATTGGCAAGTAAAATCAACTGGAAACTAATTAAAACTAAAAATTTATATTAATTAGTTGAATGAATAAGCTAATTCGCTTGAAATTATGGTACTCCAATGGGGAAAGTCAACTAAGCAAAAAATAGTTAGTATCATGCAACTTCATAAAAATTATACAAGATAAATAAGTAAATCAGTAAAGGAAAAGAAATTGGGTTTAGGCAACTTAAGCCCAAACCCCCTAAATCGTCCAAATTTGGACTGCTAAAATCCCTTGGGGATGACCCATTTCTTCTGTTGCATATCATGGTATATCGATGTGTACTTCTTGTATATTTGCTTCCTTCTCATGTGTATTGGCACTTAGGCCATATGCCATCTCCTTTGGGCCTTAAGGTCGACTCGAGCTGCAATGGGCTTCCTTGGCCCGTCGAAAATGCAAAGGATGAGAGAGTCCATTTGGACTCATGCGAGAATCACATGCATAGAAGACAAAATAAGGATTAGTGAAATGGGAATAAGCACAATAAGCAGAGGAGAAACTCAATACAGATTCACGCATAAGTTAAGTTTTAATACGAAAAATATATCAAGGAATTTAATAGTTTATAGACTCATAACTATCATACCAAAAGTGGAATATCTTTTCTATACAAGGAATGCCTTACTTTAAATATACAACATTGGTTTAACTTTAATCATAAACAAGGTACAAATATCATTGACAATTATATCTTAAAGGTAGACACCAACAGAATGGTTTTTTAAAAGGAACAAGAGTGCATATTGAAGATAGTGATTATCTTTAAAGTTCATACGGAAAATCGGTTATTGGCTAATCATTCAAAGTTCCTGGAGATATACCTTAGATAAACCCAAATTCCTGGAGAACCACAAATTTACATTAGAAATTAAGAAAAAGCATTCTAATAGACTTGAGAACACACGAAGGAGCTAAAGTCGGCACTTTAAATAGAAATGTCTTGTCCAGGTACAAAAAAAATTGGATATTAAATTAGTTATTAAATTAGTTTAAATATCAATACACAAAGAGATGTCATAAAAAAAGATTAACGACCTATTTAATCACGATTTTGAGATAAAGACATTGATGGACATGCACTTCGACCTACCAGATATAACATAGAATGCAAATATATAAAAGTTCATATTACGACTACGTACATGACTAGTTGTACTCCTTAGACTTGATGACAGTGAACTTTACAAGTGAAATTGATACCTTTGGATTACTATCTTTGTTCAAGTAGAGGTATATAATGAAGAGAGCTAATGTTTGAACACTTCAAAACAACCAAAATAGGACACTCCGAGCCAACATCATTTTTCATCTTTCAAAGGAAGGGACTGATTTGAAGATGCTTACTCTATATTGATTAAAGCGAGAGGAGCAGATTTGTATTTAAAATCAAATTTTCTTATAGACATGATTTTTTTAAATTTAAACAACATGCCAAAGAAACTTGTTCAAGACTAAGTTTTAACCCCAAACAAATGACACGATCAAATACTTAGACATGAACATGAGCCGATAAAGGATTAATTGTCAAAATTACACATGAACTGGAAGGTCCAAAAATCAGTAGGAGAAACATAGCCAGAAGGAGGTTTAACCAACAATAAACATCCTAGAGGAGTTCAAAAGAGAAAGGAAAGAGGATAAACTAGAGCAATGATTCTCAAGGCTTTAATAGACAATGAAAGAATCGAGAAGCTTTCTTAATCATATTCCCTGGTATTCATTTGTTCAAACTAGGCCATCCATAATACAAAGAACCAAAAGAAGATCAAAATACATTCTTTCACATGAACATTTGAATACAAAAGAATCAGAACTATAGGAGAAATTAACTTTGTCATTCTTTGTGACTTCTAGGGAAGAGATAGAAAGTAACTCCCCCAGGGTCTGACGCATCTCTCTTGACTAGTCTTACTTGGAATATTGAACCAAGAAGATTTTAAAGAGAAGTCCTCAATCAAAACACAAATCGAGACAACGTATTCTTCATTAATTATTCGTAAACACACAAATGTTCGAGCAAACTCTAAATTTTTATCTATTATTCCTCGTAGCAATCAAATGATTTCAAACAAGACCAGCCTGATAGTTCATGAACTCACAGCAACAATACGATTCTACATTGCAAACCTCGACCGGAAAAAAATAATGTAAAGATGAAGTTTTTACCTACTTCTGGGCTGCAACCTGGGAATTAACGAGTTGATTTCTTGAGGGACTTCTGACTTTTCGATGAACTAGTGTTAGACACCTCTTGGTTTTCAAGAATATAACACAAAAGTCCCAGAAATCTTCAACGAAACAGTATGATTTTTCTTTCCATCTGATTTGTTGGATTTTCCCAAAAGCCAGAGAAAAGACTCTCGAAGGCCTTTCTACCCAAAAAAAACCTCTCTCAACAGTGAGAAGAAGGATGTATTTATAGGGAAAGATTATGGTTGAATTAAGGGGGAAACATTGAGAATTTTGGATAAATGTTTGGGGATTTCAAAATCTGAAATCCAACTTCCCCAGATGAAGGCACGTAGGTACTCTTCAGTATGAAATTAATCATTAACCAGTGATTTTGAGAGGAATACATGCATCTCATGGAGAGAAACATTTGAAAGGCCACCTGTCAATTTCTAGGAGCCTCTGGGCTCTTCTAGAACCATCAAGCTCATGATTTTCGTACCAACAAATGAAGATGAGAGAAAATAGACGGAGCTAGACGATTTGGGGGAAAGATTGAGGTCGTTTTGGTGACGTTGATGTTGTATTTTGGATGTTGTTGTTGTTCCTCATCTGGGTTTCTATTAAGGAACAAAGAAGAGGAGAGAAAGAGTTGTACTATGCGCGTTGGAAGAATTTAGTGCATTCTTTTTGGGAATTCAGAGAGAGTGTGAGGTGCGTGAGTTTTTTGGGGAAAATATATGTAAGTGTATTGTATGTGTTATGCAGATAGTGTATATGTGCAACTAAGAGAAGTGGGCCGGTTCAGAGGTGAAAGAATTGGGCCGATGGAGCTGAATTTTGGGCCAAATAATTGTTAGTTGAGGTAAGCTGATGAGTTAGTTGTTTGTAGGATGGCCACATTTGCAAAATGTAGCCAGATTTTGATGTAAGTAGTGACTAAATTGAAGTAATTTAGTGAACGACCAAAATTGAAATAGACAAATTTATTAAAATTAATTATTTGAGCTTTTCTAAATAAAAATAATGTAAAATAATCATTTGTTCATAGTAAAATTATCTTGTTTTAGAATTGAAAGACTAATTGTTCTATTAATCTTCAATTTTAAATTAAATTCGAGAAAAACAAAATTTTCTCAATTTAAACACGGTTTTTGCTTGAAAATGATTTTCAAAATAATTTTTTAAGTAAAAACTTTATAATTCCATATAATTAATTACATAATATATATTCTTACTTAAAATGACAAAATTAGCACCAGAATAATTTTGAAAATATTTTAATTTTACATGAATAATTATTTCAAAATTGCTTTGAAATTGAAAAATCTCAAAATTAATTCGTAATGTGAAGGAATAAAATTGGATGCCGACAAATGCCCCTCCCTTTGGGTAGGGTAAATGCAAAGAACCCTAAGCAAAGGGAATTGACGTTCCCAATTTTGTCCGACCACAAATTCATCTCTCGAAAATGGTTGGTTTTAGCACAAATTTCAAGGAATCATGGTCGAACTCTGATATCGAGTTTTCTACATATCTCAAGTTACATGAGAATTCATGCCACTTGTAGTTCAAGATGCTTGATTTTATGCACTATTTTTATAGAATTCCAAACTATTCCGGTTTCATAGTACGAAGAAACTGAAAAGCTGGGGAGTAAGAGGATTGGGGGGAGTTTGGAATACAGTCGAGTTTTCAACATCGAGCCCGCCTACATATCCCCGGACTCAGGGAATCAGGGTGCTTTTAGTTTGACTCAATCGGTTAAAAAAGTAATCTTTTATGATAAGACAACCTTTGGCTCAAGATGAGTGATGAATAAATCGAGCTATGAAAAAGGGGTTTGCAACCTCTCAAATATGAATGTGGGATCCTTCATACCCATAAATAAGAACTTACATGGATATAATTGCCAAAGCTCTAGGCATATTGTCGACCGAATTTGAAAGAGAACGATATTGCTTCCAGTGTGAGTTCAGAAATTACCCTGGATGCCAAACTGGAATTTTTAAAACTCAAAGAAATACCCACATGCCTTTGATAGGGGTGTGGTTTGATTGAAGTGGAAGTCGACCCTCAACTCGCATCAAAAGAGTTTGATACTCCTCTTTAGACTATATCCCAGTTCACTGCTAAGAAAAAGTTCCACATTGTGTTGCGTCCTTTTTGGCGTCGTCCGCACCTGTGATTGTTGATTTGAGAATTTCATCCTCTCAGATGCTCTCAGGAATATCTTACAACAAAATTTTTAGTAGCAACATAATTCCATTTGGAAAGATAGTTTCTTTACTGTACCCCTTTGAACTATGTCTGTCACGACCCAATTTCTCGGTCATGATGGCACCTACAACCCCCGGTAGGCGAACCAATTCCCGTAGCCCAGAACAGTTAGTAATGGGCTACAATCTAGCACATAAGGGAACCAGACGAATAAAATAGATAACAGGGATATAAATATATACATATGCGGAAACTAAACCAAACCCCTAGACCTGGTATCATAGTATAGAGCCAAACTACATACATGGAGTGCAAATAAACCAAAACTATATATACAGATGTCTCTGAATGGTAATAGAGTACATGACGCAAAAGATAAACTAAAGCTAAGCTCCGATCGCCAAGAGCTCACCCTCAGCCTGAAGTAGTCCCCAACAGATCTCCAAGCACGAATCACAGCGATCTAACGGCGATGGCCCACGCTAGTATCTGCACCCAAAGATGCAGGGGGTAGGGGTGAGCACCAAATGCGAAGCATAAGGTACCCAGTAGGTATCGTAGGCCGACTGGGCACATATAAGATAAAAATGTAGTAACAGACAGAATAGAAGCAAGTAGTCACAGAAATCAACGAAAGGTACACAGGAACTAGCCCAGAGGGAAATCACAGAACCA
>QJPP01003521.1:0-142200 GCA_003996215.1 Jaltomata sinuosa
AAACAAAAGCAACAATTATGTAAGAGAAATAATCAATAGGAGAGAATGAACTAGGGACGTGTTCACCATGGCTTTTGTAACAATGTCGATCCTAGGCTTAACCGGGTTCTTTCTATATGCGTGTCATGATGTGATTGCGTCAATTGTATCGTCTAAACGTCTCTCGACCAAATAAACAAATTTCCTTTTCTATTCTCTCGACCTCGAAAAGATGTGCTTTTTAGATTTCAATCCTAACATCAAGTAGAGTAATCCAGTTAGGGCATTAATCTTTAAGACGAGAGTTGGTAGTCTCGAATCCTTGTCGTTAATCAAGTTTCCCGGTTTTAACTTCTTTACTCAAGCAAATTAAACCTAGGCATGTTCTAATGTTTGCAACCACTAGAAAACGTGACATAATGTATGATTAACAATGTGACAATACATATATCGAACCCAACGCTACCCGGAATCTATATTGCTACGGTTGCCATGGCTCCCACAACCCTAGTTGCGGGAGTTTTAGTTACTCATGCTCGAAGAAGAAGAGAAGAAAGTCATGTTCATAAAATAATAAAGAAACGAGATCCTTACAATATATTGAGGACAATCTTCAAGTATCCAAGAACAAAAGAAACCAAGAACTCAAGAACGAATCAAGAACACGAATTCAAGAAGAGCAAACGTGTTTTTTGATCTCAAAAACAACTAAAAAACGTGTTTAAACTAATGGGTGAACTCTCCGTAAAATAAACCTATCCTAGGGTATTTATAGGAGTCAAAGAAATCAAATCCAAAACGGGCTAGGAATCCCCAAAACGCGGGCAGCCGTTGATGCAACACTGCCTAAGCTTGACGGCCAGGCTTGACGGACCGTCAAGGCAGTGACGGACCGTCGCCTGGACCGTCACTGCTAGGCAGCACCACTGCCTTAAGTTGATGGTCACTGTGACGGACCGTCACATGTGTGACGGGCCGTCACTCAGGCCGTCACTCTTAGGCAGAATCCTCTTTTTCTCGTATTTCCTTCTGTTTCCGTGTTTGTTTCCATTTCCTACAAATACAACATAAAAACATCAAAAACAACAACGGTTGCTTGAAAACGTATGATTGTTTATTTGAGGGTGTTGATGTGACGCCAATTTACGTCACTTTCGACTCTTTTTTACTAAGAACAATCGTACGTTTTCAAGCAACAATTGTTGTTTTTGATGTTTTTATGTTGTATTTGTAGGAAATGGACACAAACACGGAAACGGAAGGAAATACGCGAAAAACAACATTCTGCCTAAGAGTGACGGCCTGAGTGACGGCCCGTCACACATGTGACGGTCCGTCACAGTGACCGTCACACCAAGGCAGAACCTTCAGGCAGCACCACTGGTTAATAGTGACGGTCCAGGCGACGGTCCGTCACTGCCTTGACGGTCCGTCAGCCTGGCCGTCAAGTTGAGGCAGACGCGCGACGCGGAATTCGGACGTTTTTGGGATTGGTTTCCTAGACTCCTATAAATACCCCATGTTAGGTTTATTTTAGATATCACCTTTCAATTAGTTTTCACACGTTTTTAGAATAGTTTTAGGAGTTTGAGCGAGACTTTGAGCGCAAGCAACACGGTTTCTTCATCTTGCAAGCGTGTTCTTGATTCGTTCTTGAGTTCTTGGTTTCTTGTTCTTGGATTAATTGAGGGTATTTTCATCATATTGTAAGAATCTTCTTCCCTTTATTATGAATTTCTTCTTTTCTTCTTCGAGCATGAGTAACTAAAACTCCCGCAACTAGGGTTGTGGGAGCCATGGCAAACGTAGCAATATAGATTCCGGGTAGCGTTGGGTTCATATATGTAGTCACGTTGTTAATCATACTTATGTCACATTTTCTAGTAGTTGCAAACATTAGAACATGCCTAGGTTTAATTTGCTTGAGTAAAGAAGTTAAAACCGGGAAAAATTGATTAACGATAAGGATTCGAGACTACCAACTCTCGTCTTAAAGATTAATGACGTAACTGGATTACTCTACTTGATGTTAGGATTGAAATCTAAAAAGCACATCTTTTCGAGGTCGAGAGAATAGAAAAGGAAATTTGTTTATTTGGTCGAGAGACGTTTAGACGATACAAATGACGCAATCACATCGTGACACGCATATAGAAAGAACCCGGTTACGCCTAGAATCGACATTGTTACAACGCCATGGTGAACACGTCCCTAGTTCATTCTCTCCTACTGATCATTCCCATACGTTAATTGTTTATTTTGTTGACGATTTGTTCACACAAACCCCCCCCCCCTATTTACCAGAAACTATTGACCATCAGTCACGTACTTCACTAAAGGCTTAATCTTCACCATATTCTCTGTGGGATTCGACCCCAACCTTGTTGGGTTCTATATTTGACTACGACCGCTTACGCTTCATTAATTTGAGGTGTAGTTTGGGCGTTATCAAAAGTAGCGCCGTTGCCGGGGAATACGGTTGTTTATTAAGTCTGGTGTGTTTATTTGACTCTTAGTCATACTTTCCCGCTTTTATTTTTGTTTGTTGTTTTTGTTTATTTAGGGTATATAGTTGTGCATACGGTTGTTAATTAAGTCTGGGGTGTCTTGATGAAGTCTGAGTAATCAAGACACCCGCGTCGTGCCGCGACATTAAATCAGGCGCTGTATGGGAGGCAACCCATAAATTGTCGTTGTAGTATAGTGGTAAGTATTCCCGCCTGTCACGCGGGTGACCCGGGTTCGTTCCCCGGCAACGGCGCCACTTTTTGATAACGCTCAAACTACACCTCAAATTAATGAAGCGTAAGCGATCGTTGTCAAGTAAAGAACCCAACAAGGTTGGGGTCGAATCCCACAGAGAATATGGTGAAGATTAAGTCTTTAGTGAAGTACGTGACTAGTCGTCAATTATTTCCGGTAATTAAAGGGGGGGTTTTGTAATCAACGTGAACAAAAGCAACAATTATGTAAGAGAAATAATCAATAGGAGAGAATGAACTAGGGACGTGTTCACCATGGCTTTTGTAACAATGTCGATCCTAGGCTTAACCGGGTTCTTTCTATATGCGTGTCACGATGTGATTGCGTCAATTGTATCGTCTAAACGTCTCTCGACCAAATAAACAAATTTCCTTTTCTATTCTCTCGACCTCGAAAAGATGTGCTTTTTAGATTTCAATCCTAACATCAAGTAGAGTAATCCAGTTACGGCATTAATCTTTAAGACGAGAGTTGGTAGTCTCGAATCCTTGTCGTTAATCAAGTTTCCCGGTTTTAACTTCTTTACTCAAGCAAATTAAACCTAGGCATGTTCTAATGTTTGCAACCACTAGAAAAACGTGACATAATGTAAATGATTAACAACGTGACAATACATATATCGAACCCAACGCTACCCGGAATCTATATTGCTACGTTTGCCATGGCTCCCACAACCCTAGTTGCGGGCGTTTTAGTTACTCATGCTCGAAGAAGAAGAGAAGAAAGTCATGTTCATAAAATAATAAAGAAACGAGATCCTTACAATATATTGAGGACAATCTTCAAGTATCCAAGAACAAAAGAAACCAAGCACTCAAGAACGAATAAAGAACACGAACTCAAGAAGAGCAAACGTGTTTCTTGATCTCAAAAACAACTAAAAAACGTGTTTAAACTAATAGGTGAACTCCTCGTAAAATAAACCTATCCTAGGGTATTTATTGGAGTCAAAGAAATCAAATCCAAAACGGGCTAGGAATCCCCAAAACGCGGGCAGCCATTGACGCGCCACTGCCTAAGCATGACGGCCAGGCTTGACGGACCGTCAAGGCAGTGACGGACCGTCGCCTGGACCGTCACTGCTAGGCAGCACCACTGCCTTAAGTTGACGATCACACATGTGACGGACGTTGATGTGACGCCAATTTACGTCACTTTCGACTCCTTTTTACTAAGAACAATCGTACGTTTTCAAGCAACCGTTGTTGTTTTTGATGTTTTTATGTTGTATTTGTAGGAAATGGAAACAAACACGGAAACGGAAGGAAATACGAGAAAAAGAGGATTCTGCCTAAGAGTGACGGCCTGAGTGACGGTCCGTCACACATGTGACGGTCCGTCACAGTGACCGTCAACTTAAGGCAGTGGTGCTGCCTAGCAGTGACGGTCCAGGTGACGGTCCGTCACTGCCTTGACGGTCCGTCAAGCCTGGCCGTCAAGCTTAGGCAGTGGCGCGTCAACGGCTGCCCGCGTTTTGGGGATTCCTAGCCCGTTTTGGATTTGGTTTCTTTGACTCCTATAAATACCCTAGGATAGGTTTATTTTACGGAGAGTTCACCCATTAGTTTAAACACGTTTTTTAGTTGTTTTTGAGATCAAAAAACACGTTTGCTCTTCTTGAATTCGTGTTCTTGATTCGTTCTTGAGTTCTTGGTTTCTTTTGTTCTTGGATACTTGAAGATTGTCCTCAATATATTGTAAGGATCTCGTTTCTTTATTATTTTATGAACATGACTTTCTTCTCTTCTTCTTCGAGCATGAGTAACTAAAACTCCAGCAACTAGGGTTGTGGGAGCCATGGCAAATGTAGCAATATAGATTCCGGGTAGCGTTGGGTTCGATATATGTATTGTCACGTTGTTAATCATACATTATGTCACGTTTTCTAGTGGTTGCAAACATTAGAACATGCCTAGGTTTAATTTGCTTGAGTAAAGAAGTTAAAACCGGGAAACTTGATTAACGACAAGGATTCGAGACTACCAACTCTTGTCTTAAAGATTAATGCCGTAACTGGATTACTCTACTTGATGTTAGGATTGAAATCTAAAAAGCACATCTTTTCGAGGTCGAGAGAATAGAAAAGGAAATTCTTTTATTTGGTCGAGAGACGTTTAGACGATACAATTGACGCAATCACATCGTGACACACATATAGAAAGAACCCGGTTAAGCCTAGGATCGACATTGTTACAAAAGCCATGGTGAACACGTCCCTAGTTCATTCTCTCCTATTGATTATTTCTCTTACATAATTGTTGCTTTTGTACGTTGATTACAAAACCCCCCCTTTAATTACCGGAAACAATTGACGACTAGTCACGTACTTCACTAAAGACTTAATCTTCACCATATTCTCTGTGGGATTTGACCCCAACCTTGTTGGGTTCTTTACTTGACAATGATCGCTTACGCTTCATTAATTTGAGGTGTAGTTTGAGCGTTATCAAAAACTAATTTAGTTTCTACGGCTGAGATTAGTTTATATTAATGAGCTATTGAGGGACAGGATCGTACCACATCAGCGGAGGTTGTTACTGCAGCTTCGGTTATAACAGCACCTGACAGTAGAGAGAAGATCATCATTGCATCGGTATTTTTCTCACCTCTTTTCTTCTCAACCCCTCTTCTGTTCTCTCTTCTCCTTCGTTCTATCTCTCCCTCTTTCTATTCCTAATCCAATTCTCTTCTTCCTTGCTACATGTCTATTATCTATGGGAGCTCAGTAGGGTATCAGTCCAATTTCAATTCCATTAGTCATAGCTATCACTGTTTTTCTTACTATCAGAAAATATCCCAAAAGTGTCTAGTTGTTCAGTTCAATTAGTTCATTGTAATAATTGTTTGTTGTTATTATAATATCAGCAAATTGCCCCAAGATGTTGAGTGTTCAAATTGATTCATAATTTCCCGTGAATTCTTAGAATTTTAGTCAGATCTTACCCAGATCCTGACAATCCACCATTGATCAAGCCAACTCAAGAACTCCTTTTTCGGCAGCGTCACAATCTTAATAATCAAATCAATTGGTGTTTTTTTATCCGTCATTGAAAATTTTGTAATCTGATTAATATATTATTAAATCTGTTGATTGAATTAATAGAGTTGATTTCACCTAATTTCCTGATTCAAACTTCTTCCTATCTGTAATTCTCTTGGAGGCATGTTATTTCTCTCAATGAATCGTTAGTAAATAGAAGGCTTAATACATAATCAGTCCCTTAAATTTATCAAAATATTTTATTTAAATACTCGAATTAAATTATGTTTCAATTGAACACCTCAACTCATAAGAAAGCGTGTCAATTATACATTTTCTATTCAAATTTTTATATTTCTTTTATGTGTGTTCTTATTCATCTATTAGGTAGTTAAGTTAACCACATAATATATGTCATTTCCTTTTATTGTACGCATTCGCCTTAATAAGCCATAAAACCTCAGATATTTTTATACTTGAGATTGATGGACATAATAAAAAGAGATGCCATATTTTATCTGATAAACTTAACCATCTAATAAATGGATGAAAACACGCGCAAAAGTTATTTTAAAATTTGAATCAAAAGTGTCTAGTTGGAACACTTCTATAATGACCCTTCCGGTCATTTATACTTTTTCGCCTTTCTTGTACCATTAGAGCTTGCCTGTAGTGGCCCCAAGTCATTTATGGCTTGTCGGGACCGATAGTTTGGTGCCCGGGCCGTTTGTTTGGTCTTTATGGTCGTTTCTCATTTTAGAGCTTCAACTTTGGAAATTTTTGACTTCAGTCAACGTTCTTGATAATATCAAAAAATTAAACCAAGGTTCTAGGTCAAAGGAATTCCTTATGCAAAAGTTCGAGTTAAAGAAATACCTCGTGTAACACCTCGCCCGTTTGGAAGGTTTAAATTAACCTGTGCCTTCGGGGTAAGACTAATAGTGTTTAATATACTAAGAAGGATGTGTAATGAGGTATATAATCTCAAAATAGTCGTATGATAAGTTTTGAAGCCAAGCAAGTTGCGAAACAAAAGTCGGAAAAAGTTATTGTAAATTCCTTTAAGGGATTCTCTTTAAATTTGGGTTAAATGTCTTGGAGTGTTTCTCCCAATATATAAAGAACTAGTGGTCCCCCAATATACCAAATCGAAGGTCTACGAGTCTAGTTTTCAACGCACTAAATCGTTTGTCCATACAACTTTAGAATAGAGAGATATCTGCATTTTCGTAAGACCGCGCAAGCAGATACATAAAGGTAGGGCCCACATCCTAAGTCGATTTTGCTTTATTAAAGGTGTTCCAGCTTCGTTTTAATTCATAAAAATCACCCAAAATCTTCTGAAAATCAGTGGGAAGGTACCTAAATAATCCATGGACCTTGATGATTTCAATTCGGAAGTTTAACGGAAGTTACTCTACATCGCGAGCTCATCATTTTGGTATAGTTTTCCCCGTCGATTTCATGACGTATCTTCGTGGGTGTTGATGTAGCGAGCCAGCAGGTGTTTTCTAAGTATTTGGAAGTAGCTACGGAGTTATATTGGCGAGGTATGGATCCCGTACACTTATCTATTTATTGAATCATGATTCTAAGCTTCTAGTCACGAAAAGTTATATTTTCGATAACTTGTAGTAGTTTCTTGTTGGATTTGGATATGTTTGTTGTTCCTGCAAGGAGGCAGGTTGTTAATCTTGGGATATTAAATATTTTTGTCAAGGGAAATCTCTCCCCTACGACCCTCCTTCTTTTATTATATGTTCTAGTATTGTTTTATGGATTTCTGAGCCACGAAGTGGTATTTTGGATTTGTGGCTCTGGGCAGCCCCTTTGTCATATTAAATTGGGTTGTTATTGTTGTATGTTGATGGTGTTAAGGTGTTGGAGGTACTGGTGATTGGTGTGATTCTTATTGGAGTCACGTACGATAGTTATTGGATTGAATGACATAAAGTACGCCTTTAAGTAGTGCCTCGGGAGCTCGTCGCTCCTTTGAGATGTGGGTTGCATATTATTGTTGGATTTAGTTGCCATTTATTATTGTTATTGGCCTCATTTTATGCTTTGGAGTTGGCTGGTCGCAAGTGTGACATTAACACCTTATCAATTGGCTACGGCTCGTTCTTGCAACCTTGTCGATTCTAGCAATTATTCCATTACCTTGGTTGTTCAGGCTTCATAGAGATGCCTTTGAGGATTCAGTTAAAAGTATTCTTTTGTGATTTGGAGCTTTCCAGAGCAGTTTGAGTCTGGACGACGTTGTTCCCGCAGCTAGTCATCGGATGACAGGTAGGTTATGGCTTCCCCTACCTAGACTCTGCGTATATAGGCTATAACTGCATTAATTAACATCCTTAAGGGGGGTTGTTATAGGTTGGTACTCCAGACTTTGTCTGTCGTGTTCTTTCGTTAATTCATACGTTGTTTGTAGTATTCGCGTAGTATTGTATATTACCCTTGTTCTCCTATGTGGCCTTGTATTGACTCTGGAACATAGATGGTGGGTTATTTGAGGAATGTCCGTGAGTCCCAGACATAGAGATTATCCTTTTAGGCTGGTTATGTCTGCTGAGTAGCTGATGGGCCTGTGCATGGCAAATAAGAGTTGTTCTGAGCCGTTGGGCTACTTTTATATTTGTGTGCGAGCATATCATCCATGCAATAGATTTTCCCCTGCATATTTTACTACACTTTTGGCTGCGAGCCACTACCGATAGCTTTCCTAAATTTGCATGGCCCCGGGAGCCCATTTTTGGTACTGTTGATGATAGAAAAGGGGATTTTTGGATATTTTTCCACTGATTTTATTACTGATACTAGTCTCCGCAAGGCGGAGCACTAGACTTGATTTACTACAGTTTTAGACCCGGTTACGCCCGGGCACCCTTGGTGGGGTTTTTGAGGCATTTTCTACTACTTTAGTCCTGGACAGGGTCTGGGCATGCATATTCGAGACTGGGTCTCTATCTTGATCCCGGACTTGCTTCCGGATGAGATGTCTTAATACTGAGTTTTAGTATGGAGTCGGGGACCTCCATGGACCTTACCGCTCTGGGCCTGGGGCTTCGGGCTGCGTGTGCCGGAGGAAAGGGTATACGGTGGAGTAAAGGTATACGGGCTGAGTCCTTCCATAGAACCTGCCTGCTGGGCCCGATCGGCGCCGGAAGAGGTACATATAGAGGTTCTATTTTACACATCATATCATATCATGCATTGGATTCCACCTTTGTTTGCTATTTGTTGATTGTATGCTCCGGTAGTATGGGATGTCGGAGGGTTTGCTTTCACTTGATTGTGTTCATCGGTTGTATGGGCGGCTGTTGGGACTGTAGGTAGACTATATTTACTCATGTATCTATTTAGAGCTTGTCTTGGCACTCAGTTAGTGAAGGATTAGTGATGGTTAACCTGTTGAGGTTTCGGTTATGGGATGTCTGATTATTGTGAGGGCTAGGGAGTCCTATCTTATTGAGACACTTTTGTGTGGCCTTCTAAGCAGAGTGTGAGACTCTGGTTCTATTCTTGTGGAAAGGTGAGTGGTATCTCTCGGTTATTATGGTCTAGTTATTTCATCCTAGGGTGGTACTTGTGAGGTGATTCCCTGGTTATGCTATCATGTGATTGGATTGGTGTTATGATTTCTTTATACTGGTTGATTCCATTTTGAGTATGTTAGACTGCTCTCCGTCTTTTCCTTTTACTTGAGGTTACTGGTATACTGCCATTTTCTCAACTCTCTCTCTACTTACTTTTATTATTGTGCAAGGAATCCAGGTGCGTTCTCCTTTTCTTCACCTGTGATTCTGTGTAATTGTATCTTTGTGCTAGCATGTTTTACTTGTAGCTTTTGGTTATCTATTCTCTGTGCTAGCTCCTTATGCTCCACTTATTGCTTCAGTGACTGCTTTCTTGCTATCTGTTACTTACTGCTTTTATATCTTATATGCGCTCAGTCGGCCGATGATACCTACTAAGTACCCGTTGTTTTGGTGCTCATACTACATCTTTGCACTTTTTGGTGCAGATATTAGCTGAGCTTTAGTCGTTGATCATGTTAGAGACTCGTGCAGCTTTTGGATCTTTGAGACTAGGGTGAGCGCCTGGCAGTCAGGGCTTTTCTATATCTCATCTGTTGTATTGTTGCTCCTTGTACTTTCGGAGGAAAATTTGTATTGTATTTTGTTACTTCTAGCACTTGTATTCTATTAGAAGCTTATGTACTATTCATACCAAGTCTTGGGGTTAGTGTAGTTTCCTTTATGTATTTATATTTGAGTTTTGCTTCTGCTTATTTCTGCGTGCTGGTGCATTTTGGTTAGGTAGTAGCCCATTACTAACCGTTCTGGGGTACGAGAATTGGTTTGCCTACTGAGGGGTTGTAGGTGCCATCATGACCTGAGAAATCGGGTCATGATAGCTTGGTATCAGAGCTCTAGGTTCACCGGTGTCGTGGTACAGAAGCAAGTGTCAAATTAGAGTCTCACATATTGGTACGATGACGTCCGTATCCTATCTGCGGGAGGCTATAGGGCATTGTTAGGAAAAGGTTTATCTTTTTGACTCCTTATCGTGCGTTTCTGGCTTTATTGACTTCTAAAACTTTGGTTGTTCATTCATTCTCAGATGCCTCAGGCGAGTGCGATAGCGGTTGGTGCCGAGACTTCTGTGCCTATTGCTTAAGTGCTTCCATCAGTGCCAAGACTTCAGAGTAAGGGTTTACCACACTAGATAGGGTATGTGGGGTCAGCCCAGCCTGCAATTGGATTTATAGCGACCTCAACGCTTCAGGACACCGTGGCTAAGACTCAGAGTCCTCCGGTGAGTATTTCAATACCTGGTTCTGTGAGTGGTGTTTCAGTTTGGGTTGAGCTTCCAGTTTTTCAGCAGGGTTGTCTGTCGGTATTGGACTACGAGGTGAGATTTTCCCGTCAGACTTCATCTGGTAGAGGCTGTTTTCGGTGTGGTGAGCATGGGCACTTTGCTAGGAATTTCCCCATGATTGTGTATCCCAGACAGCCTGGTTGTTATCATTGTAGAGAGATTGGTCACCTTTATAGAGGTTGTCCCCGGCGAGGGCCGGTTAGGCCTTCAGTGTCGACTACTTAGTCCAGAGTTAGATCCCGTCAGCTTGATGCTTCTCTTGGTGGGCTGGAGGTAGAGGTTCCTGATATTGTTGCTCCAGGTTAGGCTTTCGCTACCTTCGACTTGTGATAGTCCTGCTCGCGTTGCGATTCTATTCCTTCTGTTATTTATTTGCTTATATGCCTACCTGCTACTTGTTTAAGTTGTTTGGCAACCTGAATTGTAGTACCGATATGTTATTTTATTGGTAGTTTATTCTTTAGTAGTGGATGGGGGTAAGTTAACCTTGAGAGGTGTTTTCCCAGAGTTGTAGCTCATGGGTAGTTCTTGTTAGTCTGTTTCTAGTTGGGTTATAGCGTGGCTAGAGATCCATGTGATGGTTTGGTGTATTACCGGTAGTTGGGCTGGAGTTAAGATTTTGCCTCAGTTAGGAGATATTGGTTATGCTAGTGTGCATAGATTGGTTTGGTCTCCCGAGTGTCTAGAGTCGACCCTCTTTGTTGATTAGTTTAGGAGGTTGGCAGGTATGTGGGTTGTTCCCATAGTCTCCTCCACTTCCTGGTACGTTGGGTGTTTTGTTGTATCCCTAGCTCCAGTTGAAACGAATCTAAATCGTAGTTCTTTCGATGAGCTCTTGATGTTGGCATCGTGATTGGGTCTTGACTTTAGCACTTTCGACTAACTGTTGATCGTAACCTCGTGGTTGGGTTGTTTTTTTAGGCATTTTGGGTGAGTTGGGTATCCGGCCCATTCTTCTCCTATCTTATTAAATTTGAAGTGTAGCTATGAGTAGTAAGGTAATGGCTTCAGGTTCTTATTCGAGAAAGAATTTGTAAGGTTTAGTATGTGCTAAGAAAGGATTTTTGTTTAGTTGAAAAAGAAGGGAGATGACTCTTTGTTTGTATTTATGTGTCCTAGTAGTTGCCTGAGGTGGAGGTAAAGGTTTGCTTTGGGATTGTGTGTTGGTGATTCGATCCAACCATCTACACATTGCCATGGGTTTTCAATCTATTGGTTTTTGTTTCAGTAGCAGCTGCGGTGTTGGAAACTTTCATTTTCAGGCCTAGTTGGCTTGGGTTCTTAAGGGTTCATTGGCAGCATACAGGTTCGACGAAGGTTTTTGTTGGCATGAAAGTTGGGGTTCAGAATCATGGCTTGGCAGGTTACATCGGATGGTTTGTGGCAGTTTCTATTTGGTTGCAGCATACTAGTGTCGGGAGGCAGTGGGTGCGGGCAACTTAGCTTCTTTACTTCAGTTGTGGATGCGGCTATTGGCCTTGGACACCTAGTCCTGGGCTAACCTCTGCAAGAGGCAGAATATTCCAGATTTCAGCAGTGTTCCAGTTAGTACGAGGTCTTTCTACCATGGTTGGACAGACTCAGCGGCGTAAGTTTGAGCTTCAGCAGTAGTGTATGCTTTATGTGGTCAGCTTGTGCGGGTTGAGACTAGCGAGGCTATTTTGAGTTCTGATGATATGTAGAGACTGGTAATCGCCATTCGTTTGCCCAGGATTTGAAAGCTTGTTTAATTGATTCCTCCGGAGTTGTTGTTTATGTGGGGTTCTAGTGTTGGTTAGACTTGGCCAATATGAACGAGAAGTTTGTTATGATATATGCTTCAAAATGGTTGGTTGTTTGCAGATCCGGTAGAGCATTTGATTCGAGCCAAAGGAATGAGTTGAAGGTATATGTAAAAATTTCTATGGCTAGATGGTAACTTTGAATCCCAGGCACATTTTTCCCTTGTCTTCGGGGTGTTTGGACTTGATATTCGTGGTATGGTGGACTTCTTCCTGAGGTGAGATTCGTAAGGCTATTTAACATCCAAATGGTGTTCGAGTGTTCGGAGTAGCAACAGTGTTTTCTTGAGTTGGGAGCTTAGCTCATGGTTACAGACTTCGTGGTAGGCTTACTACACTTCTTGCAGGATCGTGGTTTTGGTTTGGGTGTTCGACTTGTATGCAGCTTCCTGTTTGTGGTGCTAAAGGATTCAGTTCAGAAAAAAAGGGTTTTACGGAACAGCGGGTTCATGAGTTAGAGTTTTGGGTTGATGGATTTTCTGGTAAACTTGGTTATTGTTTTGAGGATTCTAGTTCTGTGTGTTGATCGCCTTGGTGCTCTGGTTTTGGTGTTGTGTCGGTGCTTTTGGTTGAGATTCTCGAGGTTCAGTTTGGGTTGGAAGATCTTTGGAGGTTGAAATCTAGCTTGGCTAGTAAGAAATTAAGGCTTGGTTGCTTTCTTCAATTCTGTTCTGTTGGGTGTCGTCCGGTCATGGAGGGTACCCGGGTTGTCCGAGAGAGTAGTGTGGGCATTTTATCCGGTATTCTTAAATCTCTAGTATCCTCTTCTTTCCTGACTTTCGCAGACGAAAGTCTTTTTAGTAGTGGATGATATAATGACCCTTCCGTTCATTTACACTTTTTTGCCTTTCTTGTACCATTAGAGCTTGCCTGTAGTGGCCCCAAGTCATTTATAGCTTGTCGGGATCGGTAGTTCGGTGCTCGGGCCATTTATTTGGTCTTTATGACCGTTCCTCATTTTAGAGCTTCAACTTTGGAAATCTTTGACTTCAGTCAACGTTCTTGGTAATATCAAAGAATTAAACCAAGGTTTTAGGTCAAAGGAATTCCTTACGCAAAAGTTCGAGTTAAAGAAATACTTCGTGTAACTCCTCGCCCGTTTGGAAGGTTTAAATTAAACCCGTGCCTTCGGGGTAAGATTAATAGTGTCTAATATACTAAGAAGGATGTGTTATGAGGTGTATAATCGTAAAATGGTCGTATGATAAGTTTTGAAGCCAAACAAGTTGCGAAACAAAATTCGGAAAAAGTTATTGTAAATTCCTTTAAGGGATTCTCTTTAAATTTAGGTTAAATGTCTTGGGATGTTTCTCCCAATCTATAAAGAACTAGTGGGCCCCCAAATACCAAACCGAAGGTCTACAAGTCTAGTCTCTAACACACTAAACCATTCATCCATACGACTTCAGAATAGAGAGATATCTGCGTTTTTGTAAGACCGCGCAAGCAGACACGTCAAGGTGGGGTCCTACATCCTCAGTCGGTTTTTCTTTATAAAAGGTGTTCCAGCTTCGTTCTAATTCATAAAAATCACCCAAAATCTTCTGAAAATCAGTGGGAAGGTCTCTAAATAATCCATGGATCTTGATGCTTTCAATTCGGAAGTTTAACGGAAGTTGCTCTACGTCGCGAGCTCGTCATTTTGATATAGTTTTCCCCCTCGATTTCATGGCGTATCTTCGTGGGTGTTGATGCAGTGAGCCAACAGGTGTTTTCTGAGTATTTGGCAGTAGCTACAGAGTTATATTGGTGAGGTATAGATCCCGTACACTTATCTATTTGTTGAATCAAGATTCTAAGCTTCTAGTCATGAAAAGTTGTATTTTTTGATAACTTGTAGTAGTTTCTTATTGGATTTGGATATGTTTGTTGTTCCTTTAAGGAGGTAGGTTTTTAATCTTGGCATATTGAATATTTTTGTCAAGGAAATCTCTCCCCTACGACCCTCCTTCGTTATTATATGTTCTAGTATTATTTTATGGATTTCTGAGCCACGAAGTGGTATTTTGGATCTGTGGCTCTGGGCAGCCCCTTTGTCATATTAAATTGGGTTGTTATTGTTGTATGTTGATGGTGTTAAGGTGTTGGAGGTACTGGGGATTGGTGTGATTCTTATTGGAGTCACATACGATAGTTATTGGATTGAATGACATAAAGTACGCCTTTAATTAGTGCCTCGGGAGCTCGTCGCTCCTTTGAGATGTGGGTTGCATATTATTGTTGGATTTAGCTGCCATTTCTTATTTTTATTGGCCTCATTTTATGCTTTGGAGTTGGCTGGTCACGAGTGTGACATTAACACCTTATCAATTGGCTACGGCTCGTTCTTGCAGCCTTGTCAATTCTAGCAATTGTTCCATTACCTTGGTTGGTCAGGCTTCATAGAGACGCCTTTGGGGCTTCAGTTAAAAGTATTCTTTTGTGATTTGGAACTTCCCGGAGCAGTTCGAGTCTAGACGACACCGTTCCCGTAGCTAGTCATCGGATGACAGGTAGGTTATGGCTTCCCCTACCTAACTGCATTAATTAACATCCTTGGGGGGTTGTTATAGGTTGGTAACCCAGACCTTGTCTGCCGTGTTCTTCCATTAATTCATACATTATTTGTAGTATTCGCGTAGTATTCTATATTACCCTTGTGGTCCTGTGTGGCCTTGTATTGACTCTGGAACATAGATGGTGGGTTATTTGAGGAATGTCTGCGAGTCCCAGACATAGAGATTATCCTTTTAGGCTGGTTATGTCTGCTGAGTAGTTGTTGGGCCTGTGCAGGGCTGATAGGAGTTGTTGTGAGCCGTTGGGCTACTTTTATATTTGTGTGCGAGCATATCATCCATGCAATAGATTTTCCCCTGCATGTTTTACTACACTTTTGGCTGCGATCCACTATCTACAGTTTTCCTAAATTTGCATGGCCCCGGGGGCCCATTTTTGGTATTGTTGATGATACAAAAGGGGATTTTTGGATATTTTCGCACTGATTTTATTACTGGTATTAGTCTCTACCGGGCAGAGCACCAGACTTGATTTTATTACTGATACTAGTCTCTGCGAGGCGGAGCACAGTGGGTTTTGAGGCATTTTCTACTACTTTAGTCCTGGACAGAGTCTGGGCATGCATATTCGAGACTGGGTCTCTATCTTGATCCCGGACTTACTTCCGGATGAGATGTCTTGATACTGAGTTTTAGTATGAGGTCGGGGACCTCCATGGACCTTACCGCTCTGGGCCTGGGGCTTCGGGCTGCGTGTGCCAGAGGGAAGGGTATACGATGGAGTAGAGGTATACGGGCTGAGTCCTTCCATGGAACCTGCCTGCTGGGCCCGATCGGCGCCGGATGAGGTACATACAGAGTTTCTATTTCACACATCATATCATATCATGCATTGGATTCCACCCTTGTTTGCTATTTGTTGATTGTATGCTCCGATAGTATGGGATGCCGGAGGGTTTGCTTTCACTTGATTGTGTTCATCGGTTGTATGGGCGGCCGTTGGGACTGTAGGTAGACTATATTTACTCATGTATCTATTTAGAGCTTGTCTTGGCACTCAGTTAGTGAAGGATTAGTGATGGTTAACCTGTTGAGGTTTCGGTTGTGGGATGTCTGATTATTGTGAGGGCTAGAGAGTCCTATCTTATTGAGGCACTTTTGTGTGGCCTTCTAAGCAGAGTGTGAGACTCTGGTTCTATTCTTGTGGAAAGGTGAGTGGTATCTCTCGGTTATTATGGTCTAGTTATTTCATCCTAGGGTGGTACTTGTGAGGTGATTCCCTGGTTATGCTATCATGTGATTGGATTGGTGTTATGATTTCCTTATACTGGTTGATTCCATTTTGAGTATGTTAGACTGCTCTCCGTCTTTTCCTTTTACTTGAGGTTACCGGTATACTGCCATTTTCTCAACTCTCTCTCTACTTACTTTTATTGTTGTGCAAGGACTCCAGGTGCGTTCTCCTTTCCTTCACCTGTGATTCTGTGTAATTGTATCTTTGTGCTAGCATGTTTTACTTGTAGCTTTTGGTTATCTATTCTCTGTGCTAGCTCCTTACGCTCCATTTATTGCTTCAGTGACTGCTTTCTTGCTATCTGTTACTTACTGCTTTTATATCTTATATGCGCTCAGTCGGCCGATGATACCTACTGAGTACCCGTTGTTTTGGTGCTCATACTACATCTTTGCACTTTTTGGTGCAGATATTAGCTGAGGTTTCGCCGTTGATCACGTTGGAGACTCGTGCAACTTTTGGATCTTTGAGACTAGGGTGAGCGCCTGACGGCCGGGGCTTTTCTACATCTCATCTGTTGTACTGTTGCTCCTTGTACTTTCGGAGGCAAATTTGTATTGTATTTTGTTACTTCTAGCACTTGTATTCTATTAGAAGCTTATGTACTATTAATACCAAGTCTTGGGGTTGGTGTAGTTTCCTTTATGTATTTATATTCGAGTTTTGCTTCCGTTTATTTCTGCGTGCTGGTGCGTTTTGGTTAGGTAGTAGCCCATTACTAACCGTTCTGGGCTACGGGAATTGGTTCGCCTACTGGGAGGTTGTAGGTGCCATCATGACCTGAGAAATCGGGTCGTGACAACTTCATTAGGATTTCAGATGTTCAATTGAAACAAGACTTAGTTTGAGTGTCTAAATGAAGTATCCTGACAAGTTTAAAGGGCTAGCTATGTATTAAGCCTAAATAGAATGACCAAAACTTTTAGGGTCTGTTTGGAAAGCCACATGATAATTAGAATTGGTGTAATTACTAGAGTTACTAATTACCAGCCTAGTAATTACACAACCTAGTAATTACAACGACCTGTTTGGTTGCCACAATGTAATTACAAGTATACTATTTGGTTGCACAAGTGTAATCACAGTAATCACATGGTTTTATTAAACTTTTAAAATAAAAGCTAATTATCAAAAACTAAAAATTTATACTAACAATAAGGGCCTTTATAATTGATATTAAAGTAAATATTTAAGATATATATATATATATATTATTTTTTGAAATATATTAATTAATAAACATATATTCTTAACTAATATTATATAAAATAATTAATTTATATTTTTTAAATTAGTATATTTTAATTAAATTAATCATACAAACTTAAAGTATATGATTTTTAAGAACATCATGAATGCATGTTTAACAAAAAAAATTAATATTATAAATATAATGTCATAAAATTATTAAAACATTTGACAAAAAGACAATCTATCAATTCTAACTAAAAAATGAATAATTTGCAATAATATCAAGTCAATACTAGTAAAACAAATAAATTGGAATTGAAAATATAATATAAGTTTAAAATTTAAAACAAAAAAGTTAACATAATACTCTTATGTCAAATTTTAATATAACGTATCTGAATATGATTCAAAAGAAAAGGAAAACCCAAGTATATAACCTTATTCAACAATGAATTCTACTTTAATTTAAAAATTAGAATACTAACTAAATTATGCTAAATAAAAAAAGTAAACATAAAACAAATATAAAATGGAGAATACGAACAATTACATAGAATCACAAGAAGCAAGGTTTGAAAATGAATATAAATAATATAAAATATAAAATATATATTTTTAAATTATTAGAATAATAAAAATAAAATAGAATTTAAAATAATAGAAATAAAAAATAAATTAAAACAAAAAAATAAAAATAGAAATAAAATGACGAAATTAGAAAGTAATCAGTTTGTAATTATACCATGTAATTACCAGCAATTCACAGCTCCCCTGTGAATTGGATAGTGTAATTACCCCCTGCCAATTACACTCAATTACATGCTGACCAAGTAATTACTTGGCCAACCAAACATGCCAAACTATGTAATTACACCAAATTCAATTACCAGGGTTGCTTTCCAAACAGGCCTTACTATGCAAATCAAGAAAGAACTCATGAATTTTGTTTTCATGTTAAATCTTTGTCTGAAAATTAACTTCTTTTAGTAAATTAGCGTGTTAGAGAGCTAGTGTTTTTAGCCTCTTCTTAGGCTTTTCGTGAAGACGTTTAGAAGAAAAAACATATAAGCTGATTGAAACATCAATGGTAGACTCTATATTTGTTTTTATATATTTTTTATTGGGTCCTTCACTTTCATTACATCGATGTGGATTGCCTCGTGAAATAGCAATAGAACTTTTCCAGCTGGTCTCAGGTTTCAGCCCCATCTTGTATGTTATCCGTTCTACGCGGACTTCTGTTTTAGGCCAAATAACAAAGGGTGCCTCCACAGGTTGACATCCGATCCAACCTAGTAGTAAGCAATTCGCCAAAATTGAGGGTAGGAAAAAAGAAAATGAGAAGAGAATTGTAAGGTGAGGAATCGAATTGATTACCAATATCCCAATTGAATCTATGGGGATTGCGAAGGTGAGGAATTCATAATTGAAATTGAAATCACAGAACACTGACAAACAAAAAAGTTTGATATTAATTAGTTCAAGGACTAAATTAGCACATTTAATTTTATTAAAGGTTAAATGTGCTTGGTTGAATAACATAAAGATCAAAATCACAATATATCAATAACTCAAGGACTAAAACTACAATTTTCTCTTTTAAAAATTTCCCCTCTTCTTTTTCAACTTACGCTCCGTGTCCAACTCGCGTTTCAGTAGACTAATCAAAGCAGATTCTTCGTATAAAATTACACATCAGTTGTAGCCCACACTGAAAAACTCCACTTTCAATCTGCCACAAAATTCTTAGACTAATTAAGGTTAAGTTTAGCATAAATTAGCAATCAGATTCAACTTTAATTAGGTTGTTCAAATGTGACAAGAAATTACCTTTTGTGTTTACCTTTAATATGAATTAGTGGGTCATACTAGAGAACAACGATGTCGTTTTACATTGATCGTGAGGCTTCAAAGGTTCGTTTTTTACTCCATTTCTTCAAGTTTACAACTCCCTTTTTTACTTTCTTGTTATTATTATTGCTTCATAAAATTCTTAATTTTTGTGTTGTTGTTGTTGTTATGGATATCAGCTATGGAAGAGAATTTCTACGGAGACTGCAATAGAAATCAATCTTCTTGCGGAGAACTGGAAGTATATACTTGGCGGTTTGATATTTCAGGTCAGGGGGGAATTTACATTAAAAAAATGGTGCACGTGAACCCGTTGTTTGTCAGTAAAATTAGTTGTATAATATTAACTATTGACACCTATGCTACAAGAATACTAATTAAATGATGTATTTGGTTAAAGGTTGAGTTATTTACCTTGAGACTAGAGAAAAATTCCCACTAAGTACATTTTTTCCTTATTGTTTAGTGGTGCACCCATGTTTTAGAAATTCTAGAATAGCCTCTGTTTCAGGTTCATATTGATTGACCTCTATTTTCTTTGTTGCTTGGTTAATAATAAGGCTTTGTTTCCCCATTATATGAATATAGATGATTCATGTAACCGACCTCGACTAGTTTGAGATAGAGGCGATTTAGCCTAGTAGTTTTTGTTGTATGTAGGTCTGCGGCACGAAAAAAAATTATTGCCTCTGCATGGACTTTTAAGTGAAAAAAGCGAGACTCTTGAAGCTTGTAGTGCTATATATGTAATACCATTTGTGTGATTATAGCAGCTGGATAAAATGAGAAATTTATAGATAGATCAATCTTAATTTCGAAATATGTTAATTTTTTTTGGAAGGAACTGATAAAGAAATAATCTCACATAAACTGGAACGGAGGGACTATGTTGTTTAGTGGGGTGGGTTGGTTTTAGTTGAAGATGCTAGGAATCATTGATCAGAGTCGCTTTTATTTATTGACAAAATTATGGCTTATCTGCTTTAATGAACTATAAATTCAGGTTTAATCTTATTTATTGACAAAATTATGGCTTATCTGCTTTAATTATGGCTTATCTCTTCACTCTGAATGTTTTCCTAAAGTCCATAGTTTCTCTTTTACTACTTTCTGTTTCTTTTTCTGTGTCTAGAGCAGGGAGGGGAAGGGGGGTGAGTACCAGAAGTTTGAGCAATCAAATTTTGCATTTTCTTTCACCTCTTATTGAATGATGCAATTTGTTATTTTTATTCTTTTTTACATACTTTGCTGTTGTTGGCTACTATTTGTCATTGTCATATTTGATACATCATTTGCCTTTTAGTTGTTCCGTAATTGGTTTTCTTCATGACCTTAGTGTTATGAGATCTTTCTAGTTGTAAAATGTCTCACCTTTCTTCAGTACATACATGGAATTGCTGCTCGGGGGGTTCACTACATACATCGGCCTGGACCTACTCTTCAGGATGTCGGCTTCTTTCTTCTTCCGGTTGGTTTTATTGGTTGTTGGTTCTCTTTATCTCCACTCCCTGAGGAGATGCTCACTCATACTCTTCCTTTTTCTTTTTCTTTTTAAAATGAAAACTCCAGGAGCTTGGGCAAGACAAAGGTTATATAAGTGAAACTGTATTCACCACACTCTTTCTGTCTTTTGTCTTGGTGAGTTGTTTTTGGTAATTTTCAGTTACCAACTATTGCTGAATCTCGCTGCGGAATATTTCCATAACTTCCAACTGATTTTGGAGATTTTAGTTGGTTGGACTTTTCAGTTTATTTGCCATTTAGTTTTTGATGTTGTATCTTCTCGTTCTAACTCTTACTCATGTTTTTCGGCAGTGGACATTCCATCCTTTCATTTTCAAGATCAAGAAGATCTGTACAGTTCTGATATGGTGCAGGGTTTTGGCTTTCTTAGCTGTAAGTGACCAGTCCTCTTGAGCGTCATTCTTGTGTTGTTTCATATGTGAAAGTCTCAATGAGTTTCAACTTATCGAAGAAAAAAAGAAGAAAGTCTCAACGGTATCTCATCATTTCTCTATTCAGTTTAAATGTTGGCAAAGATAACTTTAATTCTCTTCCTGAATGCTTCATTATTTATCCTTAGGGTTACCCACAAATAAGAGAACATTTAGAGAGAAGTCATAGTATCCGATATGATCTGCTAAGTCGTTGAATGATTGTCCACTACAGGTTTGTCAGTTCCTTCGGATCATCACATTCTACTCTACCCAGCTTCCTGGTCCAAATTATCACTGTCGTGAGGTAAAAGCTTGTGTCATTTGGTTGATAATTGATGTGCCACTTTGCACTTTTCTGTTGTCTATGAGCTGCGTGTTATGTTAACTGTCTATCTTCTGATATTGCAGGGTTCAAAGCTTGCCACATTGCCTCCTCCGAATAGTGTTTTAGAAGTTTTATTAATTAATTGTGAGATATATTTTTCCTTCCCTCACTGTATTTATTCCGTTGTTCTCGTTACAATGTGCTTATGGCGATGTTTATGAATATGCAGTTCCTCGGGGCGTGCTTTACGGTTGTGGTGATCTGATATTTTCATCTCATATGATATTCTCTCTAGTCTTTGTGCGGACATATCATAAATACGGGACAAGAAGGTAGTATATTAGCAATTGTATACTCTATAATATTATGTTTTGGTAGAACAGTCTGATATTCAGATTAGAGTTCTGTTTCCGGTGAATGAAAACATTCTATGGGTGAATTCTGGGGGAGGTAGTTAATTCTGAATTGTATCAGCATCAGAGAACCTCTTTCCCGTTTACTTCTTTTCTTCTTTTTCTTCAATCTGACCATGGTTCCTTTTTCTCTTGTGTTCCATAGCACTGAAATAGCTTCATAGGGTACAGGATTTATATGTTATAAGCTTGAACTGCTGGTGCTTTCTTCCTTTTCTTTTCCTTCATTTTCATTTTGTTGGTTTTCTGTAATTTCAAATGTAATTTTAGTGATTGCTCAATTTGATTCTGCAGGTTTATAAAACTGTGTGCTTGGTTAGCTGTTATTGCTCAGAGCTTCTTGATTGTTGCATCCCGCAAACATTACACTGTGGACGTTGTTGTGGCATGGTGAGTGGAACTCTCAGCTTGACGATCTGTGTTGAACGTTTGTTTCCAAGTAATAGTCTGATTTGATTGAGCCCTATTACTTTGTAACAGGTACACTGTTAATCTAGTAGTGTTCTTTGTTGACAAACACTTGCCAGGTTTAGCATCCTAATCCTCACATTGAATGGATTTAATTTTGGCTACTTCTTCTACCTGCCCCTTTCTCGCTTTTTTGCTTAAAAGGAAAGGATAAAAAATTTGCTGAACCACTTTCTTTCTTCCAGAGCTGCCTGACCGAACTAGTGCAGCGTTGTCTCTACCACTGAGCAAAGATAGCAAGACTAAGGAAGAGAATCACAAACTTTTGAATGGAAATTCTGGAGATCCTGCAGAATGGGTATAGAGAAGCGTACGTTCTGGAATTGTGTATAGATGTGCATAACCCAAATTAATGAAAAGATCATTGAATATGGGAGCACAGTGCATGTTGAAGCAGTGATGAATGATGTATAGACGATACATGGAGTGCAACTAACCGAAGCTGGTAAAATGCACTTCTGTTCAATATCATTACAAGGTTGGTTTGACAAATGATTCCTGATGTTCCTCCAAGTTCAATAGTTCTGGTTTATAGCGTAGGATACAAAATCCATGTTCCCTTTGGTTAAAAATTATCAAATGTATAATAGATTCCATCTTCAGTCAATAAATTATCTTTTTAGTTTTGTACTCCCGAAGTTCTCGTGTTGCATCCCTCCTTTTCCCGAGGGTTTATCGGAAACAACCTCTCTACCTCCACAAGGTAGGGGTAAGGCTTCATACATACTACTCTCCCATACCCCACTTGTGGGATTATACCGGATATGTTGTTTTGTACTCTCGAACTTCTGGCTTTTAATTTTTTCATAATTTTAGTCTAGCCATCGATTAGTTGGAGTGACAACACTAAGAAATGTTTGAATTCCTGTTGAGGCAACACTAGTGAATCCTTCCTATATGTCAAGTCTTAGTGAAATCTTAAAATCTAAGCTGTGGTGGATAAAGTCACTGGTACTTGTGTTGATAGAAGGTAGTGGGTGTTAGATAAGTTAGTCACTCCACATGCTAACCCGTACTTGTTTTGATAGAAGGTAGTGGGTGTTAGGTAAGTTAGTCACTCGCACATGCTAACCCGAATGCTACTGTCATGTTAGAAAAGGGGATGAAACTGAGGTGCTCTCAATGACTAGAAATTTAGCACAGATGACCAAGGACCTGCAAAAGTGACTGGGATAGATACTAATCTTACAGTTGATGTAACATGGGATGTAAAGAGCATGTAATGTTCCTTCACGCAACAGTGGCATGGGGTCAGTAGGTTCAATTGAATGCCTTTGTCCCATATTAAAATCCTGTATGGATGGCCAATTACCTCTTTGCTGGAAGGTTTTACTTAAAAAGATGGAGACTGCACCTAACAGCACATGAAACTTCTTGCTCTTCTAGCAGTGTGGTTGTTGCCATGCTCTAATTCTCTAGACACATGATAGCCCATATCTGCCTTGTATGGTTTCACATACTAGTTATGTTGGAATTATAATGTAGATATTATTTACGCGATGAATAATAATGTGGATCGGTATGCAGCAATTGATAATGCAGGGATTGTTGTGTGTGACCTTCAAATGTCCAAAATCCATGAGCAACTTCATTATATAAGAAAAAAATGATCCAACATTTATCCTTTGGTTGCACGCAGCAAATGCATTTTGACAACTATAGTTCCAAATCTAAATATCATATCATATAATGGGATTTAGAACTTATCAACCTCCGCATTAAAAATGACATTTTGAAGTAAAACATTTACACAAAACATTGAAAATGGGACTTATCTTTGAAGTGTTGGACCCTTCTGTAGATTTTCTTAGTGAAGAAGATTTCTCAACTTCTATAGGCAATCCCATTTACGAGACGTATCGAGGTTTTCCTTGCTTGCATTGTAGGTAAGTGTACCGGAAAGCTAGTCCGAAAAGAATGTGTAAATATTTCCTTAACACACTGCACATGAGCTCTTCACTCTACTATGAGGGTATGTTAAAGTGGAAGAGCCAAGAGATGACAAAAGCAAATACCATACAAGCTAAAAGGAAATTCAAGAATCGATGACCATTCAAACAAGTTCTCCTCTCTGAAGAGGAAGATACTTGTGCAGGGGCTGCATTTGTAGCCAAATCATTTATTTCATTTGTTTGCTGTGCTGATTCAATGTCAGTTGGCCCAACAACATTGCGTGCAATTGAATTGCATATTTCACAAGTCCTGGAAAAGTAACTTCAAATGGTTATATGGCTACAAAGAACCAAAGATGATTACAAAAAAGAACAGATTTACAATGAAAAAGATGATCTGTCAAACTTACACCTCAACTATCAATTGCAATCGTACTGAACAGTAACCATTGGCCAGAAAGTATTATCAAGAACGTAACGAACTAGCAATTATAGTGACAATGAAGAAGTAATGGCACAAGATGTTAGGTTAGAGAAAAAGAATACCTCCATTTGTGGAAGGAGGAAGATCCAAAGTAAAGCATATCAGTCAGCAGATGAAAGAACAAAGATTTAAGCATCATGAATGTTTAAATTTATACACTGTAAAGGAGTTAGGATTCAGGCAAATATTTCAATAACCACCTGCTGTAATTGTTTGGTTTGAAAAACAAATTTGTTTTTGAATAACAAACACACAAATTTTCGTAAATACTAGAAACAGAATACCAAACTTTCGTTCTACGACTTCTATAGTTGCATAATGATCAAATCCAAATAGACAAAATTGAGGGAAAGATTAAAGGAAAAGCGCAGATTATCTCAGAATCCTTACACTTTCCCCTTTGTGTTGCAATGCCAGGATTAAGAGAGATGCTTTTGAGCTTATTCTCCTATTCCAAAGTAGCATATTTTACTGGAAAAGCTAACTAGATGTTCTTTATCCAAAAATGATTCAGCTGTTCCTAATTGGAGATAGAATTTTTGCAGTAGAGTACTGATTATCATATTAACATGAGTAAATTTGCTGTGTTGTAACAGAGACACGAATGAATCCGACCCCTCCACCCTCCCCACACACAGAAGAGATACTAACTTCTTACCGCAGTTTATTACTTCCGAGAGAGCTAAGTCATTGCATATGAATCTACATTGTCCATGAAAGATATGGAAGCAAAACTAAAACTGTTACCATTTACCAATACTATAGATATCGAAAACAGTAAACGCTGTTCCTTGTCCAAATTCACATGACACATTATATTTATTCACTCGAGATAGTTTGGTTTTTGGATTTAAATTATGATTCCATATCTCCCTTTAGTCCTTTCACTTAAACTCAAGTATCTGTCCAAGTGAAACAAGCCTAAGAGATGCATCTTAATATTTTCCAGTAATCCTTTGGGTCCATTTATGGTCAGTAATCTTTTAAGACTCGAGGAATAAGTAGCATGTAAGGACAGAAAAGTATAACTCTTCGACGCGAAAAATGAAAATAAACACTTTCCTCCTCAAGGACAATCTCCACTTTGATAAAGAAATGTATATGTCAAATTTCAGTTAGAAAACAGAAACTAAAGAGCAAAAGCTTATAAAAGCCTATAGTAGGAAGAATCAACACAGTACTTACAAATCTGAATTATACCTGTCCTTGCTTTAGTCTTTTGCTTTTCATTTTATTCCAGCTTCTTTAATTAACTTTTGTCTCTTTTTCCATTAAATATATCATGAGATCTCTTTCCAGACAAAAACAGACATAACAGACCAAATCTCTATGCTACACAAACAGAAAAAAAAACATTATTCTTACAGAACATTCACTGATTATCGAAAGCACACACTTCCAACATTACAGATCATTTACTGACATCAAAAGCACACACTTCCAACACAGTGAAAGAATCTTGGACATAACATAAGCCAAAAAAAGGACATCATGTTGAGATGTCAATCATCGCGCCTAATATGCAGAGCAATTATCTTAAAAAGGCCGATTTAGGGATCTTTACACAAACAGGCAGATTTACAGTTCACTTTTTTTCTTTTTTGTAACTCTATCCATCAAGGCTAGAACAAATAGGAAGAATCACTAGTGTTTTTTGTCTCCGCTGAAAATTTGAACCTCAGACCTCAGACCTCATGGTTCATTAACCCACTTCATTGATCACTAGGCCACACCCTTGGATGCACAGATTTACTGTTCACTTTTTCTAGCCGGTATACATATATTATATAGCCGGGTATATTTATTGTTTACTTTTTCTAGCTGGTACACATAGATTATACACTCATTATACATGATCATACACATATTATTCTTATATCCGTCGGCTATTTTTAGTTTAATCGGTTGGGTGGACGGCAATTTCGGTTAATTCTTCTAAATTCAAAAGACTCTTTGTTTGTGGTAAAATTGACCTTCCACATTGATCATATAAGCATCAAATGTTCGAAATTCACCAACCATAGAACTAAAATAAAGGAAGAAAATCCAGATAAAAAGGAAAAACACAAGTTTTTGGTGTAACTTACTTATTTCCCTTGATTTTGAACCATGTTTCAGCACAATGCTTATGTGCAGCAGCCAAATCATCTTTACATGAACATCCCAATTCAATAGCAACCCCAGACTCATTTCCAGAACTCACTAAACTCAAATGGCAAATTCTACAATCTCTTTCAGTTTCCCCCAAATGCACCTTACTTTCATCATCTCCATTTTCTATATCAACTGAAACAGCAGACTCCCTGCCACGTGGGTAGCTGCTATAATCATCTTGATGAGACCCGTCAACACTGACATAAAACTGAGAACAACAAGAACCCTTGTCGGTGTCAGAGAAACCGACACTGACGGAGCTCCGGCGACTGTTGCCGGAGCACTCCAAATCCACCTGAGGCACCTCTACTCCTGCCATTTCAATGACCCAAAAACAGAAAATTCACTTCAAAGATTTGATTTGTATGATACACTTGCATCTATAGATATGAAGAATTTAACGAAGTGGGTTGATGAATTTGGTGATGTATTAACTCAAACATATTAAATTTAGCACCAAAAAAGAAAGGAGAACAAGAGAGAGAGTTATTAAAGTTTTTAGCGAATGGAAAAGAGGGGGAAAAAGAACAATAACGTAAAAAGCGAAAGGCTCATGGTTGTGTTCTAATAGCTGTGAGACAGGGAGGGGCCTACCCCCAGGGGGGTCACAGAGGGGATAGTGAGATGTGATGTGATTATACCGTAGGAGCAGTAGTTTGGTGGAATAAAATATACTTAGATTTTAAGTTACTAGTATATTGTTAAGATATTTTTGTACTTTGGGATAGTAAGTTCGTTATCATTTTTATATGATTATGAGTGATTCTTCTGTTTTAATTTATTTAGCTTATTTTGATTTGATATTAAGAAAATAAAAAAACTTTTGAATTTTGTACTTTAAATTAAAGATACTCTTTTCGTTTATTTTTACTGGTCACATTTCACTTTACGAAAGTCAATTTGACTAAATTTCAAAGATAACTTGAAGTAGATTAATTTAATATTTTAAATTTAGATGATCGAAAATTATATAAAAATGCTATAAGTTGCAATTTTTCTCATATTAATATGATGAAAAAATACATCTTAAAATGTTGGTTAAAGTTCATGCAGTTTGACTTCGAAAAGCAAAACAATGACAAGTAAAAGTTGGCAGAGGGAGTATGTCAAATGTACCAAAATTCCTTTTTATTTTTGTGGTCTTAAACATGTCATATAGAAAGTTGAAATTAAAAGAATTGCTATAAAAGGAAAGACTAAAAATAAAAGTAGGTCAAATAAATTAAAAAAAAGTAGTAAGAGATTTATTTATAATTAATTAATAAATAATTTAGTTGTATAATTTTTTTGACGCTACTAATGCATAAAATTTAAATTCTAAAAAATAGAGATATCGAATAATCTTAATAGCTCAATTGATTAACTAAGTAAAATTTTACTTTATTGATGGGGTTTAATTCTCCGCTAATTTTCCTTCCCTTACCCTCAATTCTTTTTTTCAAAAAAAAAAGAGGTTGATGAAGCTTTACCAAAATATAATCAAATTTAATTTTCAGTTCTTACCAAAATAAGTTTATTTAATTATTACTAAAATATGGTTAATATTATAAAATTTCACAGTTCCCCTTTCGTTATCTTCCGCACTCCCTGTGTAAGCTAGATTTAGAATTTGAAGCTTATAATTATAGATTCTAATTCTTTTGAGTTATTGAGTTCTAAAGTAATAATTTATATACATTCAATAGATTTCTTAAGACATATATAAGGTTTTAACTAAAGCTATTGAATTCAATCGAATCCGTAAGATATATATACTCTAGCTCGGTCCTCAAAGCGAAGATCTCAAACACACTATATATACTCTAGCTCCGCACCTAAAACCAAAGATCTTAATGATCTTGTAAGTAGTTAATCAATTTTTTTTTTAAGAAAGTCTCATAATAATAAGGTTTTTATAAAATGCGGAATCTGAAACTGATCACAAAAGTCAATATTCTGAAGCTGACAAGTAACTCTTACCAATATATGACTTTTAAGTACATTCACATTCTTACTCAAATGTGAGTTAAGCCTGAATGTGAGATCTAATCCAATGGACATAACAACAGTACTTTATACTTTAGTGATATTGTAGCTTGTAGGTAATCTCCCTCACAATTAGTTAGTGTTGGTTGATCAAAATATCTTGAAAAATATTTTATTTTAAAAAATAATTTTTTTGAAAATGAGGAACATGACTCTTCAATGAAAGTATGAAAAATAAGTTTCATAAATGATATTTCAAATTCATTGTCTCCTCTTCACTCATTCAATGCCCGCAAACCCCACCCCTTGATCATTCCACCCTTGACACCCCACTCCCCACCTCATCTCATCGCATAGAATAATATTTTTCTAGTTACTTTTCAAACACCAAAAAATAAGTAAGAAATTTATTTCATATCTAACACGCCGTAGATTAGTGTAGAATAGATCTGTAAATATTTTAATACTTGGAAAAAAGATAAAAGAAATGTTTATCAGTCTCGAGGAGTACCTTTAGTCAAATTATGACTTCATTGGTTCAGATTTCAGACCTTAGGAAAGACTTGTGACTTCATTTTTGGTGCTTGAAAAACATAAAATATAGTAAAAAATTAAAATAAAATTATTGGTTTTCCATTTTTGTGACCCTGGTGAATATAATTACACATGGAATGGTTGGTGTAATCAGATTAAATTCAACTAGGTAAATTAATTCCCCTTTCTTTTTTCCCTTTTTAACTCTATTATTGGAGTTGGTGGTGAATGATGGCAATCATAATTAATTGGCAACCATCGAGCACTTCATGTTTTATTCTTTAATTATATATTTTTTTAAAAACCAATCAAGATATTTTTTGTTTCCTAATATTGTATTTTCATTCTAAAAATTGTTTAACAAGAAATTAAGAAAGAATTGTCCCAAATAAGTGTAATTTGCTTATAAGTGTAAACCAATTCTCTTTGACACGGACTTTTTAAGTTATACCTTTAAATTAGTCAAAAAAATCTTTCAGTAATACCTTATCATATTTATTCTTTTTCAAAAAATTTAAGGTCCGAGTATATGTAATGTGAAAAAGAAAAATAGGAGGCGAGATTAAAGCAACTAAAATTCTACTTAATATGTAATCTTGTATGTAGGTGTTTGTTGAATACATAATACATTTTATCAACTTATTAATAATAAGGGGTCGTTTAATTGTAATATTGGAATAATTAATTAATTTCAGCATAAAGTCTTGTAATAGGAACAACAATACAAATCGATTCCCTCTGTCAACGACACACTGAGCTTGCCTAGTACGGTTTACATCTCTAATGTGGTTTCAAACTATTGCACAAGAGCGAGTTTATCTAATGCACATCTGAAGAATAACGATTGCGACTAATACATGTGTCTTTTATCTCGCCTACAATAATAATACATGTTTTTGTATATAGCTAGCACATGAAATTTTAAGACGCGATGATTTATTAACCATAGTACATATTATTACTACAACAATAACATATCTCGTGTATCCCACAAGTAGGGTTTAGAGACAGTGGTGTGTACACAGTCTTACTTATTCTTTGTGAAGGTAGAGAGACTGTTTCCGAACCTATTAAAGTAAGTAAATTAGTACTTAGTAAACACCAGGGGAATAAGGAGCAGGGGCATAAGCAACATCTTTAGCAGCAGCTCCATTGCTTGATAGCTCAATCATTGCACGGTGTGGGCCGTTCCTATGTTTGTTGCATAAATCTGGCAAATATACTCCTGCACATTTCCAACATACATAATTTTTTTAAAAAAATTACTCTAAAATCATAAAAATAGTACGAGTTTAAGTTCTACGATACATATTAAATAATAACCCGATAAAAATGATAACTAACTTGCTTTCACATGTACAAGTTAAAGTTTACCTAGTAGTGAAAAAATCTTTGGCGGAGCTATCTGTGTCAAAGGGTGTCAATTGACACTCTTCGTTAGAAAATTACATTGTATAATTGGGTAATTGAATTTCTTTTAACTTCTTTACATATTTACTTCCTTATATTTTGATCCTCTTAACAACATTCCTAACTCAGGCCACTAATTATCATTTTATATAACTTAAATCGAAATAGGAGTTAATGTAAGTGTCATATACATATTGCTTGTCTGAATAAAGAAGAAAGTGGTCTTAATCAACTTTAAGTTTCGTGAAAGGCATAATTACTATTAGAGGAATGTCCCATTGACACAAGCAAACGTGTAATTAATTGAAAGGAACAAGTTTTGTTACGCACGATATCTCTCCAAATTAAACTCATTACAAGCAAACATCTTATGGTTATGGATCACTCCATCTTAAAAGTGATACCAAAGATAGATTACGTTTTCTAAAAAAAAGTTTATCACCAACTTCTTGTGCCAAAATCCATTTTTAGTATTTCTAACTAATGAAAGTCGATTTGAATTTGTTATATTTGCACAAACACTTCTCCATAATTCATTCGTAAGAAAATTACTCCTAAAAAGTTGCCCCTTCTTTTCCATTCTATCCGACACGTACTAACTACAAAGTATAATGTTTTCATTTTCTGTTTTTGGTTTCCCAACCCGGTGTCCATTACTTGCTTTAATTTGATATTCTATTAATTCATATTCGCGTTGAGAAGTCTCGCTTTTGATATCAAAGTTCATTCTCATAGACGAACATGAAGAGGCCCGATTAATTCAAATTTGTATCGTGAAGTATCACTTTGGATATCAAAGACGACTGCATTCTCAGGACACGAATACTAGAGGGTGCAATTAATCCAGATTCGTATCGAGAAGTCTCACTTTGAAATATAAAAAACGACTCCATTCTCATGACACAAATATGAGAAGACTCGATTAATCCAAATTCGTGTCGAGAAATCTAACTTTGGATATCAAAGACGACTCAATTCTTAAGGCACAAACACGAGACTTCCGGTCAAAGTTGGAAAAGGACTTACCGTCCCACCATAATCTTTACCTTTGGTGGCAATTGCTTATAGTCGACTATTAACAATGTTGCGAATTTACTATTACTACACCCTCCGTTTCAATTTGTTTGGCCTACTTTTTTTTTTAGTCCGTTTCAAAAAGAATGTCTCTTTCCTTTTTTAGCAACTCTTTAATTTTTAATTTTTCACATGGCATGTTTAAGACCACAAGATTAAAGAGCATTTTGGTACATTTGACATATCTTTAATTTATGATCAGAAGATTTAAAAGCTTTTTCTACTTTCTTAAACTCCATACCAAGTCAAAATAGGCCAAACAAATTGAAATGGAGGGAGTGCTATTTAAGAAGTCAAACATTAATATTTTAATTTCTTTAACCACGACCTTTTATATATTTTTAAAATATTTTTCTAATTATAAAAAAGTTGCAATTTATTGTAGTACTTTTGATTTTAGATAGGAAATTGTGGAGGACACGAATTAGAGTAGCAGTGTGTTGCCTTGTAGTATGATTTCTGTAGTTTTTTGTGCTTCGATTTCTGTTATTATTTGTTGTTTCTTGTACTTCGACTATTATATTATTTTGCCGTAGTTACTCTCTTGTTAATAGTTGTTGTTTTTGTAACTATCGGCTATTTCTTGTACTTCTGTTACTTACTTTTCGGGACTGCTTTGGACTATTTTTTCATTGAGTCAGGGATCTATCGAAAATAACCTCTCTACCTCTGAAATATAGGTAAAGTATGCGTAGACTCTACCCTCCCTAGACCCCACATTGTGGGACCATACTGGGTATGTTGTTATTGTTGTGTTTTGATCTTCTAATTATGTCAATTTTGTTTTTAAGAAATGTAAAAGTTGGTGTTATGAATGGGACAAAGTTGTTACCTTCTCCGGCAGCCAAATTGTAATAAAGGTCAACAATGTTAGGACAGTGTTGGTAACAAGCAGCCAAGCAGGGGAGCAAAGCTTGGCAGCAAACTGAGGCTCAAGCAGAGAATCAGAAGAAATCCCAACAGAGTTTCTATCAACACCACAAGCATCAACACATTCATCTGTCTCAATATGTTCCTTTATTTTTGCAACAACAAACTCAGATGTCTTGCATTGGTACTCAACCTTCCCATTTTTCCCTGCTGAATTTTCCAACAAACACCTCTTCCCTGATGATGAAATCGCGAATGCACAAACATTTGTTGGCAACTCCTCGCACATGAAATCCCCTGAGATGATTAATCAACACACATATATAATAAATGTTATAGTCGCACAATTCAACATGTTCAGGTGCCAGGATTTTAATTACCAAGAGAAGTTAAAATATAAAAAAGTCTAGAAGATTTGACATAGAGTATATTTACATTACAAAAATTATCTATCCATACTATAGTTTTAAAGTGAATGGGTGTCAAGTATGAAGTAACATCCCTTGAAGAAGAGTGGCACATGTCAAGAGATTTAATTTTGGATTCAAATATCACCACCCAAGTAGCAAAAAATATTTACACGTGTTTGGTGCATGAAAAATAAATCAAGCCTAGACGTGAGAAGTGTATTGTTACATAATATAATTAAATAATTGAATTTTCTATCTCTAGTAGTTTAACTTTTTAAGTAATTTGATCACATATACAATTCATAACATATGTGAATTATTGATGCAGATGTTGTGACAATGATAACCCCACAGATAGAGGAACCACATTTCGCTCGAAGGATTGAACGGAGATAATGCATTAAGTTGTTCGCGACTCGCGAGGGACAACTTTTTCCTCTTCCTCATAGATCTCAGTTGAGAAATGAATTTAATTAACTACATGCATGTTACAATCCATAATTTTCTTTTTTCTTTTTGCCGTGTTTTTGGTACAAGTGTAATACGTAATGTGAATTTTTTTGTTAGCGTGAATAAGAAGAATACTAGATATACATGAGTACGTACCCAAAGCGCCTTGAAGCAAAAAGGTGCTAGCAAAGAAAAGAATGGAGGAGTATTTAATTGAGACAGCCATTTTCTATATCCTTTTCTTTGTTCTCTACGTGTTTTTTCTTTTTCTTTTTTTCCTTTTTTTTTTTCCTTCTCTTTTTCTTTTATCCCTTTTTATTTTTTTTAATCTTTTTGGTTTTGTGTTGAAGAAGAATGGAGGGTTTATTGAATTTATATAGGGAGCTAGGGTGAGGAGGATGATGTTGCGGTATGATCTATAAATTGTTTGGCCAATGACTTAGTTCGTTTTCTTTAATTTTTGTGGATGCTATATGTTAACTCTTTTTAAATTTTTATAATTACAATTCTCAAGTTGTAATAAAGTCTTCTATGACTTGGATCCGATTACTAAGAACAATGCAAATTGATTGGCCATCTTGGTAAACATATATCCATGCATAAAATTTTCGCATATCTATTGCACAATATTATTTGGATGATGTATTAATTGATGTATGGGTAGTACTACTTAATACTAGTAGCATAATTCAAGATGCGACAATTTATGTGGGATAAAATGTGAAAAAAATATGTGTATACGTTAACATGTATGGATAGAAGTGTACGTTCTAAAACATGCTTATAAAGTATACGCAATAATCCCCTCGTACTATTCATGTATTATTATTGACGATATGACAGTCCCTTTAATATTTTATAGTATAGGATGTTTATAGAATTAATTATTACTTACTGCATAAACAATTTTTGCATTATATATAGGAGCAAAATTCTCACATTTACCAAGAGACACTCACCTAGCTAGTTCGATCGAATTGAAAAAAAAAATCTGTGAATTATATTGCATGATTAACCATTGTTGGATTTGACTTCTGTATTGGATTACCGTCATCAAGCGCCCTCCTGATCTTGTCTCTTTTTTAAAGAATAAAACACTCGAAGATATTAAAAGAGAGAATCTTAATAGCTCAGTTGATTGATTATCTGAACTTTTACTTGTTTAGTGAGGGTTCGATTCCCCACCTCGTAATTCCTCCCCGATTTCCCCTTTCCGTACCCCCAATTTTTTTATAAAAAAAGAAAGAAAAAAAGAGGTTATCTTCTAAAGGTGGTCAACTCAGCCAACCAAGCAAAACACAAGACATGAGTTAGTATTTGGATGGTTGAAAATGATGAAACCTACAAATAATAATGGTTGAAGTTTAGGAATTTTTGAAAGAGGATGATGAATAGTGAAATATTTGTGATAAGGTTTGAGTTGCCCAATAACTCTAATGATTTCAATAGCCTAATAAATGTCGATTATTTAGTTATCAAAGATGAAACATGGCAAGGAGAATTGGGTGGCCTTTAGCCAATGTTAAGCCCAAATAGATTATATTTAATTCAAGTGGATGATAAATGATTTCAAATGAATCTTGTTGATGCAGATTAGCTATTGGGGAATGTATTGGAGCTTACGTTCGGTTTGAAAGGCATAAGATAAATTAAGTACTCGTTGGTCTATAGATATTGCAAGCATTTTTTGGGCAAAAATTATTTGGCCATAGAATTTGTCTAGTTTTGGGAAAACCCCCAAAATCTCAAAATTTATATATAAAAAAAAATGGTTTTTGAGGCAAAATATAGTTGTTGAGTTCTTTTAAAGTTTTAAAACTTACCCCAAACTTTTATATTTTATAAAAAAAAAAGTCTATATGTTTATGACTCCACCTAGTTCTATCTACCCTTTCCCATCATTAAATGCACTCCTGATCTGGAAATGCATGCTCGTCGTGAAGAGATTGTTCATAGAATGTGAAAAGATTATGTTAAAGAATAGCTAGTTACTATCGTTATTATTACTATTCATTTTTTTGCTCCGATGATCTTCGTAACTAATTGTAATTTAATGAATTGTAGTAGCTGATAATTGTGTTATTAGTAGTTTTTATTTAAATATCGTGTTATGATATTTGAATGATGTATTATTTAGTTCATTATAAAAATAATAATTTTGTGTCAGCCTTATGAGTATTTTTGATAGTTTTTAGAACTTATAGGGATAAATCACGTTTCATGTTTTAAGTGAAATATGTTTTCAAAAACTATCATCATAAAATGTTGAAACTTCAGTCCAAATTTCATCCTAATCTGATTTTTTCAAAAATATTTGGGAATCTATGACCAAACGCTAACTAAGACTTGATTAAGTATAATTTTTCAATTTTCATGCTTTCAAAGTGTTTGATAAAATGCATAAGTGAATGTTTCGTGGTCAAGTGCTCAATGCTCATGGGGATGAGCGGGTGCTACAAATGAATTATATGTTAACCATGCAACTTACGTCGTATATGTTGGAATGATGTGCTTGGACACTTTCGGAGTTGAATTGTTTAATGTTAAGTGATTCGAGATTTTAAATGTAAAATATTTACTTGAAAGTCTTTGAAATGTTTCATGCTTTGTATGGCCCCTTCATGTTTGGTTTTAATGATGATTATGTTGATGATGTTTGGCTACTTGTTGATGTCTCTTGATTGAGTTGATATGCCAATTTAGTCTTGTTGTGACCCAAAAAGAAGGGTCAGGCCAACATGAAGAATGCAACGTTGCCCAATATCTTGTGGTGGCCCAAAAGGAAGGGTTGGAACAATGCAAAATGTTACTTTAGATCTCCAAAAGCCTTGAAGTGACCTAAGTAAAAGGTAGAGATATGTTTTGACACTAGATATTTTAAATGCTCACAAGCCTTGAGTGACTTAGAAAAAGATATTGGGGTCATGTATGATATTTATTTATATATATAGTAGTGCTTTGATGATTTATGTGATGGATGTTTGATTACTTGTGAGTGCGCGGTCATTGATGATATGTTTAAGAAAAGATCATGGATATTATCTTGTGTTAATTAAGAATGCTTCATGATGATTTTATATTTGTTTCAGTACTTAATGAGATCGTCAATGATATTTATGGGGGACAACTACACAAATGCCCTTTAAAGGGAGTGGCTTTGTATTTTTGCCCCCCATAAAAATGGTCTTACAAAAATAGACTTCCTTGTTTTTTATGTATAGAGCAACTACCTTTTTGCCCCTCTACACCTCAAATATTTTTAAATAACTCTCAATGCTCATTTGTCTCTCAACTTTTATATATATTTCTTTTTCTCTTTTTCTCTTTTTTCTTTTCTTTTTTTTATTTCTATTTTTTCTTTTTTCTTTTTTTTTTATTTCTATTTTTTTTCTTTTTTTCTCAACCTTTATTTTTCTTTTATTTTTTATTTTATTCTTTCTTCTACGTTTTTTCTTTTTTCTCAATCTTTATTTTTTTTCTTTTCTCCTCTCAATTCTATTTTTTTCTCCTTTTATTTTTTATTTTTTTATTTTTCTCAACATTTATTTTTTGTTGTCTTTTTTTTCTTCATTTATTTTCTTTTTTTCTCAATATTTATTTTTTTCTCTCAACTTCTATTTTTTTATTTTTTCTTTGGTTTTTAATTTTTCTTTTCTCTTTTTTTTTAATCAATTTTTTTGACCTTTATTTTTTTTATGAGATGCTCTATAACTCTTGCCTTAGAGGCAAAACTTAGCTCAAAGACTTTCAAACAACAAATTACGCCTCATTGGCAAGAGTTGACACTAGCACATTATGTCTTGATCATGAGATGCTCTATAACGTTTGCCTTAGAGGCAAGACTTAGCCCAAAGGCCTCCCAAAAAATAAGTTATGCCCCGTGGGCAAGAGTTAACACTACTTCATTGTGTCTTAATTTATGAGATGCTCTATAACTCTTGCCTTAGAGGCAAGACTTAGCTCAAGGATTTTCAAACAACAAGTTATGCCCCACGAGCAAGGCTTGACACTACCTCATTGTGTCTTGATTTATGAGACATTCTATAACTCTTGCCTTAGAGACAAGACTTATCCCAAGGACTTTCAAACAACAAGTTACGCCACATGGGCAAGAGTTGACACTATCATATTGTGCTTGATTTATGGGATGCTCTATAACGCTTGCCTAAGAGGCAAGACTTAGCCCAAGGACTTCCAAATAACAAATTACGCCCCATGGGCAAGAGTTGACACTGCCACATTGTGTCTTGATTTATGCGATGCTCTATAACTCTTGCCTTAGAGGCAAAACTTAGCTCAAAGACTTTCAAACAACAAGTTACGCCTCATTGGCAAGAGTTGACACTAGCACATTATGTCTTGATCATGAGATGCTCTATAACGTTTGCCTTAGAGGCAAGACTTAGCCCAAGGGCCTCCCAAAAAACAAGTTATGCCCCATGGGCAAGAGTTAACACTACTTCATTGTGTCTTAATTTATGAGATGCTCTATAACTCTTGCCTTAGAGGTAAGACTTAGCTCAAGAATTTTTCAAACAACAAGTTATGCCCCACGAGCAAGGATTGACACTACCTCATTGTGTCTTGATTTATGAGATGTTTTATAACATTTGTCTTAGAGGCAAGACTTGTTCCAAAGGACCTCCAAACAACAAAGCACGCTCTTAAGTTTACTTCGATTTCAAAGAAAGAAGATCTTCTTTGCGGATTATCCAACTTTTTTTGTTCATTAGCAAAAAATAATAGAGGTTAAGAAAAAAGAAAAAAAGAGAAGAATAAAAGAGAAAAGAAAAAAAAAAAGAAAAAAAAAAAAGAGAAAAAAAAAAAAAAAAAAGAAAAAAAAAAAAAAAAAAAAAAAAAAAAAAAAAAAAAAAAAAAAAAAAAAAAAAAAAAAAAAAAAAAAAAAAAAGGTTGAGAAAAAAAAAAGAACAAAAAAAAAAGTTAAGAGAAAAAAAGAAAAAAAAAGAAAATAAAGGTTGAGAAAAAAGAAAACGAGAATTAAAAAAAATTGAGAAAAGAAAAAAAAAGAAAAAAGATAAAAAATTAAAAAGATAAAAGAAAAAAGAAAAAAAAATTAAGAGTTGAGAGACAAATGAACATGGAGAGTTATGGTGTAGAGGGGCAAAAATGTATATGCTCTATACATAAAAAGAAAGGAAGGGTATTTTTTAAAGACTTTTCTTATGAGGGGCATAAATTGAAGACCACTCACTTTTGAGGACACTCCATGTAATTTCCTGTATTTATGGAGTATTATTGGCCCAACCTCGGTCAAGCCTCAAGAGCCAGCGGACTAATTTGGATCAGGCCTATAAGCCTCAGTTTCAGATGAGCTCGAAAGATCGTAAACCGATTCCACCCAAGTAGAGAGTTGGGTTGGGTTGGCCTCAGGGGCCGAATGCATTTTGATGATTCTAATGTTAGGTGTTTGCCCCGATTTTCTTATCATAATTAAATATTCTTCTTTTATTGGAAGGGCAAAACATTTACAGAATTAGTTTTACTTTTACTTTTCCTAATCTTCAATATTTGGCTAATCCTTTTTTTGAGGAAAATAATTTGAACTCCTATAAATTAAAGTTTTCTCTTCTCACTTTTTTTTTGGGTAATAATCTCTCTTCTCACTTTACATCATAACAATATAGTCATTTATGGTTGGAGAGTCGTGTTTTGGAGGAGTTTGATATTTTTGTACTATTTATTGTATTTGTTAATTGCTCATGTGTAGGTCAATTAATCAAACGATGTTAAATTATTGTAATTTTTTAAATATGCTTTCTTTTTGTTGTCTTATTTATTGTTGTCTAATGTTTACTTTGTTAGCTTCTGTATGATACTTGGTTATTTGATCTTAACTAGGAGTGACAAATGGGTCATTTGAGTTGAATTTGGGTGAAACAAAATGGGCTAAATAATGAGTCATAGTCCAATCCCTCAACTTGACCATCATTTTTATTAGGGAAAAGGGTAAAAAAATATCCCTCTACTTTCAAAAATTGACTACATTTACCCTCCGTCATACTATCTGGCTAAATATACCCTTTTCATCATCAAAGTTTTCACTTGTACCCCTCAATTGGATGAAAATATTCAATTCAACAAACATAACCCGAATTTAAAAAAAAATAAAAAATCCTAATGGTTGGGGCGAGCGATTATAGATTAGTTTTTCACTGTAAAATTCAATTTATTCAAGCTCTTTGACGTTGACTGTCACACACTTAATCAAATAATGCATTAAAAAAATACACTCAGTAGATTTTTATTCCAAATAAATTAGGGGAGGGGGTATTTCTTAATATATTTACAATAATAATAAATATGTCTCGGTTCAAACTAAAATTGAATTAGCTATAATATATTTACAAATTTGAAGAAATTGACGCAATTTAAACTTTTGATAAGTTTGGTTTTTATAGCATTATTTAATTATTAGACTTGTGCCCTTAAACTTTTCGAAAAACTTGTGCCTAAAAGAAACCATAAATATTTGTGTGAATATAAATCATCTCATTGAGATAAAACAAGAAACTTAAAGTTAAATTATTTTTTAATATAAAAAATATTATTATTTGAAACAAATTAAAAAGAAAAATACATCACATAAATGAAAACACATAATATAATATAATATTAACCATATTTTGAACATAAAACTTGCTTTATAATAGATTAGGATTTTTTTTTAAATTCGGGTTATTTTTATTGAATTGGGTATTTCCATCCAATTGAGGGGTACAAGTGAAAACTTTGGTGACGAAAGGGGTATATTTAGCCAGATAGTATGACGGAGGGTAAATGTAGCCAATTTTTGAAAGTAAAGGGGTATTTTTGACCCTTTTCCCTTTTTATTATTTTCAAATTTACATTTATCAGTTAATCCTCAATAATTTAGTAACTTGCTATTTCAATTTTCCTACCACAATTTTTTTCATATCCAAAATTCAAACCCAAAACCTAATCGATTACCTAAAACTAGAAAAAACATGAAAAATACCTATATGAATATTGTTCAATGGGAGAAAAAGAATATGTAAAGAACGAGGTATTTATCATTGTTAGATTATCAATAGAACATCAATAATTTATGTCTATCTTTACATGATTTTTATGTTATGAGATGCATCAATGCAATTTTGTACCTTACTCATCCTTTAAATTTTGTACCAATTTTTTTTAATGTTTTTTGTCCTCTACAAGAAGTAAGTTATAATAATATTTCACCAATAATAAGGATTATAGTAACCTATATTTATTATTACCAAAAAAAAAGTAACCTATATTTATAGCCCTCTATGATAATGAAAAAAATATAATTATTTATATTCAAAAATCAAAATCTAGAGTTGTACCATAAAAGCTAAAATTAAACATTTTCATGAGTCAAGATTGGACATCATGATGAGTTTATTTGGGCTTTTGATTTATGATGGGTCAACTTGGACTAGCCCAAATCAACCCATCATCAAAATCACTCTAGCTCAAACCCATTAAAACTTGTAAGGTTAGGCGAGTTATATGAGTTTTGGTTAATTTTGTCATCTCTAATTCTAACAGTGTGATCGACACTTTTCTATACATTTTTTACGCAACACGAGCTTATTTTTATACTATGTTTTGCGCTCGTCATTTAAGCCTTGTCTCGGGACAAGTTTTGGCTTTTGACATTATATTTTTTTAAAAAAAATTAAAATTATGATTTGGAATCTCAAATCATGCTTTTTGGAGAATTTGAAATTTGAAATTATGATTCCAATTGCATGTCCAAACACTAATTTGAAATCATGATTTCATATCGCATGTCCAAACGCAACTTTAAGTGTATATCATCTCATACAATTGTATTTCAGTATTGGTACATGAATGTTTCTTGCACTGTGATCTGATATGATGCTCTTTTCATTTTATGATTCGATGAAATATCGTGAATATTATGTTGAATTGCTAGATATATATATGAGCCAGGAGTATGTCTTTGTTGCATTCTGGAAAAATACAATGTTGTGCGACTTTTAAATGTCAGGCGTGCTATGTTGGTATGGAACTATGAGTATATGTAGTGGTATGTATTGGTAGGGTGTCATTTCCTTTATGCGATTTTTTTTTTTTGGTGATCATGGTGTCCGGGTTAGCTTTTACACAGCTCGATTAAATCCACAGGATACCTGTCATCTCCCACCAGCAACAGGTACCAGGTAACTCTACTTTATGCGATATTAACTTGTAACTTGTAACTTTTTTTCCTTTACTAGTGGGCTGATATACACTACCCTGTCGAAATTGGTAAATACTTATTCACACAAGGTGCTTATATCAAACTAATGCAACTTATCATAGTTGAGTGATTTAATAAAGAAAAAATAATACATTAATTAACTATAATTAAATGATAGTTGTGTATTTTTCAACATATGTCATGCATTCATTGATTTTAGTACAAACACTCTATGCAAATAAGTTTTTACCGTCGAAATTATCTTCAAATTTGACCTTGTAAGTGATGTTATATGTTGTTTTTGAAATACTCGGAAGGGTAGATTTCATTTTGGATTTCAAACTCTGATTGTCCCAAATTTGTGATAGTACACTACTTCCTCTCATTTTGTCAAAACAAAATACATGAAACGAAAAAAAGGCAGCTTGGTGCATTAAAGTTTTCGCTATGCGCAGGGTTCGGGAAAGTTCCCGATCACAAGGGTCTATATTGTACGCAGCCTTAACTTACATTTCTGCAAGAGACTGTTTCCAACTGGAAAAAAAAAAGTAAAAGAAAGACAAGAGACAACTGATCGATGCAATCCCAATTGAAGAATATTCATTCAAGTTTTGATGTAAAAAGAATCTCTCGGAGCAAATCCAAGGGAATTAGAATGTAAACCCAAATTCCCCCCACATCCCTCTTTCAATGTATAAAAACACAACAATGACAACATTTGATTTTTAAAAAAAAGAAAGAAAGAAAAAATGTTTGCAGTATGTGTATATGTTGTAGTAGTACGAATTTTCAAATGTGTTTAGGGAAAAAATTAGAAAGAAACAGGGGACGGAGCTGGAGCATCAGCTGCATCATCGAGTGCAGCTCCACTGCTCGATAGCTCAATCATGGCACGGTGTGGGTTGGTCCTCTGCTTGTTGCATAAATCAGGCAAATACACACCTGAACAATCAATCGCAAATACAGTAAAGTTATAAAATTATTTTTTGTAACGAAAAAAAGAAAAAGACGTAAAATATTGATGTTGTTACCTTCACCAGCAGCCAAGTTGAAGTAAAGGTCACCAATGTTGGCACATTGATGGTAACAAGCAGGGGAGCAAAGTTTAGAGGTGAATTGAGAATCAAGCAGGGCATCAGAAGAAATCCCAACAGACTTTCTGTCAACGCCACAAGCATCGACACATTCACCTGTCTCGATGTGTTCCTTCATGTTTGTAACGACAACCTCAGATGTCTTGCATTGGTAAACAACCCCGTCTTTCCCTGCTGAGTTTTCCAATAAACACCTCTTCCCGGATGTGGCGATCGCGAAACCACACACATTTGTTGGCAAATCCTCACAGACGAAACTCCCTGAAGATCAATATTCATACCAAATGATCAAAAAAAATTACTCCTATTTTATGATACGTTTACTCGTTACACTGAGTTTGTAAAATTCACATACAGTAGCAGAGCCAGAAATTTTAAGAATAGGACTTAAAGGATCTACAACATCATAATGTGTCAATTGAAACAATTCTTGATCCATCTTTGTTGTTAAACAATTTATATATGTACAAATAATTAGTTTTCGGATGAAGGAGATTCAATTGAAACCTTTAGATAAAAAACATGCTACATATTCAAAGAAATAAAAAATATGATGCAATTATATAAAATATGTACCTAAAGTGCCTTGGAGGAAAAGGTTGCTAACAAAGAAAAGAATGAAAGAGGATCTCATGGAAACCATTTCTATTCTTTTCCTTTGTTTATATTTTAATTGGGTTGTTATGTTGATGAAGAACTCAAGGAAAAGAATAGATTTAAGAACTAATTGGTTCTTGAGATGAAGATGAATGAAGGGGTTTCTTGAATTTATATAGGGAAATTTAGGAGGACAAAGAGGAGGAAAATGCGCTATGTACTTTGAACTTTTTGTCACTTTTTTAGTTTTTTTATTTTTGTGGATACTATTGATCTTCTTTTATTTTTATTATTTTTAAGAATTTTCAACTTGTAATAATGCATATTCCCTTGCTAAATTTTGACAAATTCTCTGAAATTGGTGTGCACGAAGAGAGGGGGAAGGGTCTTTGTTAGAAGTTAGTGGAGCCCACGCGTTTATATCTGTCATTAATTTAATTTAAAATTTTATTCCTTATTATTAAAGAAATATTGTTTTGTTGATTCTCTTTGTTTGTTTGTTTATTTGTTGCAAGTTTATTTCTTGCCTTCAAGTTCTAGTTGACGCCTAACAAGTAGTACTACGTGTTGTATGATTTTCGTTAGCCCGAAAGTCGACACATTTATTTGCTTCCCTCAAAATGCGTCTAATATTCGTTTTGTTGACTTTAAGCAAATATTTACAATTTTCAATAATAACATGTAGGTATTATTGTAGGTCAATCAATTGGGGAATCAGGTATTCAATTAACATTAAGAATTTTTCATATCAGAGAAGTATTCACGGAGGGTACTGCTGAACATGTGTAAGCCTCATTTAATGGAAAAATAAAATTTAATGCGAATTTGGTTCATCCGACACGTACACGTCATGGACATCCCATCTTTTTATGTTCTATAAATGTAACACCCCGAAAACATATCCAGCTATCTAAGTAAAAAACCTCAGAAAAATTCATGTTCCAGGAACTACGGGTACAAACCACGGACCGTGGTTCAAACCACGGACCATGGTTCAAATCACGGGTCGTGGAATGGAGCCGTGGTTGGCCTTATGCTGGTTCAGCCTCTGGTCTAGAACCACGAGTGGGTTCTACGAACCGTGGTTCAAACCACGGGTCCGTCCTGTCCACTCGTGGAACTCAGATCAGAGGAGTGACAGGTCCCTCTGAAATGACGACTGGGTTCGACGACTCGTCGTCTTGAGTCGTGATTTGACCAAGGGTCAACTGTATTCCCAGCAACGATGACTCCAAACGATGACCCGCCGTTTGTTCTACGGGTCCGTCCTGTTGACCCGTAGAAATGTTCCTGCAGACTGTCTAGACGACCAGGTTCCACGAGTTGGAACCACGAGTCGTGGTTCAAACGATGATCCGTAGAATCAAACCGTAGAACCTGAAGCCGACCAAACTTCCTAATTTTTCTAAGTTAAGTCCCAGGGGTATTTTAGTCTTTTTTCACCCTTTTAACTACTAAGTGAGGTCGTTTTGACTATTTCAAGTAGGGTTTTCACCCTTATTACCCTAAGTTCTTCCTAAATCATTCATTCACCTCCCAAAAGAAGAAAAGTTCTTCCTCAAGCTTCAAGTCTCCAAGCTCCAAGTCAAGCCTCCTAAGTCTTTTCCATTGAAGTGGGTCATCTTCTTCTAAGATATGTGGTATTCAGCAATGGGTTCCTTTCACCCTTGTGCCCAAAATCCCCAATTCTTATGTTGAATTATAAACTTATGAAATTGGGGTTTTGATCTAAATTTGGGGAAAATTTATGAAATCAGTTTCTATGTTTAATTTCATGATTTCTTATTGATTTTATATGATTTGTTCATGACTCCTTCATTGGTTTTAAAAGCCCAAGTATGAGAATTGATTTCTAGCATGAAACTATGAAATTGCATGTTTTCAAGAGAAACTTGGCATGATTAGATATCATGGCCTTTATGTATTTACGAAATTGCATGCCTAATTCTTCAAGTATGAATTTAGAAAGAAAAGCATATTTTGAATTATGGCTATGCCTAGCTTTATGAACTATGACATGAAAATTTGCATGATGCCCGATGTATTTTCATGCTTTATGAATAAGATTTGGCATGAGATGGTGCCACTATGAAATGATGATTTACATGTGCATGTTTTGGGAGTAGTATTTAGCACCGAGCGATGAGGGTTCGATTACCCGTCATCCAGAAACTATGTTGCCAGCGTAGGTTATGAAATGACATGTGCCTTATAGGCTTATGAGAGTGGATCCACATCTTTACGAATGGTGTCCTGTATCCTAACGGTCATTAGAGCAGCTTTGCCAACTAGGGTTATATAGTTGGGTATGGTGACTCGTTCCTTGGCAAGGTTCAAGTCAGCTTTGCTAACTAGGGTTATATAGTTAGATTTCATGTAAGCTCACATGGTCTCATGTCGGTAATAAGAAACTCCCTTATGTATGTTTTCAAGTTTTCTAAGATTTATGAACTCTTACCTTAAGGTTTGGCTTTTACTTCATATTTTATCTTTCCAGTATGCTATTTACTCATGATACCCTATTATAAGTATGTATGGATTTTGTCTAAGTACATTTTAAAGTATGTTTCCATCCTATATATGCATTGCCTGTATATTCAGTATATTCCATAGTACTGACGCATATTTTGCGCTACATCCTTTAATGATACAGATTCAGGTGTCCCTTCTCAGATTCGTGGATAGCGTTCCTAGGCCACTTACTCCGCCAGCTGTGGGTGAGTCCTCTTAGGTCGAGGACTAGTCATGTTCTTAGCTTATGTTGATTTTATTTCCGTACTTCGAGTTAGCTAGGGTCTTGTCCTAGCAACTCATTATGTTATGATTAGAGGCTTTCAGACATAAACCGTATGTAACCCTTTGGGGGTGTCATATCTCTTTGACTCGACCATCTATCTTATGCTATTCTATCTTTATATATGATGCTTTCGCTATGTTTCCTTTATGTTTGCTTGAAAATGCTATGACCAAGGGTTAGCTTGGGATACTTGTGGTCCTAAGTCCCGTGTGACGTCTAGGAGGTAACCTCGGGGCGTGACAAACTTGGTATCAGAGCCTCAGGTTCAAAAGTCCTAGGATGTCTGAAAGCCGCATCAAGTAGAATCTTTTTCATGTGTGTGAAGCGCGCCATACATATGAGAGGGTAGCTATGAGATGTCTTAGAAAACTTCACTTCTTTCATGATCATGTCGTGTGATAGAGCTTAACTCTTATGTTCCTCTAATCCTCATCTTGTACATTTCAGATTATGCCTCCTCGACGTGCTATGCCTCCCCGAGCCACTCGAAATGTTGTTCGTCCCGTTCTGGTTCCCGTTGTCACGAATGAGGAGTTCAGGAATGCCATCCATTTGCTAGCCCAAACTTTGGCCACTCAGGCCAATCAGCCGGCTCCTGCCCCAGTCTATCCTCAAGGTGGGGTAGCGTCCCGAGTTCGTGACTTTGTCCGGATGAACCCACCTAAATTTTGAGGTTCGAAAGTGAGTGAGGACCCGCTCAATTTTATTGATGAAGTGAAGAAGATCTTTGAAGTTATGCAAGTGGTTGGGGTTGATTGTGTTGAGCTTGCATCCTATCAACTCAAGGATGTGGCTCATATTTGGTTCACGCAATGGAAAGAGACTAGGGTGAGGGACGCGATCCCCACGACTTGGGAGTGTTTTGAGAGGGCCTTCCTTGATAGGTTCTTTCCCCAAGAGTTGAGGCAAGCGAAGGTGGAGGAGTTTGTGAACTTGAGACAAGGTTCGATGTCGGTGCAAGAGTATAGTCTGAAGTTCACTCAGTTGTCTAGATATGCTCCCGCCATGGTAGCGGACCCGCATGATCAAATGAGAAAGTTTATATATGGGGTTTCTGACATGGTGAAGAAAGAGTGTAGGTCTGTTTTGTTGTTGAGTGATATGAACATTTCCTGACTCATGACTCATGCCCATCAGATTGAGGGTGACAAGCTTAAGGAGATGGCAAGGGAGAACAAGAGGGTTAGATCCGAGGGATCAGGTTTTGGTCATCACAGGTCCGGAGGTAGACATCGCTCTTCTTTCCAGAAGAAGTCATCAGGATCCGTTCATTCTTCTCCTAGTGCTCCTACCCAGGCTCAGAAGCCTCGTCATGATCAGGGTGGTAGAGGATTTGGTTCCTATACCCAGTCTCAGGGTAGTGTTGTTAAGGGATCTTCATATCCATCTTGTGCCAAGTGTGGGAAGAGTCATTATGGTGACTGTTTGGCTGGTTCAGGTAGTTGCTATGGATGTCGTCAGGCTGGACATCATATTCGAGATTGCCCTTCAGCTAAGAAGGGGCAGGGAGGTGGTAGGACCCAGTCTGCCCCAGCAACTTTGGGGGGTAGACCAGCCCAGCAGCGTGCAACTTCTAGTTCTGGTGGTCAGCGCCAGAAACGCCTTTATTTTATGTCCTCCTGTCAGGATCAGGAGGGTTCCCCAGATGTGGTTACTGGTATGTTGAAAGTCTTCTCTCTTGATGTGTATGATTTGTTGGACCCCGGTGCCTCCTTATCTTTTGTAACCCCTGCTTGCAAGTTTGAGATTCATCCTGAAATGCTTTTAGAACCTTTTCATGTTTCTACTCCTGTTGGTGAGTCAGTTCTAGCCGAAAGGATCTACCAAAATTGCCCTATCTCAGTCCTTCATAGAGTCACTTCAGCGGATCTAGTAGAGTTGGAGATGATTGGTTTTGATGTTGTTTTTGGTATGGACTGGTTGTATGCTTGTATGCCTCGATTGACTGCCGTACTCGTGTTGTTAGTTTCAAGTTCCCTAATGAACCCATCCTAGAATGGCAAGGTTGCCCCTCTTCTTCGAAAGGTCGCTTCATATCCTATCTTAAGGCTAGAAAGATGATTTTTAAAGGCTATGTCTATCATATAGTTCGAGTTATGGACACGGAGTCCGAAACCCCATCCCTTCAGTCCGTTCCTGTTGTGAATGAGTTTCCAGAAGTGTTTCCCGAGGATTTGTCTGAAGTCCCTCCTGAGCGGGAGATAGACTTTGGGATAGATCTTCTTCCAGATACGAATCCTATCTTTATTCTTCTTTATAGAATGGCTCTCGCAAAACTCAATAAGTTGAAAGATCAGTTGAAGAATCTTCTTGATAAAGGTTTCATCAAGCCTATCATTTCTCCATAGGGTGCCCAGTGTTGTTTGTTCGAAAGAAGGATGGTTCCCTTAGAATGTGTATTGACTACCGTCAGTTGAACAAGGTCATAGTCAAGAATAAGTATCCCATTCCTAGAATTGATGACTTGTTCGATCAACTTGAGGGTGCTAGTTTCTTCTCCAAGATCGACCTTAGATCTGGTTATCATCAGCTTCGTGTTAGAGAGTGTGATATTCTGAAAACAGCCTTCAGGACTCGGTATGGTCATTATGAATTTGTTGTGATGTCTTTTGGTCTAACGAATGCTCCTGCAGCTTTTATTGATTTGATGAACCGTGTGTTCAAATAGTATTTGGATATGTTCGTGATTGTCTTCATTGATGATATCCTCATTTATTCTCGAAGTGAGGGGAAGCATGCGGATCACTTGAGGATTGTGTTACAAACCCTCAAGGACAGACAGTTGTTTGCTAAGTTTAGCAAGTGTGAGTTTTGGATGCAGTCTGTTGCTTTTCTGGGTCATATTGTGACTAAAGATGGTATTCGAGTTGATTCTCAAAAGATAGAGGCAGTAAAGAACTGGCCTAGACCTACTTCTCCGTCAGATATTAGGAGCTTTTTGAATTTGGCTGGTTACTACATGAGGTTTGTGGAAGGCTTTTCTTCCATTGCTTCCCCTTTGACCCGATTGACTCAGAAGAAGGTAAAATTTTAGTGGTACGACTTGTGTGAGAAGAACTTTCGGGAATTGAAGACTAGACTGACCACAGCTCCAGTGTTAGCTCTACCCGAGGGCTTAGATGATTTTGTTGTGTATTGTGATGCTTCTAGGATTGGGTTGGGTTGTGTTTTGATGCAGCGTGGTAAGGTGATTGCTTATGCTTCGAGACAACTTAAGACTCATGAGAAGAACTATCCTACTCATGATCTTGAGTTGGCAGCCGTGGTCTTTGCTTTGAAGATTTGGAGACATTACTTGTATGGTGTGCATGTGGATGTGTTTACCTATCACAAGAGTCTCCAGTATGTGTTCACTTAGAAGGAATTGAATTTGCGACAAAGGAGATGGCTCGAGCTCCTTAAGTATTATGATCTGAGTGTGCTTTACCATCCGGGTAAGGCCAATGTCGTGGCGGATGCCTTGAATAGATTGTCCATAGGAAGTGTGTCTTCCGTTGATGATGGGGAAAAAAATTGGTTAAGGAAGTTCATAGGCTAGCTCGGTTAGGAGTTCGCCTTATGGACTCGACAGAAGGTGGTGTGATTGTACAAAATGGTGCTGAATCATCTTTGGTAGCTGAGGTGAAGGCAAAGAAAGACAAGGATCCCATTTTACTTCAGCTTAAGGGTGCGGTTCATCAGCAGCGGGTGGAGGTTTTCTCCCAAGGGGGAGATGGTGTGCTTCATTATTAGGGTCGCTTATGTGTGCCAGATGTAGATAGGTTGAGACAGCAGATTCTGACTGAGGCTCACAACTCTAGATATTCTATTCATCCGGGTGCTACTAAGATGTACCGTGATCTATGGGAAGTCTTTTGATGGAACGGTATGAAGAGGGACATAGCCGGGTTTGTGGCTAAGTGTCCCAACTGTCAACAGGTAAAGGTGGAGCATCAAAGGCCGGGTGGCATGATTCAGGATATTGACCTTCCCACTTGGAAATGGGAAGCAATCAATATGGACTTTATTACTGGATTGCCTCGTACTCGAAGGCAACATGATTCCATTTGGGTGATTGTCGATCGGATGACCAAATCATCCCACTTCTTGGTTGTTAAGACTACGGATACAACAGATGATTATGCCAGACTCTACATTCGAGAGATAGTTCGATTGCATGGTGTTCCCTTGTCTATTATTTCTGATAGAGGTCCTCAGTTTACATCTTAGTTTTGGAGATCATTTCAGAAAGGTCTTGGTACTCAGGTGAAGCGTAGCACAACTTTTCACCCTCAGACAGACGGTCAGGATGAGCGCACTATTCAGACTTTGGAGGATATGTTGAGAGCGTGTGTGATTGACTTCAAAAGGTAACTGGGATGATCACTTATCTCTTATTGAATTTGCCTACAACAACAATTTTCACTCTAGCATCGAGATGGCTCCGTATGAGGCACTTTATGGTCGGAGGTGTAGATCTCATATTGGTTGGTTCGAGGTTGGTGAGGTATCCTTGATTGGTCCAAATTCTGTGCATGAGACTATGGAGAAGGTTCAGCTTATTAGGGAAAGGGTGAAGACCGCTCAGAGTCGATAGAAATCTTATGCGGATGTGAGGAGAAGGAAGTTGGAATTTGAGGTTGATGATTGGGTTTTCCTTAAGGTGTCACCCAAGAAAAGTGTGATGAGGTTTGGCAAGAAAGTAAAACTTAGTTCCCGTTTTGTAGGTCCTTATCGAATTTTGAGGAGAGTTGGTAGCATTGCGTATGAGTTGGAGTTGCCAATGGAGTTGGAAGCGATTCATCCAGTTTTCCATATTTTCTTGTTGAAGAAGTGTGTTGGTGATCCGAGCTTGATTGTCCCTTTGGAGGATGTGAGAGTGAAGGATAGTCTCACCTATGAGGAGGTTCCCGTAGAGATCCTTGATCATCATATTCAGAGGTTGAGGAATAAAGAAGTTGCTTCGGTAAAGGTTCTTTGGAGGAATCAGCTTGTTAAAGAAGCTACTTGGGAAGCGGAAGAGGCCATGAAGGCCAAATATCCTCATCTCTTTCTTTCCGATTCAGTTTCAGCTTGAGGTACTAGTTTCCCCCTTAGTATGTATCTCCGATTCTATTCCACCGGTTACTCTCATGATTCTAGCATGCATCCATATTTTACGAAGTTAGTTTATCATGTTTTCAAGTTGAAAAGTTCAGGTTTTGTGTTTACTCTTTGATTTCCATGTTTTGATGTTTGGTTGGGTTGTTTTCTCCTCAGTTTTCCTTGTTTAGTTTTCATTCGAGGATGAATGATCCCAAGGGGGAGATATTGTAATACTCCATAAACATATCCAGCTATCTAAGTTAAAAACCTTAGAAAAATTCATGTTCCAGGAACTATGGGTCCAAACCACAGACCGTGGTTCAAACCATGTGTCATGGAATGGAGCCGTGGTTGGCCTTATGCTGTTTCAGCCTATGGTCTAGAACCACGAGTGAGTTCTACAGACCATGGTTCAAACCATGGGTTTGTCCTGTACACTCGTGGAACTCAGATCAGAGGAGTGACAGGTCTCTTTGAAATGACGACTGGGTTCGATGACCCGTCATCTAGACGACGACCCGTCGTCTTGAGTCGTGGTTTGACCAAGGGTCAATTATATTCCCAGCAATGACAACTCCAAACGATGACCCATCGTTTGTTCTACGGGTCCGTCCTGTTGACCCGTAGAAATGTTCCTGTAGACTGTCTAGATGACCAGGTTCCACAAGTTGGAACCACGAGTCGTGGTTCAAACAACGATCCGTGGAATTAAACAGCAGAACCTGAAGCCGACCAAACTTCCTAATTTTTCTAAGTTAAGTCCCAGGAGTATTTTGGTCTTTTTCCACCCTTTTAACTACTAAGTGAGGTCATTTTGACTATTTCAAGTAGGGTTTTCACCCTTATTACCCTAAGTTCCTCCTAAATCATTCATTCACCTCCCAAAAGAAGAAAAGTTCTTCCTCAAGCTTCAAGTCTCCAAACTCCAAGTCAAGCCTCCTAAGTCTTTTCCGTTAAAGTGGGTCATCTTCTTCTAAGGTATGTGGGTATTCAGCAATAGGTTTTTTTCACCCTTGTGCCCAGAAATCTCAATTCTTATGTTGAATTATGAACTTATGAAATTAGGGTTTTGATCTAAATTTGAGGAAAATTTATGAAATCGGTTTCTATGTTTAATTTCATGGTTTCTTATTGATTTTACATGATTTCTTCATGACTCCTTCATTGGTTTTAAAATCCCAAGTTTGAGAATTGATTTCTAGCATGAAACTATGAAATTGCATGTTTTCAAGATAAACTTGGCATGATTAGATATCATGGCCTTTATGTATTTACGAAATTGCATGCCTAATTCTTCAAGTACGAATTTAGAAAGAAAAGCATGTTTTGAATTATGGTTATGCCTAGCTTTATGAACTATGACATGAAAATTTGCATGATCTCCTATGTGTTTTCATGCTTTATGAATAAGATTTGGCATGAGATGGTGCCACTATGAAATGATGAGCTACATGTGCATGTTTTCGGAGTAGTAATTAGCACCGAGCGATGAGAGTTCGATTACCCGTCATCCAGAAACTATGTTGCCAGCGTAGGTTATGAAATGATATGTGCCTTATAGGCTTATGAGAGTGGATCCACGTCTTTATGAATGGTGTCCTGTATCCTAACGGGCATTAGGGCAGCTTTGCCAACTAGGGTTATATAGTTGGGTATGGTGACTCGTTCCTTGGCAAGGTTCAAGTCAGCTTTGCTAACTAGGGTTATATAGTTAGATTCCATGTAAGCTCACATGGTCTCATGTCAGTTATAAGAAACTCCCTTACGTATGTTTTCAAGTTTTCTAAGCTTTATGAACTCTTACCTTAAGGTTTGGCTTTTACTTCATGTTTATCTTTTCAGTATGCTATTTACTCATGATACTCTATTATAAGTATGTATGGATTTTGTCTAAGTACGTTTTAAAGTATGTTTCCATCCTATTTATGCATTGCCCGTATATTCAGTACATTCCATAGTACTGACGCATATTTTGCGCTGCATCCTTTAATGATGCAGATTCAGGTGTCCCTTCTCAGATTCGTGGCTAGCGTTCCCAGGCCACTTACTCCGCCAGCTGTGGGTGAGTCCTCCTAGGTCGAGGACTAGTCATGTTCTTAGCTTATGTTGATTTTATTTCCGTACTTCGAGTTAGCTAGGGTCTTGTCCTAGCAACTCATTATGTTATGATTAGAGGCTTTCAGACATAGACCGTATGTAACCCTTCGGGGGTGTCGTATCTCTTTGACTCGACCATCTATCTTATGATATTCTATCTTTATATATGATGCTTCCGCTATGTTTCCTTTATGTTTGCTTGAGAATGCTATGACCAAGGGTTAGCTTGGGATCCTTGTGGTCCTAAGTCCCGTGTGACGTCTAGGGGGTAACCTCGGGGCGTGACAATAAACTTGTATGTAACTATTGAGAGTCAAGATATTCTACATAATGTGAATGTTAGAAGTATGATGTTATATGTCTAGGGGCGGAGCCACACGAATGCAAGGGGGTTCGAATAAATCTCTACGGTGAAAATTATACTATATATCTAAGGCTAGAATTATTATTTTTTATGAATATATAAAAGATATTGAATCCTCTTAGCTTCTTCATGTGTTCACTTTTTAATATTTTGAACCCGTTAACAAAAAATTTGATTCCACCACTGTATATGTCTATCTTCTTTTATCAACCAGACAACAAGTAGATGTTTCCATATCCAACTTTTTTGGCTAATGTAATTAGCCCTTGGTTGATGCTCCATAATCCGGAAAATTAATCTCATCTTATTTACGTGTTTTATGTCTTGCTAATTGACGTTTCAAACTCTAGAAGTTGCAATTAGAGTCATATAAGAGAGAATTACGTTACGTTTTTGAATTCTTATATGCAAAATTGGAAATTTCCTCCAACTTATTCACAAATTATACTTTAAAGAGAAAAGATTAAAACTAATTTCTTATGGCATTTTCCCCTCAAGGTTTCAACAAATTGTCAAAGTTCCTAATTTATATATTTTAAGTTGCGTTTGCTAGATGCCCACTTAAAAAGGCTTCTAGTCTAGAGTAGATTTTGATAAAAAGAACTCTCCTAATTATGAACTTCTATTTTGGGAGTTGATTAAAAATGAGGAACTTTCCTAAATAACAACTAGTAAAAATTTAATCAGGCCTTCATAGCTACATTTTGCCTAATTATAATTTATAGCAATATTCTTAATAGTAATTGTATAATCTCGACATATAAATACAAATAATCTCAACATACAAATACAAATACAGAGCATACAATCATATTGTATATTTTGTGAAATCTCTGCATACAAATACAAATACAAATGCAAATCTGTATTATATATTTTGTGAAATCTCGGCATACAATTAATACAAATACAAGCATATAAATACAAATACAATTGAGTGTTGATTGAGAGAACGACAACATACAAGTACAAATATCAATAATTTTAAAACACAAATTGCAAAATATAATTGAAATAAACTATTGTTATGAAGCGTAATTAGGCATAAATGTTTGTATATTATATAATTTTTCCAATTGAACACATTACATTTGCTATTTATGGGAGCTTAAAAGTTTAAGTGGGCTTTTTCCTCTCCTACAATTGATGTGCAAGCATGCTGTCAATATCAAACATGATGTATTTAATAGGCTGCCTAATAGTACTCCCACTATCATATATTAGTTGGTCATTATATTAAAAATACTTATCCCATATTAGTTGATCACCTTATTAAATTAAAAAAATATTAATTAAATTTTTCTCGTATTACTTTTGCAATTAATTCTTTTTGAAAGTGTTCACACTTGCTTGTAAAGTTCCAAAGAAATTTCTTAAGGGGTGAATTAGTAAAACTACCTTATTATTTATGATTCCTTAATATGCGTGTAAAAAAAAATGACCAACTAATATGAGACGGAGGGGGTATTTTTGAGCCAAGTTGTCAACAATTAGTTGACATAAGTTGTGTTTTGAGTTTGCTTAACCATCATTAATCTTGAGCAGTAGTGACAGGTTTAGAGTACTAATTAAATTGGAGTTTAACTGAGAACCCATTGTTTTAGGTTCGAACACTATAAATTTATATGCAAACCCACCAAAGAAAAAATTAATTATGTTTTGACCGCGTAATTTTAAAGGATCGCTGTCTTTAATAGCTTCATTAACTTTAAACTATGAGATCCCTTCGTTCACTTTTACTTGTCTCATTTTATTTATTGAGAGTCAAACTATATGAATTTTGATCAATATTTTAAGATGTATTTTTCATCATATTGATATGAGAATAATTGCAATTTATCGTATTTTTCATATAATTTTTGAACTTTCAAATTTAAAATATTAAATTAATTAGTTCAATTAAGCTTTAAAAATTAATCAAATTAAATCTCGTAAAGTGAAACGTAATAGGTAAAAGTGAACGTACGGAAGGAGTACGTGTTATGGAAAAGTTCAAAGGTCAACTAGTTTAGGGAGTCGGCCAATAGTACTGTTCGGTCTATTTGTTCACGTAATCAAATAACAGGGCAGCTTGTTCTCTACGTGTCATGTCCTTACTGGTCTAATTGAGTTTTACATGAAAAGTCACCACCTTGTGTTGTGTGGAAAAAATGGCAGCAACAACTTGTACTTAGGACCAAAAAAATGAATGGGAAACTTAGATATACTGTTGTATTAAGAAAATATTTATCATCTATAATAATAGTATATTGAATATTTATAATATATTTATAATACAGTTCTAATACATATTGCAGAGAACGATTTATAAAATACATACTCCCTCTGTTTCATATTGAGTGACCTATTTTGACTTGGCACGGAGTTTAGGAAAATAAAGAAGACTTTTGAATCTTGTGGTCTTAAATTAAAGATATGTCAAATGTACTAAAATGTCCTTTAATCTTGTGGTCGTAAACATGTCATGTGAAAAGTTGAAAGTAAAAGGTTGTTAAAAAGGGGAAAGGGTATTCTTTTTGAAACAGACTAAAAAGGAAAGTAGGTCAAACAAATTGAAACGGGGGGTGTATAATACAAGTTTTATTCATGGATAATACATTTATCACATACTTTAATACATTTATAATACATTGTGTCAATTTCTTATTAAACAAGCATAATACATTTTAAAACACTTAGGGGTCGTTTGGTAGAGTGTATAAGAATAGTACATAATATGATGTATTAGTAATGCTTGCATTAGTAATGCTTGTATTAGTTATGCTTGCATTAGTTATGCTGAGGTTTTTCTTATGCAGTGTTTAGTTTAGTGCATTAAAAATAACATGCATTACATAATTTCTAAAAAAATTAATTTATTTACAAAAATATCCTCCACAAATATGGTAGAAATGATGTGAAAAGTGTTTTGAGGAACAATTGTGTCTTTAGCCATTCTAATGCATGCATTAGAACCCATTGCATTACTAATACATGGAAATCCATGGTATTAGTAATACATAGCTCAATACACAATAGAGTGTATAACTAATGCATAGGTAGAAAAAGTATACCAAACAAGGTATTAGTAATACACAAAGCTAATGCATGCATTAGATTTTCTAATACACTCTATCAAACGACCCCTTATAATACATATATATTGCATGCATAATTCACTTTTAATACATAATGCAGATTTATCATAGTATTGCTATGCATTGCTATAGATGATAATAAATATAAAATATCGCTATAAATCGTAATTATTTATTAAAAAGTACTCACCCATGTAATTTTCATAAAAATGAAGAGAATGGACAGTGGGTATAGCCTGGAAAGCTAAGATCAACCAAGTTTGTGAAGAGAATGGACAATGGGTATAGCCTGGAAAGCTAAGATCAACTAATCTTCGAACACAGAGCCTTTATTTCTCGATCACATGTCTTGATAAGTGGATTTCGATTCACCTACACACCCTCACACACACACTCACTGTACGTCAAACTTTCTAGCCTTTTGAAAAAGCCCCCTCCCTTTCGATCCTATTTTAGTAATTTACCCACCTCTTTGGAAGCCGCATTTTACAAGTCGAATTGACCAGACCAAAAAGTAAAGTGGTCCAGAACTCCTGAAGTCAGGAAGTTCAACCATGCGATATCTCAGTGAACGTATTGGAACCCACTAAGAGAATCAGAAAAGACACATCTTCGTCCAAACAAGATTCTTGGATGATTCCTTTTATATCATATATTTTATCTTGAAGAACGTCTTCTCGAGTCCGAGACAGATCAATAATAGGGATCTTACCCAAAAGACACTTCTTAATGAGTCAAGTCAATCTGTTAGGAATTTGCTTTTGAACTGCAGTAAATTTAATTTTACTGCTTTTGTTTTAAATAAGACTTAGTCAATTAGTTATTAGCCATGTATTTCTATTATTTAGGAGTGATTTAGTGAATCTGTTAGGTCGTGTGTTTTATTATTTTTATTTTATTCAGGTCTTTAATGTAACCTACAGACATTAAGAAAAAAAAAACAATTCTTAGCTTCTATTCTTCTTTTTCTCTCGTCTCTGTTTCAGCCGCCAGTATTTGATTTTTCTTAGTTGTGTTCTTTCTCTTAACAATTTAAAACCTTCAATTTGGTATCAGGGCCTTATTTCTTGAGGGACCTGTGTGTTTGTGCCAATCAGATTTTGTGAATACCATGAATGGAGAAGCAAGTTTTTCTTCAATGGCACCACCAACTTTCGGTGGAGAAAGTTATCGAATCTGGGCAGTTAGAATGCAGGCAAATCTGAAAGCTTTAGCTCTCAGGGAGGTTGTAGAAGATGAATACGAGATTGATCCCTTGCCAATCAATCCCACGATGACGCAAATTAAAAATCACCATGAGAGGGAAATCAAAGGCCTTTACATGCTTATTTGATGCACTTTCATCCACTGTCTTCACTCGTATCATGTCTCTGAAGTCAGCAAAAGAGGTATGGAATTATCTCAAAACTGAGTATGAAGGAGATGAAAGGATCCGAAGGATGCAAGTGCTGAATTTGGTACGTGAGTTTGAGCTGCTAAGGATGAAGGAAAGTGAAATCATAAAGAAGTACTCTGACCGGCTTCTTAACATAGCAAATCACATCAGATTGTTGAGTTTCACTTTAACGATTCAAGGATCGTTGAGAAAATCCTTGTAACGGTACCTGAAAGATTTGAGGCGATCATTACAACCTTAGAAAATACTATGGACTTGTCCAAAATTACACTAGCAGAGCTCTTAAGTGCTTTTCAAGCACAAGAGCAAAGGCGTGTTATGAAACAAAAATGAGCTGTTGAAGGAGCCTTACCAGCCAAGCATCAAAATGATGGACGATATAAGAAGAAGAAGAACAAGAAGTACCAACCAACAGATGGAGAAGGTGCAGCATGCAACAATAAAAACAAAACAGGTAGCTTCAAAGAAAATTACTACCCTCCTTATAAACATTGTGGAAAGATTGGATACACACCTTTCAAGTGCTGGAGAAGGCCTGATGCTAAGTGCAGTAAGTGCAATCAGTTTGGGCACGAAGCAATCATTTATAAGAACAAAACTCAGTAGGAGGATGTAGATGCTCAAGTTGTTAATGAAGAAGAGGAGGATCAACTCCTTGTTGAATCATGTTTTGCAAGCAATGTTTCAAGCGAGTCGTGGCTGATTGATAGTGGATGCACAAATCACATGACTCATGATAAAGAACTCTTCAAAGAATTGAAGCCTACTCGAGTTGCAAAGGTTAGAATAGGTCATGGTGGTCACATTCCAGCAAAAGGAATAGGAATCATTGCAGCTGAGACACAAGACAGGTACTAAAACAATAGCATATGTTTTTTATGTACCTGACTTAGACCAAAACTTGTTATGTGTCAGTCAATTGTTAGAAAAAGGTTTTAAACTTTATTTTGAAGATAAATATTGCTTGATCAAGAATCCCTCAGGACAGGACTTGTTTAAAGTAAAAATGAGAGAAAAAAGTTTCTCATTAAATCCATTTGAGGAAGAGCAGATATTGTATTCAACAAAAGCAAATGTCGCTGAGTTATGGCATAAGAGACTCGGGCACTATCATTATCAAAGGCTTGTCAAAATGCACAAGTTGAAGATGGTGGAGAACCTACCTGATCTGGAAGTAAATTCCAGTGAATGCCATGCCTGTCAATTTGGTAAACAACACAAAAAGTAATTTCCTAAATCAACCTGAAGAGCCTCACAAAAGCTGCAACTAGTTCATACCGATGCCGCAGGGCCTCAAAGAACTCCATCACTATAAAGTAGCATCTATTACGTCCTTTTCATTGATGATTTTACAAAAATGTGCTGGATCTTTTTTTTGAATTCAAGTTAGATGTTGGTGTATTCTGAAAATTCAAGAAATTGGTGAAAAATTAAGTGGTTGTAAAATTCAAGCTTTGGGGTCTGATAATGGAAAGGAATATATCTCAGCAGAATTTAATTCATTCTACAAGAAGACCGGTATTGTGCATCAGCTTACAATACCATATACAATAGAACAAAATAGTGTTAGTGAAAGAAGAAATAGATGAATAATGGAGATGGCCAGATGTATATTGCATGAGAAGGAGCTGCCTAAAATTTTTTGGGCAGAGACAACAAATACTGCAGTTTTAATGTAAAATTGACTTCCAACAAAGGCTTTGGAATATAAAACACCATTTGAAACTTGGTATGGGTTTAAACTTTCACTAAGTTTTCTTAAAGTGTTTGATTGTGTGTGTTTTGTTCATATTCCTCAGGTTAAACGTAACAAACTTAACAAGAAGGCAATCATAGGCATCCTTGTGGGTTATAACGGAGTTTCTAAAGCTTACAAGGTCTATCATCCTCAAACAGGAAAGATGACAATTACAAGATATGTTCATTTTAGTGAGAACGAACAGTGAGACTGAAAGAATTCTCAGAAATCAGGAAAACTCACACCAGAAGTAAACATCAGCCCTCCTGAAGAGCAAAAAACTGAACAATGGCAGCAAGAACTAGAAGATGATCATCCAGTCAAAAAGAGAAGATTGTTGTCAGATATCTATCAGAGATGTAATGTCGCCATTTATGAACCTGTTGGACCAGTAGAAGCTCTTCAAGACCCAAAGCGGAAGAAAGCAATGGAGGAGGAGATCTCCATAATTAAGAAAAATAAAATTTAGGTGTTAGTCGACAAGCCTGAAGATAAAAAAGTCATTGGTGTGAGATGGGTCTTCAGAACAAAGTTAAGTGCAGATAGTTCCATCAACAAATACAAGGCCAGGCTTGTAGTTAAAGGGTATGGACAAATTTATGGTGTTGATTACTCTGACACTTTTTCTCTTGTTGCAAGATTAGACACAATCAGTTTGTTGCTCGCACTAGCAACATAAATGAAATGAAAGGTGTTCCAACTCGATGTCAAATCAGCCTTCTTAAATAGCATATTGGAGGAGGATACATATGTCGAGCACCATCAGAATTTGTGAAACACGGTGATAAAGATAAAGTCTATCTGCTAAAAAAGGCTCTTTATGGCCTAAAACAAGCGCCAAGTGCTTGGTATAGCAGGATAAATGATCATCTATTAAGCTTAAGTTTTGAAAAAAGCTTATCTGAATCCACTCTGTATGTAAAACATAAAGACAGTTATATCCTTATTGTGTTTCTTTATGTTGATGTTCTTATGGTAACAAGAAATGATACAAGGCTGGTTGAGGAGTTTAAAGAAGAAATGATGCAACTTTTTGAAATGACAGATCTTGGTCTTATGGCTTATTTTCTTGGAATGGAGATCAAGCAAAGCAAAAGTGAAGTGTTCATTTGCCAAAAGAAATACGTAAAGGAAATTCTGAAGAAATTTCAATTGGAGGAATGCAAGTCGATGAACACGCCGATGAATCAAAAAAAGAAGCTCTGTAAAGAAGATGAAGCTGACAAAGTTGATGAAGGCTATTATAGAAGCTTAATCGGATGCTTAATGTATCTCACTTCAACAAGGCCTGATATTTTATTTTTTGTAAGTCTCTTATCTCATTTTATGCATTGTGCAAGTGAAATGCATTTAAGAGCAGCAAAAAGAATATTAAGATACATCAAAGATACTGTTGACTATGGTGTAAAGTTGAGAACTGTCAAAAGTTTCAAGTTGCTTGGATTCTCAGATAGTGATTGGGTTGGATCCGCAGATGATATGAGAAGTACTTCTAGCCATTGTGTCAACCTAGGTTCAGGAATCTTTTCATGGTCATCTAAGAAACAAGAAATTGTTGCACAATCCACTGCTGAAGCTGAATTCATAGCAGCAACAGGAGCAGTAAACCAAGTCTTATGGCTTAGAAAAATCATGTGTAACTTACATATGGAACCGAAGGAAAGTATTGAGATTCTTGTCGACAACCAGGCAGCTATTGCAATCTCAAACAATCCGGTGTTTCATAAGAAGACCAAGCATTTCAACATCAAGTTCTATTTCCTGAGAGAAGTGCAGCAAAGGGGAGAAGTGACTGTAGTCTACTACAAGTCTGAAATTCAGCAAGCAGACCTGTTTACTAAGCCTTTACCGGTCAGCAGATTCGAACTTCTCAGACAGAAAATAGGAGTTTGCAGTTTGCAAAGCAAGGAGAAGTGTTAAGAATTTATTTTTGAACTGCAATAAATTTAATTTTACTACTTTTGTTTTAAATAAGACTTAGTCAATTAGTTGTTAGCCATGTGTTCCTATTATTTAGGAGTGATTTAGTGAATCTGTTAGGTCGTGTGTTTTATTATTTTTGTTTCATTCAGGTCTTTAAATGTAACCTACAGACATTAAGAGGAAAAAAAACAATTCTTCTGCTTCTATTATTCTTTTTCTCTCGTCTCTGTTTCAGCCACCAGTATTTGATTTTCCTTAGTTGTGTTCTTTCCCTTAACAGTTTAAACCCTTCACAATCCCATGTATTAATGTCTTATTCTTGCTTAACAAGTTGATTTCAATATTATAGTACAAGTGGTACATTGAGGTTTCCTGGTAATATTGTTACGTCAATAGTATTGGTCAAAAACTAACAATTGGAATCACTAAACATTTCATACACGTAACAAAACAAAACTTTAAATTTTAGAATTTATCTTCAAAAAAGGAAGTTCATAACGTCACTTAAATAGTGTAACATTTTTTTCTTTTTCTTTTTGTCTTTTGAGAAAGTTTTTGCATGTCTTGAGAAAAAGTTGATTTATGTAAAAGGATTTGAACGTTCAGATATTAAGGTAGCAGTTATCAGAACATTATGAACAGCTTGTTGGAGGTACGCACTGTTGGGTTGTTCCTTAGGAGATTAAACTTTTAAGATAAGGTGTGAATTGGGAGCAATGATGAAGCCAAAAATTTCGTTAAGAGTGTTCAAGATTTAACATATACGTATGAAAAATAACTTTTGACATCTATACTTAGTATAATTTTCTATATACATAATATAATTTTTCGACGAAGAGTGTTCGACTGGTCACCCTGTGCTACATGTGGTTAGTGGCTATGCCACTGATTGGGAGATGCGAGTGTAATGTAAATTGGAAAATGTGGGAATATTAAATGGAGGGAAGATGAAAAGAAAGTTCATTTCTCTCGCTTTCATTGGTCGTGAAAAAGATTACTTTTGTGTTTTTCTTTAGAAACACTTCTTCTATCTCTTAAAGAGTTAGAAAAAAAAAAGAGTGTCCCTCGCGCCGTCATCATCACTCGCTCGACTTAACTTTCCATCGAAAATTCAGAAGGAACATGTTGGCTATAGATAGGGAGGTTTTTCCTCTGTTTGTGCATCTTCTACATATTTTGAATTCTATCATCTCAAATATTTTTTAATACTTTCTGTTTTTCCAGTTTGTTATCGATTTTCTGGTTACTGTTTTGAACACAGTACTATAACACGTACACAATGAACGAGGAACAATTGGAATATCCTCTAAGAAACTTGTAACAAATCGAATTTTCCAACACAAACACGGAATGCATTTATACTAACTGAACTCGAATTACAACTTAGAATCTGAACAACAAGGTAATAACAACACTAATAAGGAAAGATTAACAGAGTAAGAACGTAACCAGAAGGGGATGAGAATTGAGATACTAAACCATAGAAGGGAGATGAGAGATATCAGAAAGCCAAAGCTTCACATAATTTTTGCATAACCGTTCTTTGTAACCCCTAGTCCTTTATAACAATAGCCAATTAGGTTTGCATCCCAAACAAAACTCTCCAATATTTTACGCGGTCCAATAATATCAACTGGATCGGTCTTATTTACCACTTCTAGCCCATAGTCCCTTATGGAGTCATCATGGTTCACAACAAAACTAATGGCCTGTAATAAAACTATAATGTCGTGACTAAAATTTGGAAATCTTAACCACGAATGAAAGAGCAAGTTCCAAGAAAATGGATAAGTGGGACCCTCTTAACTACCAGCCTTACACTTTCATCCCTACACATCTGTCCCACAAAACTCATTTTAAGATTCGTTTATTACTAACGTCCGAATTTATATGATCTTCTTTTCTTTTTAGTCTATCTGAAGAACATTGAGACTAATTACATATTTACGAATACCATGCTTTTTATAGGCACAGAAATGTCGTGGAAGGATTAAGATCATAACTTCGAGTCCTATAAAATATTGTCATATAAAATGAACAGAATACAATAACAGAAGTATCCGTACAACCAATAGTCTATTGAAATTAAGATTAGCTGCTATTAGCCCACTTTAGGTAAGTTAATACTCCCTCCACCCCAGTTTATGTGACGATATTTGATTTGAGACAGGAGAAGTATATAACAAGGAGTTTTTTAGTTTAATTGAAGATTGTAAGTTTTAGTGAGTAGTGAAATAAAACATAGACAAAATGAATGTGAAATTAGTTTTGAAATGTGAGATAGTTGTAATAGCAAAGAATGAGTAACGAAATTGTAAGTCTGATAACTTTGTGATCACAACTCACTAAGGCAAATTCAAAAAAGTAAAGCAGAAAAACCAATGGCAGCTTCAACAGCCACAACACCAACAACTTCAAACCTTTGCTTCTCAAGCTCTCATTCCCTTTTCCAACTCAAAAATACTTCATTTTTGTGCACAAAAAACAGCATAATAAAGAGAAAGTGTAAACACAGAGGAGCTGTGAAGTGCATGGTATTGGAAAAGAGTAGTGCAACAGAAGCTACAAAAAATAAGAAACAGAGCTTGTATAAGCTGCAGACCTTAACTAGCTGGCTATTGAAACAAGAACAAGATGGGGTTATTGATGCTGAACTTACTATTGTTCTTTCGAGTATTTCGATGGCTTGTAAGCAGATTGCTTCTTTGGTTCAAAGAGCTGGAATTTCCAAACTTACTGGAGCTCATGGTGCTGTTAATGTTCAAGGAGAGGACCAGAAGAAGCTTGATGTTGTCTCTAACGAGGTTCGTTAATCATTCTTGTAGTTCTTTTTCTTTTTCTTCAGTTCAACCGTTTAGCATCTGATATTCACTGGCTTGACTAATCTAGATTCTTACTGAATTTCACACTAAAAGGTAAAGTGCCCCCTATTGAAAGATTCTTCATTTTCAAGGCTCGAACCTGAGACCTCTAGTTAAAACTGAAGGGATTCCAACTATCCCACCACACCTCAGTGGTAGCTCATTCTTGTAGTTTAGTTCATCTAACTAGAACTTTCACTAACTTCAAATCGATAAGATCATCTTATCTTGTTTTACAAGTGTGATTTTGATTAACCTCTAGAAACTAGAGTAAGGTTGAACATTAGATTAAGTTATTTTTCATAGACAAAATTTCAACGTTTGTGTTTCAAATTTCTTTGACCCTCAGAAGAATGATATAGAATTATCAGTTAGATGGAAGTAGTAATCCTAACTTCCTAATAATGAGATTGATGCGTCAAAGATGGTAGAATGTTATATACTTTAAAAGGGCGTAATAATTATGTGCAAGAGGGAGGTTGCTATTAACGTTCCTAAACAAGCAATAATCTAGATTTGTCTAGCAGAGCTAGTTACACATTGAATCCCTCTTCTTGATAACTTTGAACAAGCTTACAATTTCTGCCTAAATAACATTTCAATAGTAGTATAATTTTTCAAAGAACTCAACCGTCTTGGTATGAAGGCCGCATTTTAGCTAAAGCTTTCCCTTTCTGGCATGAGATTTTTGAAAGATTTATTAGTGGATTAATTGTCAAGGAACATATTTATGCCTTTGTTTACTTATTTGAGGTTTTTGCAGTAACATGTTAACATAGGAAGATCATTCAAGATAAACGTTTAGAGTGTTAGTAGTATGGCATATTGAGCTAAGATTAATGAAGGTTGATGTTTATGGCTTGAACAGGTATTCTCAAATTGTCTAAGGGCAAGTGGCCGGACAGGGATTATAGCATCGGAGGAAGAGGATGTGCCCGTGGCAGTAGAGGAGAGTTACTATGGGAACTATATCGTGGTTTTTGACCCTCTTGATGGATCATCAAATATTGATGCTGCTGTATCTACTGGATCTATCTTTGGTATATACAGTCCGAATGACGATTGCCTCCTTGATCTTGAAGATGCCACCAGGGTACTAACCGGACTAACAATATATCCTCTCTTATCGAGATTCAGTTTAAGTAGGATCTTTTATTGTCATGCTTGTTATATCTGCTAGATACTTTGTATAATCATTTTTGTCTATTTAGTTATGAATTGTGTGAGAATGATAGGCTCTCTAGTGCCTGAATTTTTCGTCTGAATAGTTAACCATCGAATACACATGTCCGAAATTGCAGCTTGACAGTGTGGAGCAGAGGTGCATAGTGAATGTGTGCCAACCAGGGAACAATCTTCTAGCAGCAGGCTACTGCATGTACTCGAGCTCTGTGATCTTCGTGCTCACGTTGGGAAATGGAGTCTTCTCATTCACCTTGGATCCAATGTTTGGAGAATTCATTCTGACTCAAGAAAACATCCAAATACCAAAGGCTGGAAAGATCTACGCGTTCAATGAAGGAAACTACCAGCTATGGGATGACAGGTTGAAGAAGTACATCGATCACTTGAAGGACCCTGGTCCTAGTGGTAAGCCTTACTCTGCCAGGTACATTGGCAGTTTGGTTGGTGATTTTCATAGGACTCTTTTATATGGTGGTATTTATGGCTATCCGAGAGACAAGAAGAGCAGGAACGGGAAGTTGAGGCTTTTGTATGAGTGTGCCCCGATGAGCTTTATTGTGGAACAAGCCGGTGGCAAAGGATCGGATGGCCAACAAAGAATTCTTGATATTCAACCAGTTGAGGTGAGAACAAACTGACTGCTACATCTTCTGCTAACAAGCAAAATATGTTAGCTAATTTGGTTTTCTTTTGTTTCTATTTTTTACAGATACACCAACGAGTTCCATTGTACATTGGAAGCATAGAAGAAGTTGAAAAATTGGAGAAGTACTTATCTTAATACAGATGTGAAATGAAGGGGCTATTCAAGATTGTCGTGGTGACTTTTTCAACTACTTTAGTTTTGAAGCAAACAAGACACATGAAGAGCTGTAAATTTGTATATTACTTGAAAGAAATTCTTTTCACAAGTCTAGGCACAAAACCTTGAATGATTATAGGTTCTTGAAAAGCTTTGCAGTGATTCAACTCACTATACAATTGGAATGGGCCATATTTTTTCAAAATGTTTTAAGCATCGAGAAGCTTCAGTGTGCCTCGAGCAGAGCCCAAGGCTCAATGTGCTGAATTGGAATAATGTTGGTGAGGAGTTCAGTTGAGTGCCTGAATTGGAATAGTGTTCGTGAGGAGTTCACTTGAGACAGAAGCACAAATAGAATAGGTTGAGATAGTTTACGACCATCTTTTTTTTTTTAAAAAAAAGGGTTTACTAGCTTAGTTTTTGAGAAGCCCAAAAAAGTTTTACGTGAAGTAGGCTTCGAATAGTGATTGTATGTTCGATAGACTAAGAAGTTTTTTGACAAGTTTACCAAAATTGTCTTTGATACAACATGTTAAAAAATATGAGCCTCCAACACATTTCAAACAATGATCAGCTCAACACCTTTATTAAGCAATGGTGATGCCTTGTATATCCAATGTGAGAAACTCTTTTAGCATTGAAATTATCGTTCTTTTTGTCTTTCAAATGGACCTACTGAATGAGCTTGAGGACATGAATTCACAGTACCACAGTAAGAAGCTTGGCAGTTAAATAGATTTTGAGCAGAAATATGATTTTTTTTTTAGTATTATCCTTTCCTCTATCAAGCTTTTGACTTTCCCAAGTTTCTCTTTTAAGTCCAAAGGTTGCATCTTATTTTTGCATTAAAAGTGAAATAATCTTTCTGTTGGGTTTGTAGGGACACCATTTTCATCCCTTGAATTTTCAGCCACATATCTTTTGATCTTCAAGCAAGTTGCTCTTTAGTATTTTGGACCTTTAGATATTATTGTGACAAACTATGTTCACACAATTGTCAAAAGGCAAAAAGATAAGCAGGCAACACCAGTTGTCAATTCAGAGAGAGAAATAGAGAAGAAAGAAATGGCTCAAGCAGTTCCAAGAATTACTTGGAACACCAAATTCTCAAGTTTTTCTTCCATTTCTCATCTCTCTCCTCATCTCTTTCCCACCAACATCAAGAGATCACAACATCTCATCAATGGCAATTTCAGTCCTAATTCAAGAATTCGCTGCGAAGCAGCAAGCTTGGAAGGAGCAAAAACAGCCCCAGCACAGATCAAGAAACCGAGAAACCGATATGAAATGGTTAACTTGACAACATGGCTGTTGCAGCAAGAACAAGCAGGCAACATAGATGCAGAATTAGCCATAGTTCTTTCAAGCATATCACTAGCCTGCAAGCAAATTGCTTCGCTTTTACAAAGGTCCAGCATTGTTAACATTACTGGAACTCAAGGCACTGTTAATATCCAAGGTGAAGATCAGAAGAAACTTGATGTTATATCCAATGAGGTTTGTTACTTTCTTTACCTTCCAACAATTAGATTATTGTGAAATTTAGTGCACTGATAAGTAAAAATGCTATCTTGATTGTTGTAGTTGTTCTGCAATTGCCTAAGATCAAGTGGGAGGACGGGGATTATCGCATCAGAGGAAGAAGATGTACCCGTGGCAGTTGAAGAAACTTATTCTGGAAATTACATTGTAGTGTTTGACCCCATTGATGGATCTGCTAACATTGATATTGCCTTAACAACTGGATCAATTTTTGGAATTTATGGTCCAGATCAGCAATGCCTTGTAGACATGGATGATGATTCCATGGTAACTCTCGCAATTCTAACATGAAACTTAATTACAAGTTGGGGTCGGGTATATGAATCATCATTGTCCATGTCATTCCATTTATACTCATCTCAGTACAATGTTGCATAAAATGAAATTGCTAAACAATATTTTTCTTTGGATATTCAGATTGATCAAGCCAGGGAGAAGTGTATAGTTAGTGTTTGTCAGCCAGGGAGCAATTTAGTAGCAGCAGGGTATTGTCTTTATTCAAGTTCAGTGGTCTACACACTCTCCGTGGGAAACGGAGTATATGCATTTACTTTAGACCCTGCATATGGAGAATTTGTTTTGACACATGAAGATATCAAAATACCAAAGGCTGGAAGAATCTATTCCTTTAATGAGGGGAACTATGATCTCTGGGATGAGAAATTGCAGAATTATATTGACCACTTAAGGCAACCAGGTCCTAATGGCAAGCCATATTCAGGGCGTTACATAGGTTGTCTAGTGGGTGAAATCCATAGAATGTTGTTGTATGGCGGTATTTATGGAAATCCTAAGAACAAGAACAGCAAGAATGGGAACTTGAGGCTATTGTACGAGTGTGCCCCGATGAGCTATATTGTAGAACAAGCTGGTGGCAAAGCAACAGATGGAAACCAAAGGATACTGGAAATCATGCCTGAGCAGGTAAATTTGAAAACTCCATTCAAGGAAAGCATAATTTAAGATTCCTTAAGGGCAATTGATAGTTGAAGATTGAATTTGAGATGTAGGTGGTGTACTATAATGATAAAATAGCCAATGTAACATGGAAGAACAGTTCAAACGTCATATTTTGTGTCTTTTCTTGTGAGCCCATAGAACCTTAATTACTTTTCTTTGTTGCAGATACATCAGCGAACGCCTATTTTTATTGGAAGCCCAGAAGAAATTGAGAAGCTGGAAAAGTATCTTGCCTGAGAGCTATCTCATTTGATGTGTCATCTGATGTGATGCAAGTTATGTAAACTAGACATTTTATTTTATCGAACAGATAAAATGTACCTAGAGGCTTCTATGTTACTCAAATCCATCTCATATTTTACAAATGAATGAATAGTCAAACTTTAGAACTGAAAAAGGTAATTCTATCAGATTTCATAAACAAGGTCAGCTGTGATGAATTCTAGCATGTCAGGCCTCCATCCATCTGTTGAAGAATTTAGCCAATTTCTTGCACACAAGTTCTAATGTCTCGAGCTTCTGTTACTCTTAACTGCAAAGATGTAAATGATACAGAATCGATTAGTCTTATGGACTCTATTAGCTCTTTGAACAAAATAAAAAGTAAAGCTGAAAGTGAAAGTGAAGCAACTACCACTTACCAGGACTTAAAAGTTGGATACGTTTGGTAATCGATTTCACAGTTTTCACAGTATCTGAACCTGAAGAATCAGCGGCAAAATTGAAAAAATATTTACATCACTTTCACATGAAAGAAGTTTACATTCCATTGTATAGTCAAGAATTCCCTTTTACCTAGTAAACTTGTATCTTTCTCTGAAAAGACTTCGGTAACTGTCGATGAAATCTGTGATGTCATTTGGTTTGCATCAATGTTGACATTTCCAGACTCATATGGTGACCTGTGCATTAAACATTAGATGGAAACTTAGACTCTGTAGATAAGCTGGCATTATATGAAGGGTGCAACACGAAATCTTTCTTCAAGGACAGAAAAGCAAGAAATTATACCCTGAAAAGGAATCTGGAGAAAAGTCCAGTTTGTCCTGGCAAGAATGATCAATCCCTTGTCCATCAATGTCGAAATCATACAGCAGCTCAGAAAGATTAAAATTAGGTCCCAGAAGATCAAAGTTAGGTAAATCCAAGTCAAAAATATCTCCTTCCTTCGCAGAGCCAGATGTTGAAATCCTGTCAGGAACTTGTTGTACCTCTGAATTACTTGGAATGTCTGAAGCATCAAAATCTAACCTACCTTTTACTTGATCTCTCTTCACAGACCACTTCAAGTTTGCTTTAACTGGTGAGGAAGTCGAAACACAGTGATTTCTTTCTATGGAATAGTATGCTATTTGTTTTGTGGGGGTCACTTGAATTGTCTCTGAAGAGATTATCATGCGGTTAGTCGACATTAGATGAGAGGGAGTATCTTCTTTGATGGAAGTTGCTGTTGAACAAATTTCGACTGGAGAGATAGATTTGTCAGTTTGGGATGAAGATTCTATTGGAGGTGTCTTAGGGTCAGAATAATTAGTTAGAGGGGACTGATCTGATGACTGAACTGCAGAGCTCTTCAAAATGTTGTTATGCTTACCATCAATAATTGCTTGTGGCGTTGAACTAGCACCTGCAAGGAAAAGGGTACTGACTACTTAGTGATCACCGTAGGATTAAGACATGAGATTCGCAAAGTCTAACTTCAATAAAGTTTACCTTTAGGTGGCAACTGATTGGTGGGTGACTGTGTCCGAGATTTCTTGGCAGCTATGGAAGCATCTGAAACATCCTTGGACCCTTTTCTTTTTGAAGTTGTCTGGATGGAATATGGAGTAGAAAATTTCATGGAATCAGCAGCAGTGTTGGAAGGTGTTGATGCTGACATAAGGGCTGGACTAGTGTATGCAGAACAATGACCTGATAAATTTGACAATGATTAATGTCACTACAAGAGAATTTGTCCAAACTAATTGGTCTAAGAATGGATTGCCTCCTGATTCTTTCATTTAAGGAATAGTACAGGCATTCAGAACATGGAATAGTAGATATTTCAGGGAAAAACCAATGGATCATTATCGTATCATGGGAATGATGCAAACTCAATCATATCCGGTTAATGATGATACTACATCCCAATTCTTTTTCTTCTAAGTCCTGCAACTGTATCTATGAATGTATCTCTACTCCGCAACAATATAATATAAGCGCGCTGGACTTTATTGAGGAGCCATATTTGGTGAGTAAGACATCAGATAAATGTTTTACAGCTTATTGCAATTGGTTAATTCGAGTATCACATCAGTGTACAGAAAACAAAGTTTAGAAAGGTTAGATAGGTTGTTTGTGTTGAAATTAAATGTTAGTGGACTGAAAGAGTCAAAAGAAGAAGAAAATCTAACTTAAGTTCATCAGTCATAACTGAAAAACTACTGGTACAAGCTTAATCCAAAGCCAATAGGAAACATCATGATGTGTGCGCCTAGAAAATCGTCCTCGAAGCTAATACAGAGATTATGTTAAGGTCTTGAGGCTATATAAATATAATGTTGTTTCCATATCTTGTAGCTCCAGTGGTGTCAAAATTGGGAATTTGAGACTCAATGTCAATGTACCATATCCTAAAGTCTTAAGGATTTATATCTAATGAAGTTATTTCTATATGTTGGGAATCAAGGATAAAAGTGTTTCCCAAGTGTATTTATGTTGAAAAATAACCTTAAACAAATGCCAAATTATGAAGAGAAATAACAGTACTACCTTGAAGCTAAACAAATTAGTACTCAACAATCTAAAAATAAAAATAAAAAATTGTTGGATAGCATCATTGTAGGCAAAATCTTGGAGCTACTGGCAAACCCAGTGAATGAATTTGGCAATTTCCTTTTTCCAATGAACGAATGGCAACACATATGGAGATTTAGCATTCTCAAAGATCCCACATAGCACTAATGAAAAACTATAACAAACACATAAGCAAGTATATATAATGCTTTGGTGAGGCCGTAAGGATAGTTAAAAATAGAAGAGTTAATGGTCAAAAAACATACCTAAACTATCACCTTTTTTCCGAGTTTCATTCCTCAACTATTCAGGTTTCATTTACCTACCTAAACTATCACTACTTTATATTAAAAAAACACCTCGATACTGAGTTGGACTGCACACGCCTATTATCGAGTGAGAACAATACATGGCCAACTATGAAACTCGCGAAATAAAAAAAGACCGAATTCAAACCTGCAGAAATTGGGGAAGACCCATTAGTTTGTTGGAACACAGCTCCTGATTTGGGCATTGAAGAAGCAGGAATTGCGGGCGGTGGCGTTAGATTTGCACTTGCATTATAACCATTCATAACTTCTTGCATCCCCCTTAGCAAATTTTGAACATGAGCTTTCTCTTGATCCAGAAATACTTTCTGCTCTTTCAAACATATGTACTCATCCAACATTGCTCCTAAACTCAATAAACTCCTCGGCGCCTGTTCAAATATCACAAAACATAAAAACCAAAAATAATTTAAAAGAAAACAAAAATCAACCCAAATGGTAGAGCTCCAAATTTATTCATTAATATGTAAACAGTATCAGAAACAAAATTTAGACATCAATTGGTTATAAATTGAAAGAATGGGTTCTGAAATACATCTTTTACTTATATTTTCAACGCATAAGATAAATTTATATGTAAAAATCTGTTAGAATTGCAACAAATAGTAGGTCTAAATTCATAATTTAAAACACCTAATGGGTTCAAAGCTAAAAAAAAATAATTTAGACAGTAGCAAACCCAGAATTTAGACATCATGGGTTCTAAATTGAAAGAATGGGTTCTGAAACACATCTATTACTGCTATTTTCAACGCGGAAGATAAATTTATGTGCAAAAATCTGTTAAAATTTCAACAAATAGTAGGTCTAAATCCATATAATTTTGAAAATGTAATGGGTTCAATGCTAAGAAAATTAAAATGTTAGAACCCATAAAATTTAAATTCTGAATCCGACTCTATTTGGATCTACCAATGTATGTGAACTGAGTACCTCATTGATGGGCGATTTGGAGAGGATATGGGATGCTTCAGAGCGGAAGGTGGATCGGGTTTCGTTGAAATGATTATCAGAGAGATAACGATCAACAATGAAAGCAATTTGGACAGGAGTTACTTTTCCTTTGCCTATATTTTCTGCGCGTCTTGGTCTTGTTTGCTTACCCATTTTCACTTTCTGCATCTGTGAGAATTAAAAGGAGATTGGAGAAGAGGGAAGAAAAATGGGTGACGATTGTTTTTGGGGGGGAAAGTGCAGTGATTTTGTTGGAGTTGTGAATAAGGAGGGAAAGAGCAGGGGGAACGTGAAGGACTTTATAATAAGCGCGGGACTATTTCAAAAAAAGAATTGGTGTTCTTAAAAAAAGTAAAAGAGCGGTAACAACAGGAGTAATTATTTATTGTTTGTTGATTTTGAAGTACAAAGATCGAACTAATTAATGTTTTTGTGTGAATTTGAATATAAAATTTTCAATTTTTTTAAAATAAAATGTGTATATTCAAAAGCTATATAAAAAGTATTATAAGACATAATAGTTAATAGATCAAAAAAATATATATTTATTTGAAAAAATTATGGTCAAAGAAAATATCCTTTGACTATCTAAACACTTTCTCTAGTCAAAAATAAATGATTTTTTGGAGTGTTACCTACCTCTCAAAAAGTTAGTTAATGACATTAATTAAAGAGTAATTCATCATATTATCCGTTGAAAAACTCATTAGAAAGAAAGATAATTTTAGAGAAAAATTCATTTATTTCTTACCGTAAAAATGCTTTCAAGGTGCAAATACTCTTCAATTCACCTTTGACTATGCTCCCGTTTGACTATAAATTTTGGGAGTAGATTTTTTAAGAAAAAATTGAAAACACTATTTGTTCATGAAATAGTATGTTTTTAAAAATTTATCCTCAAAAAAATTTCAAATTCCAAAAGTTGGCCCAATCCAGATTCTGGATGAATTTTCACTTTCACTCACAAAACTTCGAACTTTTTTTAAGTAAATGCATGTCCAAACACAATTTCAAGTTTCAAAAACTCATTTTTTTTTCAAGTTTTAACTAAATCTATAATTAAACGCTAGCTACGTCTAATTCATACACTTTATATTGAATTGTTTGACACCTATTTTCATGGGAAAATCGGACAATAAACAATAATGCATCAGATACCCTGATTAGGTCGAACTGAACTAAGTTCTAACCAAGTATATATCAACAAGCAAGCGTGGCTTTAGAATTGGTTGAGAAATGTTAGGCTCAGCAATGTCAAAAATCCAAACTTGGCTACACCATGTCACTAAACAAATAGGCCCAACAGGCACAACATATCAAAAATCTTTTTTTCACTATCAGTTACAGATTTAATAACTTTGTCCAATGTCTCTCCTTTGGTTATAACAAATATATTTAGCAATAGTAATCGTGACTACCTCTCACTGTAAGAGTCCTTTCAGGTTCTTCAGTATATGGGCAAGTCATGAGTCTTTCATGCCAATAGTTCAAAGAAACTGGTCAACTAGATACTATGGTGGCAAGATGAGGAGTACATGGCAAAAGTTGAAGTAGTTGAAGTCACATTTGAAACAGCTGAACAATAGCACCTTTTGATGAAATTAATCGCATGCTAGAAACTCCATTAATGGAGATACCAAAGCTTAATGGGAAAGGTAAGGAGAAGTCGGTGATGAACAAGCACCAGTCACTTGTGCTGTGTATTGAGAGAAGAGAATTAGGTTCACTTCAAAATATCTAAGAGCTTGCTACTTATACAGCTGTAATCCAATCTAACTGACTTCTACTCCTAACCGACTTTAAATAACAGACTAACAATAATTGCTTCCACTAACTAACTTGCCATGTCATCCTTTAATACTCCCCCTCAAGCTAGGTGGTGTAAACAGGTTCATCATTCCTAGCTTGCCTACAAGATATTCATGTTGTCCTTTCCCTAGTGCTTTGGTAAACAAATCAGCCTCTTGATCTTCAGAGGGAATGTAGTCTGTCCTCACAATCCCATTTTGAATCTTCTCTCTGATAAAGTGCAGATCAATTTCTATGTGCTTTGTCCTTTCGTGAAATATTGGATTTGCAGCAATCTGTATTACTGATTTACTGTCACAGTGTAGTGTCACAGGCAATTGAACCTCTGTGTTCAATTCTTTGCACAATCCTACCAGCCATAGTATTTCTGAAACACTAGAGGCCATACTTCTGTACTCTGCCTCTGCTGAACTCCTTGATATTGTGGTTTGTTTCTTCGACTTCCATGATATCAAGGAGTCTCCAAGCTTCATTACATATCCTGTCACTGACTTTCTTGAGTTTGGGCATGCAGCCCAATCTGCATCACAAAATGCTGTAAGTCTGGCAGACTGTTTTGAGCTCATGAGAATCCCAAGTCCAGGTGCCTTCTTGATATACCTCACAACTCTTAAGGCTGCCTCCATGTGGGATCTCTTAGGATAGTGCATAAATTGACTCAACACATGTACTGCGTATGCTATGTCTGGTCTAGTCATAGTCAAATACAAGAGCTTTCCAACTAGTCTCTGATATAGTCCTGCATCCTCCATTTTGTCATCTCCTTTATTCCCAACATATTCGTCCAGTTCAACTGTTGTAAGCTTTTGGTTGAACTCCATTGGTGTTGCAGCTGGCTTGGACCCTCCAAGTCCCAAGTCAGTGATCAATCCCAAGGCAAACTTTCTCTGGTTGATTAATATTCCATTGCTAGATCTAGCCACTTCAATCCCAAGGAAATATTTCAAGTTACCAAGGTCTTTGATTTTGAAGTTTTGTTGCAGTGCCATCTTAGCCTCCAATATCAAATCCTGATCATTACCAGTGATGAGTAAATCATCTACATATACTAGGATGATTACCACCTTGGTTCCAACCTTCTTTGTGAACAATGAGTAGTCAAAGTGACTTTGAGTAAAGCCAGAATTGACAAGTGCCGCAGTCAACTTTAGGTTCCATTGTCTTGATGCTTGTTTCAATCCATATAGGGATTTATGTAGCCTGCAGACCATATGATTCTCCCCCTGGCTAGGAAATCCTTGAGGTAACTCCATATACACTTCTTCCAAAAGATCCCCTTGAAGGAATGCATTGTACACATCCATTTGATGGAGAGGCCAATGTTGAGTTGCTGCTAGAGCCAAGACAACCCTTACAGTCACCATCTTCACTACTGGAGAAAATGTCTCATGATAATCAAGTCCTTCCTTTTGGTTGTATCCCTTTGCAACTAGCCTGGCCTTATGCCTTTCTATTGCTCCATCTGCTTTGTACTTCACCTTGAAGACCCACTTGCAACCAATAGGGACTTTTCCTGCTGGGAGTGGCACTATGGACCAAGTCTGATTGTCCTGTAGAGCCTGTAGTTCTTGATGCATTGCAAGAACCCACTGAGGATGCTTAGCAGCTTCAGCATAAGTCTGGGGTTCAGGGACTGCAGTTATGTTGGTGAGAAAGGCCTGATACTGTGCGGAGAGGCCTGAATGGGACAGATAATTGGACATAGGATAATGACAAGCTGAAGAAGCAGCAGGTTTAGCAGTCCCCACATATTCCTTCATCCAGTGTGGTTCTGATCTAGCTCTAGTGGATTTCCTGACCTGTGGGATGACTGGAGGATCAGGTGGTACAATAACATCTGCAGAAGAATCTACAGGATGAGCTTCATGTGGATCAGCTGCAATAGGGTGATCCATTCCAGTAACTGAAACATCAGCTGGCAAGGAAATAGGATGCAACTCTGTATCAGTAGAGATAACTCCATTGGGAAACACCTTAAGTTGACCTTCTTTGAGCAGCTGGAAAGGAAATACAGACTCCATGAACTTCACATCTCTGCTAACAAAGAAATGGTTAGTTAATAAGTTGTACAGTCTATAACCCTTCTGGGTTGAAGAGTAGCCCATCATGACAGCACCAACTGATCTAGGGGAAAACTTGTCCCCTCCTAATGTGTTTGTAGCAAAACACAAGCACCCAACTGTCTTCATGTGTTGTAGAGATGGTGGTCTGCCATAGATAATCTCAAAGGAGGACTTCTCATTTAGAACAGATAAAGGGAGTCTGTTGATAACATACACAGCTGTGTGAACACACTCACCCCAGAACCTGAGGGGTAAGTGGCCTTGGAGTCTGATTGCTCTTGCAACCTCTAGAATGTGTCTGTGTTTCCTCTCCACCAGACCATTCTGTTGGGGGGTATGTATGCAAGAACTTTGGTGTATCACTCCTAGTAAATGAAATAAGGCATTGCATTCAGAATTAAAGAACTCTGAACCATTATCACTTCTGAAATTTTTTACATTTGCACCAAACTGAGTTTTTATTAATGCCAAAAATTGTTTCAAGACAACTATTACATCACTTTTCAGCTTCAGTAGATATGTCCATATCATTCTACTACAATCATCTACTAAAGTAAGGAAAAATCTGTATCCATCATGAGTATGTACTCTATATGGTCCCCAGACATCTGCATGTATTGTTTCAAAAGGTACTTTAGATCTATGATCACTAGTAGGGAATGGTAATCTTCCTTGTCTTGCCAGAGGGCATATGGTGCATTCCTTTATTATGCTATTGTCAGCATCAAACTTCATATTTGGAATCCTTCCTAGTACTTTTCCTGGGGCATGACCCAATCTCCTGTGCCAAGTAGACATATCTTCCTTAATAGAAGTGGGTGTAGTTTGTACAGTAGCTGCAGTCACCTTTTCATAATCAAGTGTTTGTAACTGCATCCTGTACAGCCCACCAGACTCCTTACCAATCCCTCTCACCTTCCCAGTGTAAAGGTCCTGCATAACACATAAGTCAGGATAGAACTTGATAGAGCATTTTAAGCCCTTTGTCAACTTTGATACTGAGAGGAGATTGTATTTAAAATCCGGTACACACAGGACATTGTTTATACTACGCCCATCTCCAAATCTACATGTTCCAACACAGGATATTTCGATAGTATTTCCATTTGGTAAATGCACCTTCCTGGATGACCTGTCATCTACTTCTCTAATGTGACTAAGCAGTGTTCTATCATATATCATGTGGTCGGTTGCACCGGAGTCAACTATCCATTTCACATAGTCAATTCTATGTTGTGCTAGAAAGGAATGAAGTGTACCTGTCACATTTCTTTCATCAGTCACAGTCTCCTTGTTGAGCAACTGCAGTAACTGTTCATATTGTTCCTGTGTAAACATAACCCCTGTCCTTTGTCCTACATCAATCACCGGAGCTTGTCCAATTCCATATGCTCCTTGTGGCTGCTTTCCTTCATGAGCATTCAAGCCCTTCTGTGTATGCTCCATTTCATCATGATGCATTGCAACATTTGCTGCTGAGTGAGAAGTATTTGCCGCATTTCCCTTGCGTTTGTAAGCTGCCTTCGAGTCATATGGATAGCCATTGATTTTCCAGCAGTTATCTCTGTTGTGTCCTCTCATCCTACAGTAATCACAATATAGTTCAATGTTTCTCCGTGGCTTGAAGTTATTCCCTGTGTTCCTGTGACCATTTCCTGAGTTCCCATTTGGCCTATTGCTGAACAATGCAGTTCCTTCAAGCACATCTCCAACATGTATTGATTTTCCAAGAGATCTTCTACTCTCCTCAGAAATGACCATCGAGTATGCCTTGTTCAAATTTGGTGTTGGTGTCATCATCATGATCTGACTTCTACATTGTGCATAAGATTCGTTGAGTCCCATAAGAAACTGCAGCAGACGTTGATACTCAAAATGTTCAACATATTTCTTAGATTCTACACATTCACATCCAGGACAGGGCATAAGAGCATCAAATTCTTCCCATAACTCCTTCATGCGAGAAAAATAGGCTGATACAGAGGATGTTCCTTGAATCATTCTTACAATCTCAGTATGGAGATGTAAAATCCTAGATCCATCAACTTTATCTAGTCTCTCCTTCAGATCGGTCCACACCTTACATGCACTTGATGCATACATGATTCCACTCAACAACTCTTTACTGACAGCATTCATTATCCATGATAAGACTATGGCATTGCATTTCTCCCAGAGTTCGTGTAGTTGTTCAGGAAACTTATCTCTAGAGTGTCGTCCATCTACGAACCCTAACTTGCTTTTGCCTAGAAGTCCAATTTTCATTGACCTACTCCAGATTGCATAGTTTTCAGGTCCCATTAGCTGAAAAGAGACGAGATTACTCCCTGGAGTATCACATGCCTGTAGAAATAGTGGATGATGATGATCTATGGTCTGTGTAGCAGCTGTAGTGCTTCCCGATGTGTTTCCGATCTGGATTCCTTCTCCGACCGCCATTGATAACCCTCAGAGATTCTGCAATAATCGATGCTTCGAATCTGTGTGCTTTTCTCCTTCTGATTCTAGATCTGCCAAATTCTCAACTCCTTAATGCTTCGCTCCTCAGGATTGAATCTAGAGCTCTGATACCATGATGAAATTAATCGCATGCTAGAAACTCCATTAATGGAGATACCAAAGCTTAATGGGAAAGGTAAGGAGAAGTCGGTGATGAACAAGCACCAGCCACTTGTGCTGTGTATTGAGAGAAGAGAATTAGGTTCACTTCAAAATATCTAAGAGCTTGCTACTTATACAGCTGTAATCCAATCTAACTGACTTCTACTCCTAACCGACTTTAAATAACAGACTAACAATAATTGCTTCCACTAACTAACTTGCCATGTCATCCTTTAATACCTTTAGAGGAGCCAAGGAGAAGATTCAGCACATCAGAGATGCTTTAAGAACCAAGCAGCAAACATTGTCCTCTCAGTATTCAGATGTCATAGCATTAGGAGAAAAAGAGTTGCTACTACAGCTTGAAAAGTGGACAAATATTGAGGAAAGTATCCAACACCAAAAGTCAAGAGCTATGTGGATCAAGCTAGGTGATTCAAATACCAAATACTTTACCATAATGATGAAAGAGAGGAAACATAAGAAACAAATAGTAGAACTTACTCCACTTACGGAGGGTAAACTTGTAGAGCCTGCAGCAATCCAAAATGAGATCATCACCTTCTACAAGTCCCTAATGGGCACTGCCTTGACTAATACTACTGCAGTCAGCAAAAATGTTATGAGAGAGGGTCCTACTTTCAACCATGCCCAACAACTGGCCTTATGTGTAGAGGTAATTGAGAAAGAGATTTATGATGATTTTTTATCAATTGGAGACGATAAAGCCCCTGGTGTAGATGGTTATAGTGCTATGTTTTTCAAGAAAACATGCCAGTAATCAAACATGACATCTTTGAAGCAGTGAAGGAGTTTTTTTTCACTGGCAAACTATTTAAAGCAGTGAATTGTACTGCACCGCAGTTACATTGCTCCTTAAAGTTCCAAATCCTTCAACCATAAGAGAGTATAGACTCATAGCTTGTTGCACAGTTCTTTACAAGCTCACAACCAAGGTGTTAGCTAATAGGATACAACATGTGATTGCATATGTGATCTCAGAAACTCGAGCAGAGTTTGTTCCAGGAAGAAAATTAGCTGATAATATCATCCTTGCTCATGAACTAGTCAAAACTTATGGCAGGAAGAATGTTTCACCAAGGTTCATGGTTAAGGTGGACAGTCAGAAAGCCTATGATACTGTGGATTGAAACTACTTGGAGCAAGTAATGGCTGGAGTAGGCTTTCCTACTAAATTCATAAGTTGGGTGATGCAGTGTGGTACAACTATCTCTTATTCTTTCTTGATCAATGGAGAACTTACTAAACCATTTGAAGCTACAAGAGGACTTAGGCAAGGAGATCCAGTGTCTTCTTTCTTGTTTACTATGGTTATGGAGTATCTGAGTAGGAATTTGAGTGTGCTTGACAACCAAAAATAGTTTAAGTAACATCCTATGTGTAGCAGGCTCAAGATCACTCATTTGAGCTTTGCATATGACCTGCTTATGTTTGTTAGGGGTGACCTTGTATCAGTTACACTGCTTTATGAAAAGTTTTCAATATTTACATTTGCATCATGCCTACAAGCTAATCTGGCTAAGAGTGTAATGTACTTTGGATAGGTCTCAAACACTGTTATGTCACAAATCCAACAGGCTCTGGGATATAGTCATGGAGAACTACCATTTAGATACCTTGAAGTGTTTTTGTCTTCTAAGAAACTCCTTATTACCCAATGGCACTTTGATTGATCAGATAGTAGCAAAAAAAAATTCCTGGACTGCCAAGAGTATGTCCTATGCAAGTAGATTGCAGCTTATTAAGACAGTGATATTTGAATTCCAAGCTTATTGGGTTCAGTTATTGGTGATAGCAGCCAAGGTGCTGAAAGCTATCCAAGCCTATTGTAGAAGTTATATTTGGTCAGGGGAAAATATTATCACTAAAAATTCTTGGTCTCTTGGAATAGGATTTGTGCACCAAAGATCACACGTGGTTTGAATTTGATAAATTTAAAGCTATGGAATAAGGCAGCAATTTTGAAGATGTGATGGGATGTAGAGCAAAAGCAGGATAGACTATGGATCCATAGCTATTATATTAAAGGCCAAAAGTTGGAAGACCACAAGATTCCTTCTCAAGCATGTTGGATAGTAAAGAAAGTCCTTGTAGCAAACGATCAATTGTACTTATTGTTGGGAATAGAATTTTGATTAGGAAAGCTTACTTGCAACTGCTTGGTACATATCCAAAGGTTGAATGGAGAGCTATTATATGTCATAATTTAGCAAGGCCTAAAGCTATTTTTACATCTTGACTTCAGCTCCAAAACAGATTACTCAGAGTGGATAGATTGCTAAAAAAAAGATGCCAGTAGATCCTATTTATGTTATGTGTAAGCTAGTTGATGAGACAAGAGATCATCTATTCCTAGAGTAATTTTTTGTGTATTCATTATGAAGGAGACTACTTCAGTGTTTGGCTATAACGTAGCCCCTGCATACTACCTGAATTTCAATGCAACAGTGGATCATTCAGTAAACTAAGGGGAAGAGTCAATTGGCTCAAGTGTTGAAGCTAATATATGCGGAATTCATTCATGCAATTTGGAAAGAGAGAAATACCAGAGTTTTGAGCAGAAAAAGGCACTGTGGAGGAAATAGTTAGACGTATTGCTTGTGTATGTTGTTGTCACGATTCGAGCCTAGGTCCTGGATGTAAGAGGCACCCCAAATTATTATTGATCCGAGAGAACCATTTAGCTTACATCATGAGCATTCAAATAAAATAAGCGAAAGTAAAATATCTTTTAGAATTCATAATGAGAATACGAGAATAAAAACTCATTTCAATAAACTTTAAACCCTTACAACATAAATAAGAAAAATCCCAAAATATCTGAATGAAGTTGAAAACATCTGAAAATTAATATGTACATAAGTCTATGAAGCCTCTAAGTACATTAGTCAATATCTACCGGGACACCCGGCATTACCTTATAACATAGAACTAAATCAAAAAGATGATAATTGTGCCTTCTGAAATATGGAGGGCTCACCAATAGCTTATACAAATGGATCTAGTGTTGCACGATATCATGAACGAACGTCCCAGAACCTGCATCATGGTTAATACATGAAATATATTGGTATGTAAAATCATACCAGAAAAAATAGTAAAGCATAAAAATATCAATGTAAGAGGTTCAATCCAAGTGATGATAATCTAAAAAGGAACGAGAGCATCAGATGAAAGAGTATTGACCAAGTAAAGTGAATTTAATCCTTTTAGTTATTTATGGGAGCAAGTGGTGAACCGACATAAACCACCATGTGAGTGCATGGAGTCTGATATCGGCCCGATCAGCTAAGTCATCCTATACCTTGTCGGGCATAGGATATGACATGATATGTTTTTCTAGCAAAGATCCATAATTAGCCCTTTTTCAGCACACATGAAAAAGAGACATCCGACTTAAAAAATAATCTCTATTCTACGTTGGTAAACATAATTTCGGGCATTTATTATTTAGACTTATGCCTTCTCGGTCAGCCAGCTAACTACCTCAAGCTCATACTGTTAAATAGTTATCTTATTGGTCATTGATCAAAGTGCTAGCCTTATTGGCCCATGCTCATGATTTAGCCTTCTTAGGCTCATGCCACTTTTGGGATCATACCGAAGATTTAGCCATGTTGGGTTCATAATTCATGATCTATTATGGTTATTTAGCATATTTTGAGAGTCATGAACAGTAAAGTATGGCTACATAAACACAATATTTCATGCCACAACTTCCATCACACATAATGAAATTAAAGAACAATTTGAAGCGTTCTAATTGAGGTTCACAGTCCATGTCTAAAAGGAATTGGAGTTTCCAGTTATGATGTCTTAGCAAAATAATCAAAATTTATATCCTTTAGTTTTAAGAAAATCAAGAGAGTTCATGATAATGATTATAAAATAATCCATCATCTAACAAGTTCCCAAATTTAAAGAATTTAACAGAATTGTAATACCTCAAAATATCCCGAATTAATTTTAATACTTGGAACGAGTATAATTCTTAATCTATAAAGAATACGTGGTGCATATTTTAAAAAGAAGTGTAGTATGTTTGTGGCTAGTTGGGGCCACCTTGGCTCTTCCTAATATATTAAGCAAAATGATCAAGTAAAGGATAAATATGTAAAAGGTGATGTATTTATTTTATTTTTGGGGCCAGCTTCTTAGTGAATTGAATAAGTTAAAGGAAAGGAAAGAGGGAAAAAGTTGAAAAGGGGAAAAAGAGAAACGTGCAAGTACTAGTAGTAATTTAATTTCCATTTCTCTTCCTCACTTAGAACAAGTAAGAAGGGGCTTTTGGTTTTGGGTTGCTGGCAAGAGCTGCGTAGAGCAACATCAACAATATTTTAGTGCTTCTTATTAATCCCTTCTTTCTCTCTTTCTTTCAATCAAGTGAAGAGAATTTGGAGCAAGGAGGAGAGGTGAAAGAGGGGGAAGTTATACCCACACCTTCAAGGAAATTTTCAAAGAGCTAAAGTTGAAATTTGAGTTTTAAGAGGTAAATTCTTTACCCCCACTTTTAAGCATGATTATGAATAAGTATTTGAAAATATTTAATTTTAATTTTTATTAGCTATTGAAATGGGTCTTGATTATTGGGGTTCTTGAAAAGGGAAAAAGATAAAATTATGAGAAAAATAGAGTTTTGGGGTGTTGCTATTAATGGGCAGATTTAATATCGAATTTTATAAGTTGGAAAATAAGAAATTCACTCCAAACTATGATTAAGGAGTTTGATTAAACCTTGGGTATAAGTGAAAAACATTGGATTGAATTGTTAGGTGAACCTACTGGTTATTGATGAATATATATATGTTTTGTGTATGTAGTTGATTGGGTTGGTTGCATAAAGACTATCGAGGTGTGTTGAATTGTTGAAATCTCGCAGTACTACTATTAGCTTGGGAAGTATATAAGACATGTGAAGCTAAAACTCCCTTCGCTGTAAGGCACCACCCTATGTCACATGTTCCCTCTACAAAAGGTCAAATAGCCTACATGAAGAACAAAAACAAAATTTTAGTTGCTTTATGCTTCATTCCCGCATTTAATTATTAAAGCTTATATGTACTCTTATTACTCCCTTCGCGTCAACTTTCTTAATATTTCACATGACCGTAAGTGTCTTTATTTGAAATCCTTAGAATTCACACGATGTGGTCTTATATATGTGTCACATATTATAAATGAAATAAATGGCCATAGCATAATTATACTAGCTTATGCAATAACCTATTTGATATGACTATAAGTTAAAGTAAGAACTATTATTTGAATAGTGATATCATATTCGGTAAGCTAGGTATCATATAGAGATCTTACTTGAATAGTGGAACGATTGTTATCATAAATCATATGTCATAGGCCTTTAAGGTCATTACCTGGTAAAAGTTAGCGATGGGAGGGTATTCATAGGTTTTACTTGACACACCCGCGCGACGCTATTCTGTGCACAGGATTGAGACCAGACCTTTATAGTGAGCTCGAATATTGTGGCGTACTCGCCCTTGTGGCATTATTTGTATTTGAAGCCAGCCGGAATGTCATGCACTAGTTTCTCCTGACTCGAGCCAATACATGGCATATATGGCCTGCGGGCAGATCCTTATAGTGAGCCCTCAAAGGGCGTACCTCATATCAGACTGCGATTATAGTTATGTGTATAAAATCATAGCAATAAGTACTTGAGCAATATAAGCTTTATACGTGACTTGGATCGCTTTCGGTAGGCCATCACATGATCATTTATATTAAATATAGTGTTATTACGTCACCTAGGCAAGCCATAGGGGCTATATTATAATGAATGCTTCTTTGAATATTACATAAAGAACTATAAGGTTGGTGCATAGGTTATAGTTTCATATCGTACATCTATCACTTGTGGGCTCATAATTCTTTCGTTTTGACATTTGATTCATATGAGCTCCCATATTTGTCTACTTGTTATTTTGTCTGCTATACATATCAGTACATGTTATATATGTACTGATGTCCCTACGTTGGAGGCACTGTATTTTCTTATAAATACAGGGTCAGGTTCACAGGGGAGCAGACACCCACATTAGGTTCTTTGCTACTTTCAGCTGATATTTTGGTGAGCTTCATCTCCATTTGGAGCCAGTATGTGTATCGGTCTCTAGTTGGGTACGTCGGGGCCTGTCCTGACTGGTTATTTGTAGTATAGTATGTTGTACTCTTTAGAGGCTTTCTAGATATTATCTAGTGTCACATTGTATAATTTTTGTAAAAATGACTCCATGGTATATATATGCATCATATGTTAGTTTTCCGCTCGTTTATTGGTTGGTGACTTCGTATTTGTTATAGATTACTCGTAGAGCAGGTGGTCATACGGTTCTTGTTCGCCCCTCTATTTTGGGGCGTGACAAACTTGGTATCAGAACCTAGGTTCAATTGTCTCAGGGAGTCTAGAAAGTCGTGTCTAGTAGGACCTTACTTATCAATGTGTTGCGCGCCACATTTATAATTAAGGGACTATATGGGCATTTAGGAATTTGATCTTCATTTGTAATCTAGATCGTGCGATAGAGCTAAGTCATAGAAGGTTACTTTTGACTCATACTCTGCTTATTTGTGATATAGATCATATCTGCTATAGATAAGGATAAAGTAGCCCAGTGGGTCACTACAAGCACAACTCAAGAGGCAACCACTGTAGGGCAATCTCCAGTATTAGGGGATCAGACTAGGGCTCAAGAGATATTGATGAGTCCTACGCCTCCAGGTTCTCAGGTGCCCAAAACAGAAGGACATGCAGGGGTTCATGCACCTCCAGGGGTTCCAACAGTAGTTTCTATTCCGCCACCAGGTGCCTTAGAGTAGGATCTTAGAGGAGCGATACAGGTTTTCACACAGTTGGTAGCCGCTCAGGCTTAGAGACAGAATGTGGAGGTCTCTGTTGCTGCTCAAGGAGAGATAGCCGGATCTAAGATTTGAGATTTCCTTCGTATGAATCCCCTTGTGTTCACAAGCTCTAGCATTGCATAGGACCCTAAGTGATTCATTGATGAGACTCATAGAATTTGTAAGGTGATGCGGGTATCGGACACATATTCTATTGAGTTGGCCTCTTATCAGATAAAAGATGTTGCTATCGCTTGGTATGAGATGTAAGAAGCTTCGAGGGGTGAGAATGCTCCCTCAGCGGTCTGGACAGACTTTTCAAGGGCCTTCATGGATCATTTCTTGCCATTTGAGCTCCGACATGCAAAGGTAAGCATTTAGAACAGCGTGATCTTAGTGTCAGATAGTACAGCTTATAATTTACGCAATTGTCTAGATTTGCTCCAGAGTATGTTAGTACTCAGGCATCAAGGATTCATAAATTTGTGTGTGGCCTTGCGGGTCGCTTGAGGGACAATGTTTCTATTGCTTCCCTGAATATAGATTTGGATATAGCAAGGATCATGGCATATGCTCAACAGTTAGATGAGGATCAGCGTAATCGTGAAGAAGATGACAAGAGGGAACAAAGCAAGAGAGCTAGGATGGCTGGCCAGTATGAGGGGAGAGCTTCCACCAGTAGAGGGCCACCTAGGCAGACTCAGTCGGCGGCACGCTCCACAGCTAATGCTCCAGCTCAATTTTCGAGATATATACATGAGCAGGGTTAGACTTCTAGGGCACCATGCCTACGGCCTCAGAGGGATACTAGTCGGGGATTACCACTTCAACCTACATGCAGACAGTGTGGCCGAGCACATAGAGGAGAGTGTTGACGTGGTTCAAATGCTTGTTATTGGTATGGTATAGAAGGTCATATGGTACGAGATTGTTTGCAGCTCATAGATAAAGCCAAAGGTGATAGGTCACAGCCTACGGGGTCTGCATCAGCCTCATTATCAGCAACACCTTCTTCTTCTCGCAGTCCTCAGGCACTAGCAGGTAGAGGATCTGGTAGAGGCAGAGGGACTGGTTCTAGTACTGGCCCAAATCGTATGTATGGACTAGTCGGTCGGCAAGATTCAGAGGCATCCCCAGACGTGGTCACAGGTACTCTATCTATCTTCTCATATGATGTATATGCCTTGATAGACCCAGGAGCCACCCTATAGTATGTTGGATCCACTCTATCATATGTTACTCCATTTATTGCTAAAAAGTTCAGAATAGAGCCAGAGTTGTTACATGAACCGTTTGTGGTGTCGACTCCAGTAGGAGAGTCTATCATAGCTAGGCGGGTCTATTATAATTGTGCAGTGACCATATGTGACCGTGATACATTGGCTAATCTATTAGAACTTTAAATAGTCGACTTTGACGTCATCATGGGTATGGATTGGCTATCCTCTTGCTATGCTACAGTTGATTGCTGAGCTAAGATTGCCCTATTTCATTTTCCGGGAGAGCCTGTCTTGGAGTGGAAGGGTAATACATTGATGCCTAGAAGGAGATTTATTTCCTATATTAAGGCATGAAAGCTCATTGCAAAGAGGTGTTTATATCACCTTGTCCAAGTAAGAAACCTGGAAGCTGGGAAATATGTGCCAACTCTTCAGTCAGTACCAGTGGTGAATGAGTATCCAGATGTGTTTCCTGATGAACTTCCTGGATTACCTCCCGTGAGAGAAATTGACTTCGGTATTGATGTAGATCCCGGTACTTAACCGATATCAATTCCACCTTATAGAATGGCGCCTGCAGAGTTGAAGGAGCTAAAGGAGCAGTTTAAAGACTTGCTTGATAAAGGCTTCATTCGACCCAGTATATCGCCTTGGGGTAGACCGATGTTGTTTGTACGTAAGAAAGATGGCACATTGAGAATGTGTATAGACTACAGGCAGCTAAATAAAGTGACAATAAAGAATAAGTATCCTCTTTCCCGAATAGATGATTTATTTAATCAGTTGCAGGGAGCTAAATGTTTTTCAAAGATTGATTTGAGGTTCGATTATCACCAGCTGAGGATACGTGAAGTAGACATTCCCAAGACAACTTTTCGGACTAGATATGTACACTTCGAGTTCTTTGTCATGTCATTTGGACTAACAAATGCTCCAGCAGCCTTCATGGATATGATGAATAGTGTTTTCAAACCCTTCTTTGATATGTACTTGATTGTATTTATAGATGACATCTTGGTATATTCACGTGATGAAGTAGAGCATGCAAATCATTTGAGATCGGTGCTACAGACACTCAGAGAACACCAGTTATATGCTAAGTTTTCTAAGTGTGAGTTCTGGTTAAGCTCAGTAGCCTTTCTTGGCCATGTGGTATCTGGAGAAGGCATCAGAGTGGACTTTCAGAAGATAGAGGTTGTGAAGAATTGGCCTCGACCAACCATTCTCACAGAAGTACGTAGTTTCTTGGGATTAGCCAGTTACTACAGAAGATTTGTGGAGGGCTTTTCCTCTATTTCTGCCCCATTAACTAAACTGACGCAGAAATCAGCTAAGTTCCAGTGGTCAGATGCTTGTGAAAGAAGCTTCTATAGATTGACTACAGCGCCAGTATTGGCCTTACCAGAGGGCACGGAAGGGTATGCTGTATATTTTGATGCTTCAGGCGTTGGCCTTAGTTGCGTCCTGATGCAACATGGAAAAGTTATAGCATATGCCTCTCGGTAGTTGAAGAAGCATGAACAAAATTACCCCACTCATGATTTGGAGCTTGCAGCAGTTGTGTTTGCGCTTAAAATATGGCACCACTATTTATACGGGGTGCGTGTTGATGTCTTTACAGACCATAAGAGTCTTCAAAATTTATTCAAGCAGAAAGAGTTGAATCTAAGGCAAAGGAGGTGGCTAGAACTACTGAAGGACTATGATGTTGATATTCTCTATCACCCTGGTAAAGGTACTATTGTTGCAGATGCTCTCAGTTGACTATCTATGGGTAGCCTGGCACACTTGTCGCCTGCTCAGTGTGAGGTAGCCAAAGATTCTCATAAATTAGCCAGCCTAGGAGTTCGACTCATAGATTCTGAAGATGGCGGTGTTGTGGTATTAAATACGGCAGAGTCTTCATTAGTGACATTAGTGAAAGAGAAACAGTATGATGATCCCTTATTGCTTTAATACAAAGAAAGGATTCGACAGCACCGGGTTACAGTATTTGAGCTAGCAGGTGATAACACTTTGAGATGTCAAGGTAGACTATGTGTACCTGATGTAGATGGCCTGAGACAACAAATTATGGCTAAGGCATATTGTTCCCGTTATTCAATTCATCCGGGCTCTACGAAAATATATCATGACCTTAAAGAGGTCTACTGGTGGAATGATATGAATAAAGATATAGCAAGATATATAGCATAGTGGTCCAATTGCCAGCAAGTGAAAGCAGAGCATCAAAGGCCCGCCTAGCTCAGATCATAAGTATTCCGGTATGGAAATGGGAATATGGATTTCATCACAGGTTTGACTTCTTCTTTTCGAAGACATTACTCCATTTGGATAATAGTTGATCGACCGACAAAATCAGCTCATTTCTTACTGTTAAGTCCACCAGCATAGCTGAAGATTATGCTAAGCTGTATATAAAGGATATTGTTCGCTAGCATGGGACCCAGTGTCCATTATTTCAGATAGAGGTACCCAATTTACAGCTCATTTTTGGAGATCGTTCCAAAGAGGCCTAGGCAGACAAGTGAATCTTAGCACTGTTTTTCATCCACAGACCGACGGTCAAGCTGAGCGCACCATTCAGACGCTCGAAGATATGTTGAGAGCATGTGTGCTGGACTTTAAAGGTAACTGGGATGATCATTTTCCCCTAATAGAGTTTGCTTATAATAACAGTTATCACTCCAGTATTGGCATGGCTCCATTTGAAGCTTTGTATGGAAGACGATGCAGATCACCTATCGGGTGGTTCGAAGTAGGTGAGACACAAATATTAGGACCAGATCTAGTCCATCAAGCCGTTGAGAAGGTCAAGTTGATACAAGGGTTGTTGAGGACTGCTCAGAGTCAACAAAAATCATATATAGATGTGCGACGTATGGATTTGGAGTTTCAGATTGATGATTTGATATTCGTGAAGATGTCATCTATGAAAGGTGTTATGCGATTTGGGAAAAAGGGTAAGCTGAGTCCTAGGTATATTGGACCTTATAGAGTTATACGCACAATTGGCCAGGTAGCTTATAAGGTAGAATTACCTCCAGAGCTAGCTGCAGTGCATCCGGTCTTCCATGTGTCTATGTTGCGTAAATGTTTAGGAGAACCTTCTCATGTCATCCCTACAGAGGATATCGAGCTTGCAGGAGACTTAACATATGAGAAAGTTCTTGTGGCTATATTGGACCAACAAGTTAGAAAGTTGAGAACTAAAGACATAGCTTCAGTTAAAGTACTTTGGGGAAACCAGAACGTAGAAGAAGCTACGTGGGAAGCAGAAGCCGATATGAAAACTAAATATCCATACTTGTTCTAAGAACCATTGGAAGGTCCTTAAACTACTTATTTCTTTTATATGATTAGTAGTCTCTATTGTATTTGTTTCGTTATTATCTGACTCTCTCATGATACATTTAGGTGTCTAATGTATGCTTACGGTTCTAGAGACTTGCGTGGATGTAGCTTCCAGATGCAGAGTATGAGGTGAGTTATGCAATGATTGTAAATCTTTATTTGAGTATAAGGCCAAACGGAGCCTCGTGTAGTATTTGTTGAGCATTGTATCTGTTGTGATGCTCTGTGAAGCGTAGTTGTATGTATTCTGTCTTGCTAACAGGTTCCCGATAGGCCTATTTACAAAGAAAATTCTGCCAAAATTTCTGAAAATTTTGAGAGTTAGCCAAATTTTAAGGCCCTATGATGAAAAAGGTGAAGTAGAAAATGAATTGGGATCTCATGGATAAATATGAAATTTAAAGTAAGCTACTGGCATCATTCGAGGACGAATGATCCAAAGTAGGGGAGATTGTAATACCTCAAAATATCCCGAATTAATTTTTATACTTGGGACGACTATAATTCTTAATCTATAAAGAATTACGTGGTGCATATTTTAAAAAGAAGTGTAGTATGTTTGTGGCTAGTGGGGGTCACCTTGGCTCTTCCTAATATATTAAGCAAAATGATCAAGTAAAGGATAAATATGTAAAAGGTGGTGTATTTATTTTATTTGTGGGGCTAGCTTCTTAGTGAATTGAATAAGTTAAAGGAAAGGAAAAAGGGAAAAAGTTGAAAAGGGGAAAAAGAGAAACGTGCAAGTACTAGTAGTACTTTAATTTCCATTTCTCTTCCTCACTTAGAACAACAAGTAAGAAGGGGCTTTTGGTTTTGGGTTGCTGGCAAGAGCTGCGTAGAGCAACATCAACAATATTTTAGTGCTTCTTATTAATCCCTTCTTTCTCTCTTTCTTTCAATCAAGTGAAGAGAATTTGGAGCAAGGAGGAGAGGTGAAAGAGGGGGAAGTTATACCCACACCTTCAAGGAAATTTTAAAGAGCTAAAGTTGAAATTTGAGTTTTAAGAGGTAAATTCTTTACCCCACTTTTAAGCATGATTATGAATAAGTATTTGAAAATATTTAATTTTAATTTTTATTAGCTATTGAAATGGGTCTTGATTATTGGGGTTCTTGAAAAGGGAAAAAGATAAAATTATGAGAAAAATAGAGTTTTGGGGTGTTGCTATTGATGGGCAGATTTAATATCGAATTTTATAAGTTGGGAAATAAGAAATTCACTCCAAACAATGATTAAGGAGTTTGATTAAACCTTGGGTATAAGTAAAAAAAATTGGATTGAATTGTTAGGTGAACCTACAGGTTATTGATGAATATATATATATGTTTTGTGTATGTAGTTGATTGGGTTGGTTGCATAAAGACTATCGAGGTGTGTTGAATTGTTGAAATCTCGCGGTACTACTATTAGCTTGAGAAGCATATAAGGAATGTAGCTAAAATTCCCTTCGCCGTAAGGCACCACCCTATGTCACATGTTCCCTCTACAAAAGGTTAAATAGCCTATATGAAGAACGAAAATAAAGTTTTAGTTGCTTTATGCGTCATTCCCTCATTTAATTATTAAAGCTTATATGTACTCTTATTACTCCCTTCGCGTCCACTTTCTTAATATTTCACATGACCGTAAGTGTCTTTATTTGAAATCCTTAGAACTCACACGATGTGGTCTTATATATGTGTCACATATTATAAATGAAATAAATGGCCATAGCATAATTATACTAGCTTATACAATAACCTATTTGATATGACTATAAGTAAAAGTAAGAACTATTATTTGAATAGTGATATCATATTCGGTAAGCTAGGTATCATATCGAGATCTTACTTGAATAGTTGAACGATTGTTATCATAAATTATATGTCATAGGCCTTTAAGGTCATTACCTGATAAAAGTTAGCGACGGGAGGGTATTCATAGATTTTACTTGACACACCCGCGCGATGCTATTTTGTGCACAGGATTGAGACCAGACCCTTATAGTGAGCCCGAACATTATGGCGTACCCGCCCTTGTGGCATTATTTGTATTTGGAGTCAGCTGGAACGTCATGCACTAGTTTTCCCTGACTCGAGCCAATACATGACATATATGGTCTGCGGGCAGACCCTTATAGTGAGCCCTCAAAAGGCGTACCTCGTATCAGACCACGATTATATTTATGTGTATAAAATTATAGCAATAAGTACTTGAGCAACATATGTTTTATACGTGACTTGGATCGCCTTCGGTAGGCCATCACATGATCATTTATATCAAATATAGTGTAAGTATGTCACCTAGGCAAGCCATAGGGGCTATATTATAATGAACGCTTCTTTGAATATTACATAAAGAACTATAAGGTTGGTGCATAGGTTATAGTTTCATATCGTACCTCTATCACTTGTATGCTCATAATTCTTTCGTTTTGACATTTGATTCATATGAGCTCCCATATTTGTCTACTTGTTATTCTGTCTGTTTTACATACCAGTACATGTTATATATATACTGACGTCCCTACGTTGGAGGCACTGTATTTTCTTATAAATACAGGGTCAGGTTCACAGGGGAGCAGGCACCCGCATTAGGTTCTTTTGCTACTTTCAGCTGATATTTCGGTGAGCTTCATCTTCATTTGGAGCCCGTATGTGTATCGGTCTCTAGTTGGGTACATCAGGGCCTGTCTTGACTGGTTATTAGTAGTATAGTATGTTGTACTCTTTAGAGGCTTCCTAGACATTATCTAGTATCACATTGTATAGTTTTTGTAAAAATGACTCCATGGTATATGTATGCATCATATGTTAGTTTTCCGCTCGTTTATTGGTTGGTGACTTCGTATTTGTCATAGATTACTCGTAAAGCAGGTGGTCATACGGTTCTTGTCTTCCCCTCTGTTTTGGGGCGTGACAAGAATATACATAGTCCATGCCACAATTTCCAATCATTAACGAATAACCACAAAGTTCATGGATTTCATAAGATTCATGATATATAGAGTTCGTAAATCTTGCAACAACTCATAGGGTTAACGTAATGCACATAATTTAAAAAGTGTTCATGAGTTTGAGAGATTTTCAAGATTTTCCGGGAAACTTGTGAAAATTCCTTCAACCCTAAATAACTTGAGAGTAATTCGGATTGGGGAGAATAAGACTTGAAAGAATAGGTGAAAGAAGTAGTTTTACATACCTTGTAGAAGAAGATGAAGAAGCAAATCTTGAAAAGAGAATTGAGGAAGGACTTTGCTTGAAAATCTAATAATTTTTTTCTTTGAAGTTTTGGGGAAAGAGGGATGAGAGGAATTATATGTAAAATGGTGAAATCGGCGTGTATTTGGCTATAGGAAAGGTTAAGGGTCGTGATATGGGGTTTTGGGTTAAGGAAAAGACGAAAACATCCCTCCTAGCACGTTTTCCTTATATGCGGTTGCGCAGTTGGTCGTGCAGTCTCTGCAATGCCCTGTAATATGGGCATAACTTTTTGCACAAATCTCGGATTAACAAACAGTCGGTGGCGTTGGAATAAAAACCTTTAATTTGGTGGGTGGTGGGTCACATAACTCTTCATATTCTAAGAAAAATCCTTGTTTGAAGTTGACCATAGTAAAGATCATATGAAAACTTAGTCGGTAGAGAAGCTTTTAACTCAACTTTGTGTTAGAGGTTGCTTATGACCTTAATTCACGTCCAATATACTTCCTACACCTAAGGATTGACCTTAACATCTAGGTACTAATAAAATTCATTGGATTCGAATCTAACTACATACGTAGCACGGTTCAAACCTTAGCCTGAAAGTTCGAGCGGTTACAATTGTGTTAGAGCTACTGGCCCAGCCAGGCTACTACTAGATATGCTTTTAGTTTTGTTAGTTCTTTAGGCAGTTTTGTCTGCTGCTTTGAGAATAGCTAGTTTCTAATTAACACTTTTGATGATTAATAAAATTGCTGATTGCCAAAATATAAGATCGTCCATAAGGTGATTCCTCTAATAAGTAATCGCCATTAATAATCATAGTTTGACAACTTCTCATAATAGATACATAGTTGATTTCCTTGGAAAAAATTCATTAATTAAGGCTGAATTAACTTTTGAGGTAAAAATCGCAAACAGAATCAAATAAGAATTATCCGTAGTTGATTACAATGATGATTGTAAAACATATCCACAATTGAATCTTATCGAATATAACCTACAAAATGCACATACATCCAAGGTAACATATCCATGTAATTCCACAAGTGAAATTTTGAGAGAGTGATGTGTACCCACCCTTAGTATACATTGTAAAAATAGAAAGGTTTCCGATAGACACAATGCCATAATTAAAGCAAAGAAAACAACAGATAATAATAAAATCGAAGAACAAGATACCATAGTTAACATTCTCCACTAATCCTCAACTTTCATATCCTCATAAATTTGTACTACATACAACCAATTTCACAAAACAGCAAGTGCAATTTCATTGTCACTAAATTGATTCAACAGCTTGCTGGCTCATTCAAGTTTCAACAGTGGGCCACAACCCACTTGGCTAGAAATGTAGATACAATCGAGAAATATAAAGATCCAATCTTGTAACTGTAAATCGAGAAAACTTAATAGAATAGAAGAAGACAGCAAAACGCAGAAAAGGCTACACAGCTATTTAATATAGCAATAGAAACTTCATCATCATAAAACCAAGATAGAACAACACAACCACCAGAATTAAGTACTACTATTACAATACTGCAGATTGTCTTTGAAGCTAACAGAAAAAATTACATGATAGTATCAAGACACATTACATTGCCATTGCCAAAAGACCATCAACTGGAAATTGTGGTTCGGCATCATCCCAATTAAGCCTCGTTGATATCCTCTTCCTCGTCCTCGTAATATTCTCCCTCCTCATCAGCAGTGGCATCCTGGTACTGCTGATATTCAGAAACCAGATCATTCATGTTACTTTCTGCCTCGGTGAACTCCATCTCGTCCATTCCCTCCCCAGTGTACCAATGCAAGAAAGCCTTTCTCCTGAACATAGCAGTGAACTGCTCACTCACACGCCTAAACATCTCTTGAATGGATGTTGAGTTTCCAATGAAGGTAGATGCCATTTTAAGCCCGGTTGGTGGGATGTCACAAACAGTTGACTTTACATTGTTTGGAATCCACTCAACAAAGTACGAAGAATTCTTGTTTTGCACATTGAGCATCTGTTCGTCCACCTCTTTCGTGCTCATTTTACCCCTGAACATAGCAGAGGCAGTCAAGTATCTTCCATGACGTGGGTCAGCTGCACACATCATGTTCTTGGCATCCCACATTTGTTGTGTAAGTTCTGGCACAGTCAAAGCCCGGTATTGCTGAGAACCACGTGAAGTCAATGGTGCAAAACCAACCATGAAGAAGTGGAGCCTAGGGAATGGAATCAAATTCACAGCTAATTTCCTAAGATCAGAGTTCAACTGTCCAGGGAAACGCAAACAACAGGTAACACCAGACATTGTAGCTGATATCAGATGATTTAGATCTCCAACTGTTCCATACAAAAAGGGAGATAAGAAACAGTGAACATTATTATGATGGAACATGCTCCACAATAAGTTTCAACAATCAAACATATATCTTTTACGTGTTGCATACAAAAACAACAATGATGTGTAGGCAGCCTTACCCTTACCTTCACAATGTAAGGAGGCTGTTTCTGAAGGACAATAACATGAAAAGGAAATACAGTAGAAAAAATGATAAGAAATAGCCAACATAAAGATATAACATGATAAACGATAAGTAATGGCAATCAAACAGATCAGGTAAAGAAAAAAGCAATGCTGAAATGCCTTACAGCTTGGGGTGGTGAGCTTAAGGGTTCTGAAGCAGATGTCATATAAAGCCTCATTATCAAGGACCATGCACTCATCAGCATTTTCAACCAATTGATGCACGGACAAGGTAGCATTATAAGGCTCAACAACAGTATCAGAAACCTTCGGTGAAGGGAAAACGGAGAAGGTAAGCATCATTCTATCTGGGTATTCTTCTCTAATCTTAGAAATCAGAAGCGTTCCCATTCCAGACCCGGTTCCTCCACCCAACGAATGGCACACTTGAAATCCTGAAAATATCAAACACAGATCTATAACATTAACACAACAAATGGACACAAAATATTCGAGAAAATGACTCTATAACATCAACACACCAAATGGAAACAAAACATTCGAGAAAATGCCGAGTTTGGGGCTAAAATAGTCCCTTAACTATTAGAGTAGGTTCATTTTGGTCCTTCAAATATAACTCTGAGCATATTTAGTCCCTTAACTTTACTAAAGTGGAGCACTTTTGATCTCCCTAACAAAATCCGTTTAAAAATAATAGTGTTAAACTCATGTGGCAACCCACGTGACTTGTAAAATACAAACTCATAGAGGTTAAGTGTTAGCTATTATGAGTATATATTTAATTTTACATGCTCTTAAACACAATTAAGAAGAAATTCGCACACCCTTCACCAAATTACTAGCTACGCCACTGACTTTAAGACCATTTTGTTACTGCAATTAAGAAAATGGTTATTTTTTTCGCGTGGGCAGATTATTGTGTTCTAAAATATTGTCTTCAAATATAAATAGCTACTACTATATTAATCATAAAAAATTAAGAAGACAAGAAAGAAAGAAAATATATATCAATTAAGAAAGAGATAACACTGTCAAATTTACACCGTTAGAAAATTATCCTTTCCGTTAATTTTTAACATTATTATGTTAGGAAGACCAAAAGTGCTTCACTTTAGTAAAGTTAAGGGACTAAATATGCTCAGGATTATATTTGAGGGACCAAAATGAACCTACTCTAATAGATGAGGGATAATTTTAGCCCAAGACTCAGAAAATGCCTCTATAACATCAACACACCAAATGGAAACGAAATGTTCGAGAAAAAGCCCCTCTAACATCAACACACCAAATGGAAACGAAATGTTCGAGAAAAAGCCCCTCTAGCATCAACACACCAAATGGAAACAAAATCTTGGAGAAAATGCCTCTATAACATCAACACACCAAATGTAAACAAAATGTTCGCGAAAATGACTAACAACAAACCTTGAAGGCAGTCACAGTTTTCGGCTTCCTTACGAACAACATCGAGAACGGCATCGATCAATTCAGCGCCTTCGGTGTAATGTCCTTTAGCCCAATTATTACCAGCACCAGATTGTCCAAAAACGAAGTTATCAGGACGGAAGATCTGTCCATAAGGACCAGATCTGATACTATCCATAGTACCAGGTTCAAGATCCATCAGAACAGCCCTAGGTACAAACCTTCCACATGTAGCCTCATTGTAATAGACATTAATTCTCTCAAGCTGGAGATCGGCATCACCACTGTACCTGCCGGTTGAGTCAATGCCGTGTTCTGCACAAACAACTTCCCAGAACTTGGCACCGATTTGGTTGCCGCATTGTCCACCTTGAATATGAAGGATTTCACGCATTTTGGAAACTGAGATCTGGAAATCTGAAGGAGAAAATGTGTAGATCTCAGAAAAATGGGAGACGGCAGAGAATGTAGGGACAAGGGAGGGAGGGAGGGAAGGGGGTGGGTGTATTTTATAGTGAAACGCGTTTTAGGGTTTGAAAGAAACGGACGGATGAGCTGTGCCTTAGTAACGGATAGTGAATGAACGGCTCAGATGTATTTTCTATTTTCCTTTTTTAAAATATATATTTTTATATAATCATTTTTTAGGAAAGAATTTGAAATTTGAAATATTTAGGGGGTGCGGGGGGACCAGCTGGACCAGGACTACAATAAACGTCAAGGTAAATAAATGTGGCGTGATTTTTCTTCCCTACTCTTTTTCAATATTTTTTAAAATATATATTCAAATTCTAAATATTTATTGCAAAAAGTATGATTAAACATAATTTTAATTTCAATTTTGAAATTTCTAATTAAGATGAAATTTTTTGTTTTTATGTTTAGATAGATATTACTCCCTCAATTTCTATTTAATAAATTCTTTTTGCTACGGACTAACAAATAAGACAAATAAATTAACATATAAAGTATGTTATAATTATAAAGGCAAAATTTCACAATACTACAATAATTCAAATTTGTCCTACGTAAGTAAGTAGAGATTAAATTTAACCTTAGGGGTTGTTTGATAATTGATAGGGCGTATAATTGTTATTTTCAAGTGATGTTTTTAGTGCGGAGACAATCAATTGTCATGGTAATGGTCAATTTAGAGGAGAAGGTGTGATGACCCAAAAAAATATGATCAAATTTGAACTATTTGCAATATTCTTGGGCAATGTAAATCATATCACATAATTTAGAGAGGTTTAGACTGACTTTTTTAAAGTAGCTTATAAGCTACTAAATAGCTTATTTTTATATATTTTAGCCGAAAAGTAGGTGTTTAAAAATACTTTTTGTCTTTCTCAACACTTTAAAAAGTAAAAAGTATTTAAAAGTCAAAAACACTTAAAATAAGTTAACTCAAACACCCTCTTAGAGTCAATTTGACCTTTTATTTGTGATGTCGCCAAGATATAGAAATATTTCGTATGAAAATACATAAAAGAATTATTATCTCTTATGTCTAAATTTGATTATAAAAAAGAAATATCAAGATCACTAATGTGTTTCACAATCGCGGACTATTTCTTTTGTTGCATGAGCTCTTAAACGACAACTCTAAGTTGTATTACTCTCTCTTTTGAATTGGTTTTATTTGATTATTGATAAATTTGTGTCAAAATAGGAAAAAGTCATTTTTCCTCACTTCATGTAATAATATACTTGCTTAATTAAAGATTATTTTTTCCTATAAAAATTATAATATTATTCTTTTTTACCATACTTAATTTGGAATCATTATACACCATCATACACATATTATATATTGAATTATACATATATTACATATTAGTCAACTATTTTTAATTTAATTAGTTGGGTGAACGGTTATTAAAGTTAATTCTTTATTTAAGATATAACCGTGTTAAGCGCAAATAATTTTACTAGTATATTATATTCTTTTGCCAGATAGTATATGTTTTTGAAAAATACTTTTAGATTTTATTTTAGTTTTAACTGTTCCAGGATGTGCATTTAATAATGTTTGGGCATATTTTGATATATCATCCATTAACTATTTGGCAATATTATAAAAGTAAGTATAAAGACTGGTCAAAAGGCTAACAACTCAGAAGCAAGGGCAACTGAAAGCTCCCACTGAACAGACCCCATGTGCAGAAACCATGTGCGTATCACATGCTCACAGCTCAATCCAATGCACTTTTGCAACTGGCAGAATCCATTGATCACACCCAAAGTTGACACCAATTTTTATTTAGATACTTTAATTAAGTGTTGTTCATTTTAAATACTTTATGTAGATTTTTATTGTGTTATTTTGACACTTTTTACTGACATGATATAGTAAGTGTGATACATTTATTAACAGGAGAGGCTTGTTTAGCCAATTTTTCTTTTATTTTTTCATGTTCTTCTCCATTTTTCAGCTACCATTTCCCCAAATTTAAACCTTCCACAGTGAATGATAATAGTCACACTAAAATGACAGAAAACTTTTTAAAAGTTTAGGATAGACTCATTTCAAGATTGAAGTATTTAAATAATCATGAGATATTTCTTGAAAGAATTTGATGTCTACAAATGGGTGTGAAATTGATTTTTGGTGAATTTCCATCAAACAAAGTAAATTCTTAGTAAAAACATCAAAGTTTATGACTTTATCACACACAGTGGCGGAGCCAAGATTTTTACTAAGGAAGTTCAAAATATGAATATGTTACATAGGAACTAGCCGAAGGGGGTTCAAAATATAAATATGTATACATAGGAACTAGCCGAAGGGGGTTCAACATCTACTATACATATATAAAAAATAATTTAAATCATATATAAATAGTGTAATTTTTTCGCCGAAAGGGGTTCGGATGAACCCCCTGAGCCTAAGGTGGCTCCGCCCCTGATCACACAACTAGCCTCCTTCAATTCTTTAAGAATATTTTTCATTGTTCTAACTTCAGCGTCAATGGAGTAACAGCTCATGTCATGAAAGTAATTTGACAGCTAGGCACACCACAAGAAAAGACAAAAATTTCATAACAGGAATATAGTGGAGAAGACGAAGGGAGAGGGGGGAGGGGTATGGTGAAAAAGATGATCGATGGGGGGTGGAGTATGCTGGAGATGACGATGTGATGTGGGCCACGTGTCACTAATTCATTGGTCACCCTTTTTTTTACTCAAATTTTATTGTTTAAGAATTATTTTGGACACAAATGACAAATGTCCTAATTTGATTCGACATTTTACACGTCATTTGGAGAGTGTAGCACACACACATTGTGTATTTTGTTGATTGTAAAAATGTGTCAAAATGACACAACAAAGGCCTACATGAGGTGTTTAAAATGAACAAGGCTAAATTGAGGTGTCTAAGTAAACGATGGTGCCAATTTTAGGGGACTGTCGATGAATTCCACCTTTGCAAATAAAAGTCTACACAATTGTTAACAACTACAATTTTGATTTAATTTCACAATTGAAGTCTGACTACTAAAATCGTACACCTTACTTCTATTTAATTTTTATGAAGGTAGAGAAACTATTATTAATAGACCCTCAATTCAAATAATATATAGTATTAAATTATTAAGAATTATTTAATATACAAATTAAATTATTTTAAAATTATAATTTTTAGATTAATTTATCCCATTTAAAAAATTAGATTAAATAATTTCAAATTTAATGAAATAAAATAAAATATTTCAAAATTAAATTTAAAATTAGATTTATAGTATAAATTTAATTCCAAATTTAATCTTGAAAATCTCATCTAACCTCACATATCAAATGATTCATTAGTAGGGATGACAATAGAACGGGGCAGGACGAATTTTAGGCAATGCAAACGGGGGCGGGAGTGGGCCGGGTTGAACTTGCTTTTTAGAAAACTTTACGGGAGTGAGGTGATGATGGGGCAGGTTGAACCAGTTAAAAAAACATTGCGGAGGCGGACGAAAATTTTAGCTTTTGAATACCTTTCACTTTAGCTTCATTTCTCTGATTCTTACCATTTCACTTCTTCATTTTTTTTTCGGGAATAATTCTTTTTACGTCACTTTTATTTTAGTTTGTAATTATGTTTCTTTTTGTTAGTGGATCAGTTACATAATCACAGGCCCACTAGTTGTATTTGTATAGGCTGGCCCAATAAGCTTTAACTTTGAGACCCGATCCACATTGTATTTTCTATTTCTGATTAGTTTGCTAATGTGTAAATATATAAGGACATAAGATATTTTGTGGATCCCTAGTTGATCATAATAGAATAAATCGACTCTTCTTTCTCTCCCTTTCTTCTTCGTCTTCTTCATATTGTGCTAGGGTTTTCCTGGTTATTTTTCCGCATTTCTCGACCTATGATCAGGTTAACATAGTATCAGAGCCTGGATTCCGGCTCTCTTCGCAATCAACTTTTTTTCGATCGTACCCGTGAACGCTGGTTCGAAGGATTTTGTACAGTGATTTCGCATTCAGATCTGGTAATCGGAGTTTAGCTTTATACGAAGACCTTTACTTCTTCAGGTCATAGAAGAAGCCTGGTAAATTTATTCAATTCTACTTCCGTTTTTGAGTCTTTCGAAGTTGTATCTGGGATTGTTCATCACCTGAAGCTAGGGTTTATCATTTCTCCATTATACAATCACAGTATTTTGCCTAGTACCTATTGCATCGTCGTGTAGCTGTTTTCTCGACAAATATGAGTAACAACAATTCCATTGGTGCTACCATTGTTGGTCAAACGTCTAATAGTACTGAAGGTTTTTCCCCTTTTACCATTGATACCTCTCTTCTATGTCTACCTGTCTGACAATCCTGGAAGCCAGTTGGTGGCTGTTCCATTTGCTGGCGATGGGTTCGTTCTCTGGAGAAGTAGCATGCTGACTTCTCTCTCGGCTAAAAATAAGCTGAGTATATTGGATGGTAGATCTCCACAACCTACACCAGACTCCCCTTATTTTCCTTATTGGGAGAGATGTAATAACATGGTTAAGGCGTGGATCATCAACTCAGTGTCTAGAGATATTGTTGTGAGGTAATGTGTCTTAGAACTTCTAAGGAGGTCTGGAATGACATAAATGAAAGATTTGGACAGTCAATGGGTCAAGATACATACAAATTCAAAGGGAAATTAGTTCTATAACTCAGGGTTCATCAAATATTGCTGCTTATTTCTCTAGACTTAGGAGTCTCTGGGATGAACTCAACTGTGCTTATGTTGGTCAACCCTGTACTTGTGGTGCCCTCTCCAAATTCATACAAGACCAACAAATATTCCAGTTCCTGAATGGTCTGAATGAAACTCAACCATCAAAAGTAGCATTCTCATAATGAGTCCTCTTCCACCCATCAGTAATGTATACTCTTTCCTTCTACAAGATGAGAGCCAAAAGGAAATAACACTTCCTGCTCCTAATTTTTCCAGTGACTCAGCTGCTTTCTTAGCTCCATACACTTCTTACAATAACAGGGGACACACACAGAGAGTTAATTTTGATCTCAAAAGGAACTATCCCCACAATTTAGGATGTTCAGGATATCCTATTAATCCAAGAAGTTTAGGTTCTTTTAGTCCTACTAGGAATCATACTCCCAATTCAGGAGGTTCAAATTCTTTCATGTTTTGCAAGTATTGTAAGAAGTCTGGACACCTGATGGAAAAATGTCATCGGCTTTATGGTTATCCTCAAGACTTCAAGTTCACCAAAGGCAAGAAATATGCTTCATGTGTTCAGTCTGAGGTTCCCACTACTCCACCTCCTGCTTCTTCTTCACATTACACTCCTCCTCCACATATAAGTTCAGCAGATCCTTTTTCTCATGGGTTCAACAAACAACGGTACCAACACCTACAGACTATGTTTCAATAGCAGCACATAAATCCCAACTATGGAGAGACTTCATTTGAAGATTCTGGTTTTGCTCACTTTGCAGGTTTGTTCACTGCTTATGCTGTAGATTCCATGAATACTCATGTGTGTGGTTATTCACAGATAGAAACTAATCCTTGGATTCTAGATTCAGGGGCCACCAACCATATGACCCCTCACAAACATCTCTTTCACAATTTGTCACCCTTAGTTAAACCTTTTTTAGTCACCCTTCCTAATGGTTATAAAGTTAACATTTTGTCAACTGGTTCTCTTTTTCTCAGGCATGATATTGTCTTACATCAAGTATTACTTGTTCCATCTTTTCACTTCAATTTAATCTCCATACATCAGCTCATCTCTCAATTAGATTGTACAACTCTTCTCACCAAAACTGTTTATCTTTTACAGGGCCCTTCTCTGAAGAGGCCACTGGTAATTGGTAAAGATGCAGGCAGACTGTACTATCTCCATACAGATACTGATCTATTTCCTGAGTCTTCAACCCCTTTCACTAGTTGTATTTTTCCTGTAAATGATGCTCTTAACAATTGTAATACTCCTGATTCAACATCTTCTGATTCTGTCTCTTATGTTGATGCTACTTGTAATTCCCTTCCTACTTGTGATCAAACTTCTACTGTTAATAAATCTGATTTGTTTTGGCATCAAAGGTTGGGGCACATGCCTTTTCATAGAATGACTTCTATTCCTTTTTTATCTGGAAAAGTATCTTCTAAACAACCTTTTATATGCCCTATTTTCCCTATGACTAGACAACAGAGATTACCCTTTTATGATAGTACTGTACATAGCACTGTCCCTTTCCAGTTAGTGCATATAGACATTTGGGGACCCTATAATACTAGAACTTACAATGAGTTCAGATATTTCCTTACTCTAGTGGATGATTATTCTAGAGCCATATGGACTCATTTACTCTCTTGCAAGAGCAATGCTCTCACTATACTCAAAGCCTTCACTACCATCGTTCAGGTCCACTTTCACTCTAAGGTGCAGTTTTTCAGATCTGACAATGCCTTTGAGTTAGGAGGTAGTTCTGAAGCTACTAATTTCTTTGCTAGTCAGGGTATCCTCCACCAAACCACTATTCCCCACACTCCACAACAAAATAGAGTTGTGGAGAGAAAACACAAACACTTACTAGAGGTGTCAAGAGCCCTCTTATTTCAGTCCAAACTTCCCCTTAAGTATTGGGGTGAGTGTGTCCTAACAACCACTTATCTTGTTAACAGAATGCCTTTTAGTGTTTTAAAGGACCTATCCCTTATGAAAAACTACATGGCCCGCCCCCTTATTATGATCACCTTAAGTCTTTTGGTTGATTATGTTTTGCTACCTCTCCAAAATTTGGGAGAGACGAGTTTCAATCCAGGACTGTTTCTTGTCTATTTTTAGGATATCCATGTGGCAAGAAGGGGTATAAACTGTTGTCTCTCTCTAATTTTTCAGTTTTTTGTTCCAGGGATGTTGTGTTTCATGAACACATCTTTACCTACAAATCTCCCAATCCTAGTCTTTTTCCACTTAGTATGCCTGACTTTGGGGATTTACCTTCTTCCCCACCATCTTCTATCCCTCCTTCTGTAGCTCCTTTTGTCTCACAACCAGTACCAGCACCACCCAACATTCATATCCCTGTTTCATCCAGTCCTACTCCTTTTAATACTGTCCATGTTTCATCCAATTCTATTCCTTCTAATATTGTCCCTGTTTCATCCAGTTCTGTTCCTTCTAATTATGTCCCTGTTCTCAGACAGTCCACCAGACATATTGCTAAACCCTCTTACATTTCTGATTTCATCTGTTCCTCTGTTTCTCCTTGTGGTCCAGTTCCTTCTTCTTCCAAGGTTCCTTCTGTTAATATTCATCTGCATGAGCCTCAATTCTACCAGTAGGCAGTCTCACATCCTGCCTGGCAGGAGGCAATGCTAAAGGAATTTTAGGCCCTTGATGCAAACCACACTTGGGATATTGTCCCTCTACCTCCACATAAGAAGACTATCCCTTGTAAATGGGTTTATAAGATTAAACAGAGGGCAGATGGCTTTGTGAAGAGATATAAGGCCAGATTGGTGATTAGAGTTGACACTCAAAAGGAGGGGATTAACTTCACAGAAACTTTTTCCCCAGTCATCAAACTTACCACCATCAAATGTTTACTCTCTCTTGCTTTCAAAAGAAACTGGACTGTTTTTCAGCTGGACGTTAATAATGCTTTCCTCTATGGTGACCTCCATGAGGAGGTGTATATGAAGGTACCACTTGGCCTTTAGGTGAGTCAGTCTCCATCCCCTTCCCCTTTGGTTTGCAAGCTCAGAAAATCCCTGTATGGCCTCCGGCAAGCATCCAGACAGTGGTTTGCCAAACTGTCTGAAGCTTTGCTTTCTAGAGGCTACATTCCCAGCAGAAATCACTACTCCCTTTTCACCAAATCCATTTCAGGTTCCTTAGTTGTGTTGGCTGTCTATGTTGATGATATACTTTTAGCTGGTGCTGATGTGTCTGAAATGACAACTTTGAAGTCCTTCTTGGATTCTCAGTTTAAAATAAATGATCTTGGTTCTGTCCATTATTTTTTGGGTTTGGAGGTGACTTCTCATCCTCTTGGCTACACTATGAGCCAACACAAATACACTTCAGACCTGCTCTATGAATTCAATTGTCATCATTTTACTCCTGTTGTGACACCCTTGGATCCTTCCATGAAGCTTTCATTGGACATGGGAGCTCCTTCTACTGATCTAGTCTTTACGGGAGACTCATTGGGAAACTAAATTTTCTGCAACACACACGACCTGATATTGCATTTTCTGTTCAACATCTTAGTTAGTTTCTCCAACGACCCCAGGTGCCTCATATGATGGCTGCACTCCATGTTCTCCGTTACCTTTTAAATGATCCAGCTCAGGGCATCCTTCTTTCCAAGTCTTCTGATTTTTCTCTCTTGGGGTACTCAGATTCTGATTGGGCTGGTTGTGCCTGCTCTCGTAAATTTGTCATTGGATTCTTTACCACACTTAGTGGTTGTCCTGTCTCTTGGAAGAGCAAAAAGCAGCCTACTATCTCCTTATCTTTTGCTGAGGCAGAATACCGTGCCCTCCACAAAATTGTTGCTGTGATCTCTTGGCTGGTTCGTTTGCTTGGTGACCTTGGCCTTCACATTGACAGTCCTACCCCCATCTATTGTGACAGCCAGGCAGCTATGCATATTGCCAAGAACCCAGTCTTTCACGAACGCACGAAACACATTGAGGTTGATTGTCACTATGTTCGAGATTGTCTGTCTGCTAACCTCATTTCTTTGCATTTTGTTCCCAGTTCCCAACAGTTGGTTGACATCATGACAAAGGTTTTAGCGGGGCATATTCATCATGCTATCCTTGGCAAGCTTGGTGTGTTCTCACCCTCCAGCTTGAGAGGGGTGTTAGCGGATCAGTTACATAATCACAGGCCCACTAGTTGTATTTGTATAGGCTGGCCCAATAAGCTTTGACTTTGAGACCCGGTCCACATTGTATTTTCTACTTCTGATTAGTTTGATAATGTGTAAATATATAAGGACATAAGATATTTTGTGGACCCCAAGTTGATCATAATGGAATAAATCGATTCTTCTTTTGGAATAAACCGACTCTTCTTTCTCTCCCTTTCTTCTTCGTCTTCTTCATATTGTGCTAGGGTTTTCCTGGGTATTTTTTTCGCATTTCTCGACCTATGATCAGGTTAACACTTTTCGATTTTCAAACTTATAAATGTAAACCATGTTTATTTTCTTTTCCCATTTATTGAAGAATCATTGAATTGAGTTGTTACTGATAAAATAGTTGTTAGAATTGTTTACAAATTTGGGTGTTTTATGGAGAAAAAAAACTATGAATTTTTAGTTTGACTAATCAAAGAGAAATTGATATTTTTTATTGTTTAATCTTTCCTTCTTTTCAAATGGGAAATCAATTTTAAAAATGTGTCATAGATATATAGAAGAGCTCAATTGAAACACGAAAAAGTACTACTCTAGTACTAAGAAAAATGAAAAAAAAAAAAAGAAGCAAAATGATGCAAAACAGAGGACAACGAATGGAAATTTATTGTCGAATTCATTTTTTTTTTAAAAACGAAAAATTTACGCATGACAAATTTATGTGGGACGAATTTATACGAAACGGAATAAAAATAGAAACTTTTGCTACGAGACAGGATGGAGCAAAGCGAATTAAAGTCTATGCAGATTTGCCCCGGCAACCGCCTCAATTTGCCTCATTATCATCCCTATTTGTAAGTACATTACTCAAATTCCAAACAAAAATAAACAATAATAGTAAGATTTTTCATTGGACCTTGGTCGAATGATCGTCCAGCCTTGGTACACCCCTTTGTCCCATGTTCTGTCAAGTGAGATTTAAAATCAAATCTAAATTTAGTATCCGTTTGAGCATGGAAATTATTTTTATGAAAATTATTTTTTAAATATTTTTTAAATTTATTAAAAAAATAATATTTGATTATGAAATTTTTAATTATAACTTAAAATTATATTTCAAATATGAAAAATAGCTCAAAATCCTTTTTTTCCTCTTTTTATTTTTTTTTTAAAAAATTATCTTAATTTTTTTATTTTTATAAGAATAATCTTATTTCTGAACTATGTTCTCACTGACAAATGTGGATGCTTGATTTCTGCGTGTTGAGTCTGTAGACTGTAATAACTAATGAAGGATTCATCTGATAATGGGAATGAAATTGTTGTCGCATTATCTTATATCTCTCCGGACTATGTCACATTTTTTATTTACACGCATCTTAAGAAAAATATTAACTAGAGTATAATTTAATTAAATTATTTTTATTTATTACTCCTCATTATTTAATGCTTCTCTTTTTTGTACTACATTAATATTTGTTCATATTTATGGCTAAGGGGTCATTTGGTACAATGTATTAGGATAAATAATACACGTATTAAATAAGGTATTATTTAGTACTTCGTTTGATAGGGTTTTGAAGCTATATTTGGTATCATAGGGTGTATAACTAATACATTTCAATCCATGGTATTAATAATACTTGAATTTTAATATATGAGATAAATTTAAACAAAGATCAAAGTACCTCCAAATCCTTTAACCATTTTCTATATCCTTCTCAATTTTTTTCAGGAAAACAAAAAAACACATTCACTATCATAAATTCATACAACTTTTCAAAATTTGATACACAAGAAGGTTGATGTAATTCTTCTAATAACTTTTACCAATGTGCAAACCAAGTAATCAATGTTGGTGCGGAATGTAAAAGAAACAATGTTGGTAAGAAACAATGTTGGGAGTGTAAAAGAAACAATGTTGGTGCGGAATGCAGAGATTATGAGTAAGAGAGAGAAGTAGAGAGTAAGTGATGGATGTAAGTGATGATTTATTTATGAGAGGAGTCCCTCTATATATACAAGTCTAGAGTGACCTTTACTATTCATGAACGACCTTTACTGTTCATGAATATGACTCTTGACCTTTACTATTCATTGGCCTTTACTATTCATATGGCCGACATATTATTCCTATGGCCGACATACTATTCCTATGGCCGACATACTATTTTACTACTTTATGACTTTTTACATATAAAAACAAACTACTTTACTTTTACATTTTACAGCTGTCTAATATATTGGCCGTTTATTTTGGCCGACACAAAACGACTAAACTTATTACAATAATTATATAACTGCTTTTGTCAATATCTTCTTTGTCTTCTAGCTTTTGGCCTCTTCTGCTTTTATTCCAGCTGCACTTCTGGAATGTAGTTGTCTTCTCCGTCACATTTCGTGCATAGATGATCTGGGTATTTTTGTCCTACTAATTTACAGTATCTAGTCATCATATTTTGTGAAATAAAATTTTTTCTGATAGCTCTTGTGGTAGGTGACTGCTCTGGTTGCAATAGGCTTAATATCCATTGGCGTAGTTCTTCCATATCTGCTGTCTTTAGTTCTCTGCAATTGGAATATATCATCGTTTGATCTCGGTTGTAGTAACTCCAAATTGCGTTTCTGTTTAGATAATTGTTTGATAATTCGTTCAAAATGGTAGCTATCCCAATAGTTCTTTTATTTGCATAGAATTCTGGGATGTTTATCCTTTGTATTTCTTCTTGTATTTCTATTTTCTCCGGGATTATCATTTTCTTGGTTAAACCTATCTTGATAACTTGTATTATAGGTTTGATTTCGTCGTATAATATCTCCGCAGTTGCTGAATAGAACTTTATATAAAATAAAGTGCCTTTAGTAATTCTTTTGTAATATAGAAATGCTTTGTATAGTTCTGGTATCTTGGATATTTCTTCACCTGTTTTTGTGTATACTGTACTTAACAGTCCATAATTGTAGCAAGTTGCTACTAGATTTGAATTGGTACGTGGTTGTGCTATGAGTTTATTATATCCCTGTAGGTATTGGGTTATGTAATCTTCATCCGGATTTTGGGTATTTTTAGCTCTGGGGTTTAGATTCAAAAAGGTTTGGATTTTGTGTATATTTTCTATATACGTTCTGGTGATATGGTTGTATATTTGTTTGTGTGAATCCAAACTGGTTCTATAGGTATTTACTTGTGGGGTAACAGGTATATCTTTTTGGGTATTTTCTGGAAGGTATGGTTTGGAGAATAGCTTATTCATATTGGCATTTGTATATCTTGCCTTACCATCTTCCTTTTTTGTAGTTGATCCTCCGGTAGATGTGCCACCTGCAGTTATATTTAACATCTTGTTATGGGTTTTAAGGTGTTTCCCAACGTCACCTTCTAGCTCCGCATGTTTAGAGTCATGCTGCTGACTTAGCTCCGCATATTTAGAGTCATGCTGCTGACTATTAGTTGTTTTTTTCAACATCTGTACTTCGCTTTCTATTTTCTCCATTTTTTGACAAAGTGTTGTCATAGTAGCTAGTATTTTTTCCAATGTATCCATATTAACTTTCTCTGGAGAGATAATCTGCAATGGAATTTTTGTCAGTTTTGATTACTTCAATTGTAAATGTAAAATTTAATATATTCAATACTAGTCTCCTTATTTCTTTTGTTGTAACTGAATCTTGTACCTTTTTGGTTATCCACCATTTTACCTGTGTATTGTCTGTTCTCACAATAAATTTATTGTATACAATATATGGTTCAAAGTTTAATAGACATTTGTATAATGTAAATAGTTTTTTCCTATTTATTTCTCATTTTATTTGTGGTTCTGTATATGATCCTAAGTAATATCTGCAATGATGTTCTATCTTTTCATTTTCATATTTATATTTTAATACTCCGCCATAGCTATGATCGCTAGAGTCTGTTTCTACTATGTATGTAAATTGTTTATTTTCATCTGGAAAATATAGTTTTGGTAGCTGTCTGCACATATTTTTAATCATGAATTATTAAATTCTTCTAAATCATTGAAATTATATCTTAAAGGTTTTTGGCTATTTTACGATCTAACTGATTTATGTTTTCTAATTTTTTGGTTTATTTTTTCAATTCCTTTTATCCATTCAGTTGTTTTTCTATTTTTGTTACTAACTATTTTTGCTCCTATTTTGTTGTTACATGGTGTTGTCTTTAAGTCTTAAATACTCTAATCCTTTTAGATTATCAATGGTGTCTTTTTGTATTTTAGTCAGATTATCCTAAATGTTTTGTCTGTCCTTTTCTTATATTAATATTTATTTTTATTAATTGGGTATATCGTCTTATTTTAGATCCAATTGTTGATAAGGTTATATCCAATTCTTTTATATGTTGGTGTAGTATTTCCTTTTGGTTACTACCTAGTTCTTTATCTTGTATAATTTGTTCTTTGTATATTTGTTTCTGTCCTAACAAGGTATCGTATGAATCAGAGTATAACTCTTTTAGTGTTTTGGCGTACCAGTATATTTCTTGGGTTAATATTATGTCTTTTTCGTATGGTCTTTTAAATTTCTTTCTAGATATTCTGTTCGTAGTATGATTAGAGATAGTTTGATGTATGATTAGGATTTCCATACAACGTGGTTTTTCGGATATCTTCATTTTATGCTTTTTAAACTCTTTTTATTATTATTCTCTTATTTTCATGTGTTATTATTAATTGTTTATTTTCTATACTATATGGTTTCATTTTTTCTAACCATTTTATTCCTAATATTATATTTTTTTTTCTTGGTATATTTCAAATTTTACTTTTATTGGTATTCCTCCTATAATTATTTCCTTTTTTACTATTTCTTTAGTATTTACTAATGTTTTTGGTAGGTCTGGACATGACTGGTTTTTTACTTTTATCTTATCTCCCATAACTAATTCTTTTGTTATGTTATTTTCTTCTTGTCTTATATCTATTAATATTAAACATTTTTGTTCATTTATTATTCCCGTTATATAGTACTGTTTTAGTTCCTCTTTTTGATGTTTTATTAATCTTGTAGATGATTCTTGTATTTCTGGTTCATAATTTATACTTGTGCTTTCATGTTTTCTACCTGATATGCTTAATCTCGGTTCATAGTTTATTCTTTTAGATGTACTTAATCTTTCTTTTACTATTTCTAAATCTTCGTCAAAATCTATTTCTTTGTAACTATAGTCATTTCTGTCTATTAGAGTAACTATCTTTTCAAAGGGGTTTTCTATTTTTATCCTATTTATTTTATTTTTTGCTGTTATTTTATGTTTAGTAGTTAATACATACAAGTTTTTACATCTTGCTGTAAATATCTTACTGCCTGGGGCTAGTTCTATTCCTGACATTTTCCAATATAATACTAAAGATTTATCTATATTTTTATCTGATACTGCTACTGAATAGTTAGCACTTATGATAAATTTAAACTTTTGGTATATTAAGTTTCCTTTAACTGCACTTATTATACTTTTTTCTATAGGTTCTATTATCCTATTATCTGCTAAATATATTTCTATTGGTGTATCTATTTCTTCTCTGAAACAAGCTTTTATTAATATTTCTGTTCCTCCTAGATGTACGTATTTTATTGGATCTCTTGCTTTTAGATCTTGTATTTCTTTATTTATGATTCTTCTACTTATTAAGGGTATTTTAGCTTTTCCTTGTGTATATTTACAATCTATTACATGTTCTTTTTGGCTTACTACGTAGTATTCTTCTTTTTGTCTTTTAAATAAATTTCTTATAATTGGTATACTAAATATTTTATCTACACTTAAGTCTAATTCTTTTCTTTTTATTTGGTCAAATATGTTATAATCAAATATTATTTTTTGATCCGTAGATTCATTATCTAGATATTCTTCTTTTTTTATTATTTGTATCTCTTTTTCAGTCATTACCTATTTCGCTTTCTTCTTCTTCTTCTTCTTCTGATATTTCATATATACTATCATCGCTATTTAGCTCATAGTCTATGTATTTTATTTGCGTATATTTTTCGTCTTCTTCGAATATTATCTCTGATATTTGTTTTCTTTGTGGGTTTCTTGGTAATCTACAATTTTTAGCTATATGTCCTAGTTTTCCGCAGTTATAACATGTACATTCTGTTAGCTTTCGCTTTGGTCTATATGGTCTTTTTGTTTTATAGTTTTTTACATAATACTTTCTCTTTGGGTTTATGTATCTATATTGAGATTTATATTTTTTATATCTCTTATTTCTTGAGTATGGATTTTTATAATAATTAATTTCATCTTTACACCCGAATTTAGGTGCTACTTTATTGTTACAACATACTAAATTTTTTATTAGAGTTTTCTCTATTTGTAGTTTTTCTCTATATTCTTCACAAGTATTAGAATACCAGTGGTGTAAATATTTTATTCTAGCTCCTAATGTATCTGTCAGTCCTACTTCTTTCCAATTTTTTATTATTCTTGAACTAAATGGTTCAGGTAATTTTGTAAAATATAATTGTCTGATTTCTTTACTTTCTTCTGTATCATATGATCCTTTGTAATAATATTCTTTAAATGCACATGTATATTCGTTATATTCGTCTATATAACACATGTTGCATATTTCTAATTTTATCATTAAATTTCTATTTATGATTTTTTCTCTATTTTGTTCTTCATATTCTGTCATTGTACTGCTAAATTCGTTTCTTATTGCTGTTTCATATTTTTGTAGTATTTCTATCGATGTTGTTGCAGCTTCGCCACTCATGTTTTTATTATTTCTTAACGTTTTTATACTTTCTTCTGTTAGATTTAGTAACCATAGTTTTACTGTTCCTATTAATGTTCTTTCTATGTATCCTGGTGCTTCTGCTATTTGTATTTTGTTGTCTACTAATTGTTTTGCTATGTATCCTATCCATAGTTGGATAACTTTATTTGTGTCTGTTACACAATCTAGATCTAAGAAGTTATATTGTTCTATTGATGGAATTTGTGTCCATTTTTCATTGTATCGTTTTTTCCCTATATCATCTTGTCTATCTGAGTTTTCATAACTTTTTGCATAGTATTTTGGACCAACCAGGTCTCTTTTTCCTTCTGATGTACTAGGTTTTTCTTCTACTTTACTCATATTTATTTCTATGTTTTCATCATTTTCTATATCTTTTAATAATTCAGTATATGTTTCGCTTGCTTCTGAATTTTGTTCTTCATTAGTTTCATTTATTTCATCTATTCTTAATTCTGGTTCTTCGTTATCTTCTTTTAGTTGTAATTCTTCTTTAAATAATCTTATTTCATTTTGTAATTTTTCCTGTTGTTCTTTTTCTTTTTGTAATTTTTCTTTTTGTTCCTTTTCTTTTTGTCTGTTTTCATATATTTCTTTTAACATTGCTAGTTCTTTTTCTAATTCTAATATTTTTGTATTTTTAATATTTTCTATTTTCTGTACTTCTATTTTTTCTTCTTGTTTTATTTTATTTATTTCATTCTTCCTGTCTATTTCTTCATTTTCTTTCATTATTCTTACCATAGCCGTTAAGCTATCTTCTAATTTAGCTGATTCTCTTTCTAGCATTAGGTTCATGGTTTCTCCTATTTTCTTATATCTTCTTCCTAGATTAGAAAATACTATTTTTATTTTTATTCCTTCTAGATTTTCAAAGGTTTTTTCTTCTATTACATATTCTTCCTTATTCATTTATAATTTGTGTTCTAATTTATATGTTAGTTTTTGTAATTCTATGTATAGGTAGAATATTTCCTTTCTTTGTGCCAATATTGATCTATGGCATACTCCTACAAATATGTTTTCACTAAGTCTTTGTTCTCTATGTGTAATTTCTTCTTTTATTTGTTTAATCATTTCTGTTGGTTCTTCTTCGTATTTATCCATTAAATGTTTTAGTATAATATTCCTCTTTTAAAGGAACTAATCTTTGTATTTCTTTTGCGCATTCTATAATATATTCGAGATATTCTATATCTTGAGTTTTTTGGTAGTCTTCTATATTACTTTTCATTAGGCTAATTGTTAAATTTATGTTTTCTACAGTTACCATCCAATAACTTAAATATTCGTAATTAATCATTAATCGGAATATCCTATTTCTAGATCTGAATATTTTTTCCCAATCGTTATCTATGTTTAAACTGTCTAAATCTATCTCATACCATCTCTGTTCTAATAATTCGTCTATTTTATCAAATATTTTTTCCCATATAATTCTTTTTAATTCAGTTATTCTTATGTCTTTTAGTGCATATAAAACTAATGTTTTATATTTATTTATCATTTCATTATGTAGACTTGTCATTTTTATGATGCTGCTTTTTTCTCAATTATTCCCTCTAATCATATTTTATGATAGTATACTTTTCATATAAGCTTACTATAAACTGGATTATTCTTGGACCATGTTTTTTCGTCACTACTAGCATTGTACTCGGCGTGGTACTCTTCTTCTTTAAACAACATTTCTCATACTTTGGTACTCCCTAAAACGGCTTCTTGCCTCAACGGTTTTCCCCTCATGATAGTACTGTTCTTAGAAGTTTTCTCTCCTTTCCAAACTTACCAGCAAACTATATAACATGCTTTTGAATAATTCCACCATATAGTAACAAATATAAAATTTATTCTACCATAATTATGATTATCAGGAATATGTGAGTTTAGCTATGCATATTCATATGACAGTATACCTGCTCGATATTTTCCTCGTTGGAGTTAGCTTTTTCCATGACTATTATATTTTTCTATCTAGCTCTGATACTAATGTTGGTGCGGAATGCAGAGATTATGAGTAAGAGAGAGAAGTAGAGAGTAAGTGATGATTTATTTATGACAGGAGTCCCTCTATATATACAAGTCTAGAGTGACCTTTACTATTTATGAACGACCTTTACTGTTCATGAATATGACTCTTGACCTTTACTATTCATTGGCCTTTACTATTCATATGGCCGACATACTATTCCTATGGCCGACATACTATTTTACTACTTTATGACTTTTTACATATAAAAACAAACTACTTTACTGACTTAGCTCTATCTTTTGTAATCTCGTTCCTATACTGTCCACTTTCAGAGAAAGCGTAGTAAGGATTGAGAGTATATCTGGAGTATTATCCTCCGTCTGTGTGCTTTTGTCTTGATAAGTAATCTTTTTGGTTATCCACCATTTTACCTGTGTATTGTCTGTTCTCACAATAAATTTATTGTATACAATATATGGTTCAAAGTTTAACAAACATTTGTATAATGCAAATAGTTCTTTCTTATTTATTTCCCATTTTATTTGTGGTTCTGTATATGATCCTGAGTAATATCTGCAATGATGTTCTATCTTTTCATTTTCATATTTATATTTTAATACTCCGCCATAGCTATGATCACTAGAGTCTGTTTCTACTATGTATGTAAATTGTTTATTTTCATCTGGAAAATATAGTTTTGGTAGCTGCTTACACATGTTTTTAATTTTTCTTATATGGGTTTTATCTGTATCATCAAAATGGTATTCTATGTCCTTTTTCAATTTTTTCTGTAACGGTTTTAAATTTTCTGCTAGCTTAGGTATATATTCTCGTACTTGGTTACTTGGTTAACTAGTCCTAGAAAGGATTGTAGTTTCTTCTTTGTGTCAAGCATTTCGTTCAATCCAATTATTTTTTGTACTATATGTGTTTGTATTTTTATCCCGTTTTTATCTATTTGTATTCCTAGAAATTCTATTTTTGTTTTTCATTATTTCCGCCTTTGCTTTGCTTAGACTTATTCCTGAGATTTCTATAATATGTATGAATTTCTTTAATAATCTTATATGTTCTTCTTGTGTTCTAGAGTATAGTAATATATCGTCTATATAGACTATACAATTTTCTAGCTGGTTAAAATAGTTATCCATAAAGTGTTGATATCTACCTGGTGCATTTTTATATCCAAATGGTAATACGTTCCATTCATAGAATCCTTGTGGTACTGTAAAAGCTGTTAATTTTTTAGATTCATCTTCTAGTTTTAGGTGGTAAAATCCTGATTTACAGTCAAATTTACTAAAATAATTATATCCTTGTATTTGTCTTATTTTTAATATTTTATTTGGTATTGGGTAGTTATATGTTTTGGTTTTTGCATTTAAATTTCTATAGTCTATGACCATCCTAGTTTTTCTTCTTTTTTGTTCACTATATTTATTTACTATAAAAGCTGGGCTAGAATGTTTACTATTACTTTCTTGTATATAGTTTTTTTCTAGTAATTCATTAATATGCATCTTAAATTCTTCTAAATCATTGAAGTTATATCTTAAAGGTTTTTGGGTTATAATACTATTTTCCTCCATTAGTTCTATTTTAACTTTTGTTTTGTGGTTTTCCCATCTTTTTAATGGTTCTTCACTATACAGTGTTTCTAGTTTATCTTGTATTGTTTTTATTTTGTTTATTGAAAATATGATTAATTCTATTTTATGGTCTAACTGATTTATGTTTTCTAATTTTTGGTTTATTTTTTCACTTCCTTTTATCCATTCTGTTGTCTTCCTATTTTTGTTACTAACTCTTTTTGCTCCTACTTTGTTGTTACATGGTGTTGTGAACCACCAATGTGTTTTCGTTATTGTGTGTGGATATAGGTTTTCTAAAAAGGGCATTCCTAATAGCATATCTTTTGTAGTTAGTTTGTAATTATATACTTCTCCTATTGTTAGTATTTTATCCCATATTTGTATTTTTATATTTTTTGCTTTATGTCTAATCATACTTCCTTCATTATTAAATCCTGTTACTACTATTGGTGTTTTTAACTTTTCCCATTTTTCTTCTGGTAAGCAGTTATATTTAAATATATTAGCTTCTGCTCCTGTATCTATCATTGGTGTATAATATCTATTATTATATCCTTCTACTATTATCTTTGCCAGTATATATATCTTCATTTTATACTTTTTTAAACTCTTTTTATTATTATTCTCTTATTTTCATGCGTTATTATTAATTGTTTATTTTCTATACTATATGGTTTCATTTTTCTAACCATTTTATTCCTAATATTATATTTTGTCTTGGTATATTTCAAATTTTATTTTTATTGGTATTTCTGTTCCTCCTAGATGTACGTATTTTATTGGTATTTCTGTTTTCAAGGCTCTAGTTGTTGGTTGTAATTCTGGTCTTAATAAGGATAAAATCCATTTTTGAACTTCATCCATATCTGCTTGTCGTAACTCTCTTGAATTGGCATAGATCATTAAATGATCTCTGGAATAATAACTCCATATGGCATTGCCTTGTAGATAATTTGTAGCTAATTCCTGGATAATTGTTGATATACCAATTATTCTTTTATTTGCATAAAAACTTGGTATCTCAACTTTTGGTATCTCTGCTTGTTGTGATATCTCTTCCGGTATAATCATTTCTCTAGTCAGGCCTATTTTGACTACCTGAATTAGGGGTTTTATTTCATCATATAGTATTTCTGCTGATGCCGTATAAAATTTAATAAAAAATAGATTTCCTTTTGTAATTCTTTTATATGTAATGAAAGCTTTGTGGAGTTCTGGGATTCCACTTATCTCTTCGCCATCGTATGTATATACGGTGCTAAGTAATCCGTAGTTATAACAAGTTCTAACTAGGTTTGAATTTGTTTTTGGCTGTGCTATCAGCCGGTTGTATCCTTGTAACTTTTGGGTTAAGTAGTCTTGCTCTGGTTTTTCGGGGTTAGTGGTAGATCTTGGGTTAAGGTTTAGGAAAGTTTGTATTTTGTATATATTGTCGATGTAGGCTTGGGTGATATGATTGTATATTTTTTTATCTCTGTGGAGGCTATTTGCATATGTGGTTGTTTGGGGTATGGCACTTGGTATCTCAGTGGGTTGCCTTTTGTGGGTAAATGGTTTATCAAATACTTTGTTCAAATTTGTATTTGTAAATGATTTAATGCTAGCTTTTTTATTTTCTGCAGCCTTGCTTGTACCTGCAGCTGTATTTAGCAAACCGTTATGGGTTTTAAGGTGTTTCCCAACGTCACCTTCTAGCTCCGCATGTTTAGAGTCATGCTGCTGACTTAGCTCCGCATATTTAGAGTCATGCTGCTGACTTAGCTCTATCTTTTGTAATCTAAAAGGAACAAAAAGAAAAATTACAAAAAGAAAAAGAACAACAGGAAAAATTACAAAATGAAATAAGATTATTTAAAGAAGAATTACAACTAAAAGAAGATAACGAAGAACCAGAATTAAGAATAGATGAAATAAATGAAACTAATGAAGAACAAAATTCAGAAGCAAGCGAAACATATACTGAATTATTAAAAGATATAGAAAATGATGAAAACATAGAAATAAATATGAGTAAAGTAGAAGAAAAACCTAGTACATCAGAAGGAAAAAGAGACCTGGTTGGTCCAAAATACTATGCAAAAAGTTATGAAAACTCAGATAAACAAGATAATATAGGGAAAAAATGGACACCAATTCCATCAATAGAACAATATAACTTCTTAGATCTAGATTGTGTAACAGACACAAATAAAGTTATCCAACTATGGATAGGATACATATCAAAACAATTAGTAGACAACAAAATACAAATAGCAGAAGCACCAGGATACATAGAAAGAACATTAATAGGAACAGTAAAACTATGGTTACTAAATCTAACAGAAGAAAGTATAAAAACGTTAAGAAATAATAAAAACATGAGTGGCGAAGCTGCAACAACATCGATAGAAATACTACAAAAATATGAAACAGCAATAAGAAACGAATTTAGCAGTACAATGACAGAATATGAAGAACAAAATAGAGAAAAAATCATAAATAGAAATTTAATGATAAAATTAGAAATATGCAACATGTGTTATATAGACGAATATAACGAATATACATGTGCATTTAAAGAATATTATTACAAAGGATCATATGATACAGAAGAAAGTAAAGAAATCAGACAATTATATTTTACAAAATTACCTGAACCATTTAGTTCAAGAATAATAAAAAATTGGAAAGAAGTAGGACTGACAGATACATTAGGAGCTAGAATAAAATATTTACACCACTGGTATTCTAATACTTGTGAAGAATATAGAGAAAAACTACAAATAGAGAAAACTCTAATAAAAAATTTAGTATGTTGTAACAATAAAGTAGCACCTAAATTCGGGTGTAAAGATGAAATTAATTATTATAAAAATCCATACTCAAGAAATAAGAGATATAAAAAATATAAATCTCAATATAGATACATAAACCCAAAGAGAAAGTATTATTTAAAAAACTATAAAACAAAAAGACCATATAGACCAAAGCGAAAGCTAACAGAATGTACATGTTATAACTGCGGAAAACTAGGACATATAGCTAAAAATTGTAGATTACCAAGAAACCCACAAAGAAAACAAATATCAGAGATAATATTCGAAGAAGACGAGAAATATACGCAAATAAAATACATAGACTATGAGCTAAATAGCGATGATAGTATATATGAAATATCAGAAGAAGAAGAAGAAGAAGAGCGAAATAGGTAATGACTGAAAAAGAGATACAAATAATAAAAAAAGAAGAATATCTAGATAATGAATCTACGGATCAAAAAATAATATTTGATTATAACATATTTGACCAAATAAAAAGAAAAGAATTAGACTTAAGTGTAGATAAAATATTTAGTATACCAATTATAAGAAATTTATTTAAAAGACAAAAAGAAGAATACTACGTAGTAAGCCAAAAAGAACATGTAATAGATTGTAAATATACACAAGGAAAAGCTAAAATACCCTTAATAAGTAGAAGAATCATAAATAAAGAAATACAAGAGGCTCAACTGAAAAACAAAGAGAAGGGTCGCCTAGCTTCTTAGTAAAATCAAATAGCTTTACGATGCTCAAAAATTACAAATCTAGTGTTAATTGTTACAAAGTTGACAGAGAAACATAAATTTTGGCTTTCATACTTTATATTTATATAGTATGGATCACATCTTTTCAATTTATCATTACCATCAAATAATTCAAGTGAGAATATTTTTTTAAAAAATCATTTTTAAGAATGAATGATAAAGCTTTGAAAAGAAAATATACAAAGTAATAGAATATAGAGGGTATTTTTATAAGCAAATAATATTTTTTTTTAAAAGATAAAAATACATGTTATTTTTAATATATCAAATCAAACACTGGATAATAAATAAGTTCAGCACTATTAATCTCAGTATTATTAACCCTAGTATCATTAATCTCAGCATTACTAATATTCTATATTATATTCAATACTATTCTTATACACTCTACCAAACGACCCCTAAGAGTAAAGGTGGAACCAAACAACTAATTATACCTTAATTTTTTAAAATAATAATTATTTTTGACCATCTATTTTTAGTAATGACAACAAGTAAAGTGGTCCGGAGTAGTAACTAGTAATATTATTGAATAGTACTCCCTCCGGACCCTTTGTCGCCTTATTTGTTTGTAATTTGCTATGGAGTACCTAACAAGATGCTTGAAGATTCTACAAGAAAATCGTGATTTTAACTATCACCCGAGGTGCGAAAAAATGCAGATTATTCAATTGGAGTTCGCGGATGACTTGCTATTATTTTGTAGAGGTGATACTTGATCTGTCTAGCTACTACATGATTGCTTTTTGCAATTCTCCAAGAGCTCGGGCCTGACTGTTAATAATTCCAAGAGTGCAATCTTCTTTGGAGGGGTAACTCAGGAAATGAAGGAGAGTATTCTGAATACAATTGAGTACTCGGAGGGTGTTTTGACAGTGAGATACCTGGGGTTCCCCTATGTACCAAGAGATTAAGTACAGGCCAATGCCAGCCCTTGGTAGATAAAATTACAAGTAGAGCCTCCTCTTGGACATCCAAATTCTTATCCTATGTGGGAAGGCTACAATTAATCAAGAGTATTTTGATTGCAATGCAAAAATTTTGGGCTCAAGTTTTCATTCTTCCAAAGAAAGTGGTACAAATGGTAGAAGCAGTATGCCGGAGATTTCTATGGACTGGCAACATAGCCTGGGAAAGAGTGTGTGCTCTACAATCTACAGGTCATAGATATGAGGCTATGGAACGAAGCCGCAATTAGCAAACATTTCTGGAATCTTTGCCAAAAGAAGGACAGATTGTGGATCTTGTGGTTACATAATTATTATATAAAAAGGAATCGAGTGTGCGATGTTTACCCAAAACAAGCATCTTGGCTTGTCAGAAAGATATTTAAGGCTCAAGGTACTCTTGCGGCAGCAGGTATGTCAATGGAGGAGGTGTTAAGGTTGAAGTCTTTCATTGTTAAACAGGTTTATCAACAGCTTAGAGAAATATACCAGAAGGTGCCATGGAAGAAACTCGTGTGTAATAATGGGGACTGTCTAAAGTGGATATTCATTTTGACGCTTGTCGTTAATGGGAGGATAAATACAAGGGATAGGCTAGCTAAGTGGGGTATTGGGAATATCGTTGCTTGTCCCTTGTGTGAGCTTACGGAGGAGTCAATTGACCATCTCTTTTTTTCTAATGCAATATCACAGCACCTGTATGGAGTAGATTATTGAGTTGGCTACAGATAAACAGGCAACCTATGAATTGAAGGAATGAACTTGCTTGGGCTACTAGTAATATGTCAGGAGAATCAGCGCCGACTCAATTATACAGGATGTGTCTAGCAAAAGCTGTGTATTTTATATGATAGTAGCGTAATCAAAAAGTATTTCAGGGGCAAAGAAGAAGTCTGGAGGGAATCATTCGTTTGGTGATACAAGGTGTGCAATATCGGGGAAGCAACAACAAGAAGCTTGAGTGCATTTTAGCTAGGCTTAATTACTACCCTTAGTCTTGGTTGTTTAAGAAGACATATAGTAGATGATCGGAGATCCTGGATGTGTTACTGAGAATAGGTGAGGAGTAGGTTGCACTGTAAAGGTTCAGTTTTGATTGTACATATTTATCTTGGTATTAAAAGTTGCTAGTTACTTAAAAAAAAATATGTTAATTATGTTATTTGGATTAGTAAAGCAATTCTTTTATATTAAAAAAATATAAAATTCAATTTATGACATTATTAATTATCCATTAGATATTACTCTTTTAAATTAAGTGCTATACGACAATTTATAATAAGACACGCATGACTATTTTAAATTGTAAAAAGTTAATATTATAATAACAATCATAAACCTGATGTAATTCTACAAGTGAATAGGATTTTCTTAAGCTAAAAATAAAACATTATAAATTCTTTTTAAACGAAAAAATTATTTGTGAGTTACTTCTAATATTTTTTAGCCCATTTCCGTATACATTATAGAGTATATCTGAAGTGTAGGAGTTTAGGAATAGAATCTTTTTATTAAAAAAAATATATCAGACGGCAAATTTCTTATATCTGCATCGATCGTAATTTTTATAAACTAGTATATTTTTGTCTCTTATTTTGGTTCATTTGGTCCTTTTTCAGTTCATTTAAGTTCTGAATTCTCACTTGACCATCCCACCTCCCTCGATTAGAGAACTTATAAATATTTTAATATACCTCAAAGGGAAAAAAACATTTTTCGTCATACCAAAACACACCCAATATTGGTGAATTAAGTAAACCAATTTAAAGTTAAAAAAATTACTGAAAAGGAAACAGATATTCTTTTTAAAATAGACTAAAAAGAAAAATAGGCCAAACAAATTGAAAGAAAGAAATGAATTAAAAAGGAAAGTAAGTCAAACAAATTGAAAAGTAACAAAATTAAAGCTAGAAATAAAGCTTTCCAAACCATGAAAGGTAGAAATAGTTATGCGAGCAAAGAGAGAAAAGTAGGAAAGGAAAAAAGAAAAGCATCTCAGAATGTTTTCCCCATGATTTTCTTCATTTAACAATCAAAGTGCAAGGATAACGATTTGGATTATTCATCATTGATGCCTTTCTCAGATGGTGAAGAAATTAGCATAAAAGAAATAAACAAAAAAAAAACAATTGAACAGATTGGATCTCAGTTAGAAAAATCTTCTTCAATCCCAGAAACTGGGAATTCTAGAAAGATAACGCAGTAATAAAACTAATCATCATTGATCCAAATAAACCTAACAAATTAAAAATGGATTAAACAACCTTGTTTAAATTAAAGTTTGAAATGCCTGGAACATTTTTTTCATTTCTCAAATTTTTTTTCACTTTCACATATATGTGTAGCCACGTTCAACAACTAGAATGAGAGCTTTGAAAGGGGATCTCAGCTATAGAGAAAAGTAATCTACAAATTTTCCAATGTGGAAATTTCAGAACTCGGATAAATTCTTTATTACATCCTCGATCCCATAACAAAAAAAATCACAAAAATAAGCAATAAATCCAAAGAAAATGGACACAAGTTATAAGGAAAAATATGGAAAGTGATAGGTTAGATCTCAGAAAAGTGAAATACCAAAAGAATTTATATATCCTCATGTTGAATATTTCAGTATTTTCTGTTTCCTCATCGATCCGTTAGCAAAATAGAGGGGAAAAACCACAAATAAACCGAAATGAGAAAATTAAACTAACAGTATGAGATGCAAATATACAAATAAAACTGCAGAAGAAACAAGTAAAGAACCGATTGGGCAGAGAGTTTATCAGATGTAGGAGACGAAGGGCGGCAGAAAAATTGGAGAAACCCTAGCGCCGATGAAAAGAAAAGATGGTACAGGCAATATTTATATAGAGACTTTGAGAAGCAGAAAGAGTGGAAGTTACGACGGCGTTTTAAGGGAGTCCTTCGCGAATTACGCACTTGAATGAACCCTAGCTATTTGAATTGCAAGACAAGTCCTCAGTTAATTTTTTTGGCCAGCTTCAACCTTGGACTTCTTAGAATTATTCTCGCCTACCTTTGAATTGGGCAAATACTCCTTCCATTCACTTATATTTGTTCGTTATACTAAAAATAAATGTGCAGTTTAAAAAATCTAGACATAATTTATCAGTTAATTTCTAATTTATTCTTATTATTAATTATAATTATTTCTCAATATATTAAATTTATTACTCTATCCGTTTCAATTTCTTTGGCTTACTTTCCTTTTTAGTCCGTTTCAAAAAGAATGTCTCTTTCCCTTTTTAGTAACTCTTTAATTTTAACTTTTCACATGACATATTCAAGATCACAAAATTAGAAAATAATTTAATAATTTGACATATCTTTAATTTAAGACCACAAGTTTCAAAAGTATATTCAAAGAGTGATATAGAAAAATTATCTTTCTATTTATTACTTGTATGCTAAGTCAATATTGAACAAGTAAAAATAAAATGAGGAAGTAGCAAATATTGCTCAACCCAAGGGTAGAGCCATAGTGCAGTTTATGAGTTGGATAGAATTCAATAATTTCGGCTCAGATTCTGTACTTATACTAAAAAATTCACTTGATATGTATAAATGTTACAAATCCTATGAATATGGATGTCCTTTTCATTACTTCTATTGGCTATTCATGTATCAATTCATTCATGTACCTAATAAATGAATTCATCCATTTACGTATTTGAGATAACAATTAGTGAACTATAAATAGGTTGTCATTCTCTTTTGAAAGATACAATTGAAAAGTACTGAATAAAGTAAATAAGAATTATACTCTCCTCTATCTTTTGTCTCATTTCTTGTTTAGTCTTTATATATCTTTCTCAGTTTTATAACACGTTATCAGCACGAGTCTCTAACCAATTGAGACCCGCTTAAATTGAAATTATCTTTTTTCTAAAAGTAGTCAATTTTCTTTCTGACTCAGGTATACATTTCTATGTTTATAACATTTTTAATAGGACTTTCGTAAATCTTGAGTTTGCAATTTAATTACTGCATACATGACTTACTTTTGATATTATTATGATATGACTTGATATAATAATCAATATGTTTCATATTTAAATTATTATGTTATTATATGCCCACTAACTTATATATAATTTTAAATTAAATACTACGTAATATTTATATATATATATATATATATATATATATATATATATATGATAGTAGGCTAGTTAGAATACTCTTAATTATTTTCATGTCATATGTTTATAATTATCATTTGTGTGTCATAAAGAATCATAATAATAATAAAAGAAACTTATAACTCTTTTGACATTAATTCCATTAAGATTAGTTGGTAAATACGTTTAAACCAATTAGAAAAAGAAAACGTCTTTAATATATGGTTTCAATATTTCATGAGTTCACATGTTTTGTAATCCTCTATGTTCCTACATATAATTTATTTTTCACTCATATTATATTTTATCATTTGAAATATTAATTTGCTACTTTTTATAAAGAAATCAACATGAGATTAATTTAACTATTTTTTTGTGATAGTTTTCACTATGTCAAATTTATCAAAGCTTGAATTCGTGGCACTTGACATTTCTCGAAAGAACTATTTGTCATGGGTACTTGATGCTGAGATTCACTTTGCTGCTAAGGGCCTCGGTGAGACTATAGTCGAAGGAAATGAAGCATCAAGTCAGGATAAAGCGAAAGCTATGATTTTTCTTCGCCATCATCTTGATGAAAGGCTAAAATATGAATATTTAACAGTAAAAAAATCATTTGAATTATGGACTAATTTGAAGGAACGGTATGAGCACCTAAGAGCCACGGTATTGTCAATGGCTCGTTATGAATGGATGCATTTACAGTTTCAAGATTTTAAGATCATAATTGAGTATAATTCTGTTGTATTCAGAACAACTTTCCAACTAAAATTATGTGGGGAAACTGTAAAGGATGAGGACATGTTGAAAAAGACTCTGACTACTTTTCATTCCTCTAATATAGTATTACAGCAGCAATACCGTGAAAAGGGGTTTTAGAAATATTCTGATTTGATCTCATGCCTTCTGGTAGTTGAGCATCATAATGCCCTTTTGATGAAAAATCATGAAGCCCGTCCCACTGGATCTGCTCCATTCCCTGAAGCAAATGTGGTAGCAAAAGATCAAAAGTCTGAAGAAAGACGGAATGATAATCGAGGCCATAATAATGTGTATGGGCATGATAAAGGCAAAAAATAATATAATAATCGTTGGGGTGGTGCTCACCGTAAAAGGGAGAACAATATGGGTTCTCAAAATAATCCTTCAAGAGGCAAATGCAATAACTGTCATCGTTGTGGCATGAAAGGCCATTGAAAAAAGATATATCGGGACCTGAATATTTTGTCAGGCTTTATCAAAATTCCTTCAAAAGAAAAGAAAATAAAGGTAGTGCCTCTTCTTCTAATGCCCGAGTGAAGTCACACCTGACTTATAATGCCGAGGCAGGGGCTTCTCAAAAATATGATGAGAATATTGAAGCAAATTTGACTCTGAAAGATGATGCTTTTGATGACCTCGATGATAAATATTACTCATTTAGAAGTTGAGGACTTCTTTGAGGATCGAAACTGAAGATTTGTCATTTAACTGGGGAATACATAATGTTGTTATTTTTATTAATATATTTTAATTATCTTGTTCTTCCTTATGTTAAAGTACTTAAATCTTTCAGTTTTTAGTTTGTTCGTAGTTCTTATGATGTACTTTTATTTTTTGTGAAGATTAATAAAATTTCCTAGTCTTCAGTTGGATCCAAGATGAGTAATGGAGATATATGCCTTTTGAATAGTGCCACAACTCATACTATACTAAGAGAAAAGAAATATTTCTCTCATTTGATTATAAAAAGGGCCTATGTTAATACAATATTTGGTAGTACAAAATTGTTTGAGGGCTCTGACAGAGCGGCCTTAGTACTACCTGGGGGAACAATGTTTGCCATTGATAATGCATTGTATTGTAATAAGTCTCAAAGAAACTTGTTAAGTTTCAAGGTTATTCGTCAAAATGGCTATCATGTTGAGACTGCGAATGAAGGAAATGTTGAATACCTTTATATTACTACAATAAATGCGGAGAAGAAAATTGTGCTTGAAAAATTATCTGCACTTTCTTCTGGATTGTACCATACAAGTATTGGTATGGTTGAATCACATGCCATAGTAAACAAAAAATTTATTGGTTCTAATAATTTTATCATTTGGCATGATCGGTTGGGCCATCCCGATTATAATATGATGCGCAAAATAATTGAGAATTCACATGGGTATACTTTGAAGAACCAAAATATTCTTCAATCAAAGGAATTTTCTTGTGCTGCTTGTTCTCAAGGAAAGTTGGTTATCAAACCATCAGTAGCTAAGGTTGGGATTAAGTCTGACAACGGGACTGATATCGGGACTGTCGGACCGGTATTAACCGGAACCGGATTGGTACCGGAGTCATCTTCCGTAGGATCGCCGGAAATCGGGACGGACCAGTACCGGGTGTACCGGGATTTTTACCCTTATCCGTCCCAGACCGGTACCTATCGGGACAGGACCGAACCGGTACCGGACCAGAATACCGGGTCCCGCCCCTTTTTTTTTTTTAATTAAATTAAAATTTGATTATTTATAATTGAAAAAGTTTCAAAATATATAAGTTATTTCAAACTGTAAAAGTTTTAAACTCTAAAAGTTTCAAAATATATAAGTTAAATTTTAAACTCTAAAAGTTTAAATTTCAAATTTTAAACTCTTAAAAACTTTTCAAACTCTTAAGTCTTAAGTCTTAAAAGTTTAAATTTAAATTTTCAAACTATAACTAACTTAGTAACTTACTTACTCAAGTTTGAAACTTTTTAAACTATATCAAAGTTTCAAATTTTAAACTTTTTAAATTTCAAATTGTAACTTAAGTTTGAAATATTTAAAAATTAAAATATATAAAAAAGATTTGTATTAAATTGAAGATAATAATTAAAAAAAATTAAGGCGAATAGCCTATAATTTTATTCATAAAAATTAAATAATACAATTGTATTACAAATATTAGAAGAGGACATAATCTACGCAGCCACCTTCTAGGAAGGGTTCTGTTTGAATTAGGCCTCGAACTATCATATTAATATTTGAAGCCTTGAAAATAGTCTTGACGTAGAGTTTCTAACAATTCCTTGGTAACATTTTCTGGAAGTGGTTGTTGTGCTTGATCCTCCAATGCATCCATGCCGTCTTCAGTAGAATTTACTAAAATATTATCTATATCATATTCAAATTGGGCAGGTAAACTAGGACGCCCATAATTCCTTCGCTCGGCATTGATCCAATCTCTAAACAATACTAATATCTCCAAGCTGTCTGATGCTAATGAATACCTATGCTCTCTAATTTGATATCTTGCTACACTAAAAGCGCCCTCCGAAGCTACTGAAGATGCTTGAATAGCTAACAAATCTTGAACCACCGGTTGAAGTTTTGGAAATGACTTGCCGCGAGCCCTCCAGCATTTCAAAAGTTGAGGTTTGCCTTGTGGATCCTTAATGCTTTCCGTTCCCTGATTAAGATATTCATCAAAATCATTCCTTTCATTAGAAGTAAGACCAAGGTAATTTTCCATCATATCATCAATATCATCTTCATTTGAATATCTACGCCTAAAACTTGTAGGTTCTACATTACGTACTACATTATTTATTCTACTAGAATTATACAAGTCATACAATTTTCTAGTTTTAATTCTTATGCTATCTTTTACATTGGACAAACTAGGTATTTTGTCAGATTCGTCAACTTCGTCACCTTGGTTATTTTGCTCATATATAATATCTAAAATATCTAAACTTGAATATATTCTTTCAACCATTCGTGCTGCACCTATTTCTTTGTAAGTTGGGTTTAATAAACAAGCAGTTAAATAAATTTGAGGAATAGGAAAAAAATATTTTCTAAATTTTTTAATCATTGCATTAATGGACTATTTAAACCGTGAAATATTTTTGTATTAAATTTTTTTATCAGAAATAGCACATATATTTGGTAAAATTGAACAAATAGTTGGATAATAAAGTCCAAATATTTGTTTTGTAGCTAAATAAAAAACTTTTAAAAATTCTTTAAGTTCATGTAATTCTTTTCAATCAGTGTCAGTAATTCTATAATCATTATTTGAATTATGAGTATTTCAAACCATTTATAAAGGCTTTCTATATTCATAAGCAACTTTAAGCATTTCATATAGGAGTGGGCATAAATACCAAAAAATTAGACCTAGCCTAACTAATTCGGTTCTTCGATTTTGGTTCTTCAGTTTTTCAATTCGGTGTTCGGTTTAGGGGTCACGATTCTTCGGTGCATCGAAGAACCAAACTTTTATTAATAAGGTTTTTTTAAAATATTTTAAAATCTAAATTACATTTAACTTTGGCCCAAAACTTATCCAACCAGCCCAGCCACATTTAAACTTTACTCTTTTAGCCACTTTAACCTAAATTACTTCCATAAAACTTCTTACTTTGAGTTTGTCAATTGTTGGCTTCACTGCTTTCCTATTTGTTTCTCGGACGACTTACATAAATGGCACAAGATATACTGGTGATCAAATAGAGAAGATAAAGTGACAAGTTGTTTATACTTTGAGTTGCACATTTAATTTGTTAAATATTTTAAGTTTTTTTAGTGTTTTATACTTTGATAATTTGATACTCATTTTATTTTTTATTTGCACCGAAAAACTATTTTAGAAACACCGAATTAAATCGAATCAAAGTTGAAAAAATTAGTTTGGTTCGGTGTTCGGTGCACACATTTTCAAAACCAAAAACTGAAGAACCGAACCAAAATTTGATAAAATCGAACCGAAGAACCGAATGCGCACCCCTAATTTCATATAAAGAATTTCATCTAGTAGACACTGTTTTTGAAATTTTTCTAGGGGGCATTTCTAATTCTTGACAACGGCGTTCAAACTCTACACGTCTAGACTTTACTTGACATTTAAAAATAAAATGACATGCAGCTTCACATTTTATACAACCATCATTATACATTGCTATACCATCTCTGACAATCAAATTATATATGTGTGCAACACACCTAATATGAAAACCGTCATTATAAATAGGGCAAAGTGCCGGTTTTAGTTTATCAACAACATTTGTATTATTAGAAGCATTATCAAGGGTGACACTAATTACTTTATTACAAATTCCATAAAATTCTAAAACATCTATAATAGTTTGAGCTATGTAACTACCGGTTTTCAGCATTTCACAATATTTATAACCTAAAATTCTTTTTTGCATGTTCCAATTTTCATCAATCCAATGATCAGTAATAGTGAAATAATCGTTACCATTAGGACTACGACCCATATCAGAAGTGATAGCCATTCTACAAGTATTATAGTTAAATAAACAATGAAGATATTGTAAATGTTGTCCTTGATAATCAAAAATAACTTTTTTAATTGTATTTCTTGTAAAACCTGTGAAAGATGGATTATACACTATTTGAATATAATGAATAAAACTGAGATTTTCAGCAAAACTAAAAGGCAAGCCACAAACAACAGTCATTTTAGCTGATTCTTCAAGATCTCTTTCTCTACTATAACTGCGATGTGTACTAGGGCCAGAAACATTAGAAGAGTTTAACTGTGTTTGGATCATGTTAGAGGCCCCTACTCCTACAGATGCATCGGGAAGGGGAGTACCATGTTTTATTGCATCGGCTATAGCCTGAGCTTGCAAAAAATTATTTTTACAACATCCCATCAAATGATTTCTTAAATGTCCCGTCCCACCCGACTTTCCCGTAGTTTTATGATTCAATATACATTTACATTTTTTACAAATAGCTTGAGTTTTATCCTCATTTTGAGTCATAAATTGCCACACAACAGATCTTTTAGGACGTTCAGCCTTGGGCTTAGCCCTAGTAGGATGTACAGGGAGAGTGGGAGTGGGGAGTTCAGTAGTGGGACTAGTAGCCGTAGGCGTCTCTGTTTCATCATCATCATAAGTATCATTACCATCATATTCATTATCATATTCTATTTCTTCATATAGTTCTTCATTAAAATTACCAAACCTTGTCCGTAAAGATTCATGATCTAATTGAGTATTGCTATCAAAATTAAAAGGAGTTTCATCAACATGTGTAAAATCATCCGTATTTATTCTTAATTGAGGCAATTGTCCAGTTTTAGATTTGGATTTGGATTTAGAAGAACTACCGACTTTATTTTTTTCGGTTACTGCATTAGTCAACCTACCAAAAAATATTTTTTTACCTTGGCCGATATTTTTATCACTGAATTCCATATTAAAATATTAAAAGTAAGCAAATAAATAAATACGAAAATTAAATGCAAAAAAATAAATAAATAAAGAGATGAAAATTAGAATGAATATATCAAACGTCTGCGTAAAAATAAATGTGTATAACCAAAAGCCGAAATTGATAGATGAAACTTGAAGCTTGAAGATTGCTCCAAAATAATTCACCAAAACTTTCAAACTAATAAAATTAACAATTTAATAGAGACTAGAGAGTAGAAGACTTGAGAGTTGAGACTTGAGAGAGTAGATGAAGAAGAAGAATATTTATGTAGTAAATAATGAAGGGGTGGGAGGTTTTTATAGTTAAAAATTAGGACTAACATGTATTTTTAAAAACTTTGGGGTATTAAAAAAAGTTTGGGGGGTAGGGGGTGTTTTGGGTGAAATGACCATTGGGTGGGGCTCACTAGCCATTGCCAACGGCTAGCCCAACGGTCAAGTGAATAAAAAAATAGTTGAATTTTCCTGCCCAAAATCGGACTGGACCGATACCGGTACAAACCAGAATGGGATGGTCCGGTAGAAAACCCTCTTCCGTCCCGTTCACCATCCCGGTATCCCTCTACCCCTACCCCAACCGGTAGCTACCGGATCGGTACGAAATCGGTAACGGATCGGGATGGACCAGACCGATACCGGTAGCTCCCGATTCTGTTGCCAGCCTTGGTTGGGATTGAATCCCATGCATTTCTGGAACGCATACAGGGTGATATATGTGGGCCTATTCACCCTTCAGGTGGACCATTCAAATATTATATGGTCTTGGTAGATGCATCTACAAGATGGTCACATGTGTGCTTATTATCAACTCGTAATATGACTTTTGCGAGATTGTTGGCTCAAATTATAAAGTTAAAAGCACAATTTTTAGATTATGCAATAAAGACAATTCGTCTTGATAATGCTGGTGAATTTACGTCTCAGGCCTTTAATGATTATTGTATATCCACTGAGATAACAATTGAGCATCCAGTTGCTCATGTTCATACTCAGAATGGTCTAGCAGAATCATTGATTAAACGTCTTCAATTGATAGCTAGACCATTGCTAATGTGGGCAAAATTGTCTGTTTCAATATGGGGGCATGCTATTTTGCATGCAACAACACTTGTGCACATAAGGCCAACCAGTTATCATGAGTTCTCCCTACTACAGTTGGCTTTTGGTTAGGAGCCAAACGTTTCCCATCTCAGAATTTTTGGATGTGCAGTGTATGTTCCTATTGCTCCACCACAACTCACAAAGATGGATCCCCAAAGAAGGTTGGGGATATATGTTGGGTATGAATCTCTTTCTATTATAAAATATTTGGAGCCAATGACTGGAGATTTATTTACGGTAAGATTTGCTGATTGTCATTTTGATGAATCAGTATACCCAACATTAGAGGGAGAACATAAGCAGTCGAAAAAGGAGATAGATTGGAATTCGTTATCACTATTTCATTTAGATCCTCGAACAAATCAATGTGAGCAAGAAGTACAAAAGATGATTTATTTGCAGAATATTGCAAATCAACTGCCAGATGCATTTACTAACCTTCCAAGAGTTACTAAATCGCATATCCCAGCTGCAAATGCTCCAGTTCGAGTTGATATCCCGATAGGACAAACTGTTAAGGTAAGTGAGTCTAGACCACGTCTAAAATGGGGTAGACCAATTGATTTCAAGGATAAAAATCCTCGAAAAAAGAAAGAAAGAAATGATCATAATGTGGGGAAAATTGCTTAAAAAGAGCCCCGAGTCATAACAGATGATGAAACCACAGGAGGTCCATAATGAGAATAAAGAAATCTCAATAAGTTATGTCTCGACGAGAAAAAGGTGGAACCGAAATGATATTGTGGTTGATAATATTTTTGCCTATAATATTGTTGTTGAAATAATGCAACAAGATAATGATTTTGAGCCAAAGTCTATCGATGAATGTAGACAGAGAAATAATTGACCAAAATGAAAGGAAGCAATTCAAGCAGAATTGACCTCACTTGAAAAACGTGAAATTTTCAAATCAATAATCTGAATACCTGAAGGTGTCAAGTCAGTGGAATACAAATGGGTCCTTGAACGAAAACGTAATGAGAAAAATAAAATCGGTAGATATAAAGCACGACTTGTGGCACAAGAATTTTCGCAAAGACATGGTGTTGATTATATGGAGACATATTCTCCTGTAGTGGATGCAATCACTTTCAGGTACCTGATAAGTATGGCAGTGCATGAAAAACTTGATATGCGCTTGATCGATGTTGTCACATCCTATTTGTATGGCTCACTAGACAATGAAATCTTTATGAAGATTCCTGAAGAACTCAAAATGCCTGAAGCATGCAAAGACTCTCGAGAGACTTGTTCAATAAAGCTTCAGAAATCCTTATACGGACCGAAACAATCAGGAAGAATGTGATACAATCGTCTTAGCGAATATTTGCTAAAAGAAGGGTACAAAAATGATCCTATTTGCCCTTGTATTTTTGTTAAAAGGTCTAAAACTGAATTTGTCATCATAGCTGTTTATGTTGATGATTTGAATATCATCGCAACTCCTAAAGAGCTTTCAAAGGCAACAGAATATTTGAAGAAAGAATTTGAAATAAAAGATCACGAAAAAATAAAAAAAATTCTTGGCCTACAGATTGAGCATTTAAATAGTGGAATATTTGTCCGTCAGTCTACATATACCAAAAAAATACTACAGAGGTTTTATATGAATATGACACATTTATTGAGCACTCCGATGATTGTGAGATCACTTGATATAAATAAAGATCCATTCCGACCTCAAGAAAAGGATGAAGAACTTCTTGGTGATGAAACTCTATATCTCAGTGCTATTGGGGAACGAATGTACCTTTCCAATAATACCCGACCAGATATTTATTTTGCAGTAAATTTACTCCTCTCCAATAAGAAGACATTGTAAAGGTGTTAAGCATATATTCAGATATCTTCGAGGAACAATTGATATGAGATTATTTTATTCTAATGCATCCAAGTCAGAAATGATCAGTTATGTAGATGCAGGATATTTGTCTGATCCACATAAAGCTTGATCTCAGACATGCTATTTATTCACATATGGAGGTACAACTATATCATGGCGTTCCATGAAGCAAACAATAGTTTTCACTTCTTCAAATCATGCAGAGATAATTGCCATTCATGAAGCCAGCCGGGAATACGTATGGTTGAAGTCAATGACTCAACATATTTTATAATTATGTGGTCTTTCTTAAACAAAGACTCCAACAATATTGTATGAAGATAATACTGCTTGCATAGCTCAGTTGAAGGGAGGATACATCAAAGGAGACAGAACAAAGCATATTTCACCAAAGTTCTTTTTCACACATGATCTTCAACAGAATGGTGAGATAAATGTTCAACAGATCCGTTCGAGTGATAATCTTGCTGATTTATTCACTAAGGTATTGCCCACATCAACTTTTGAGAAGCTGAGATACAAGGTTAGAATGCGTCGTCTTCAAGACATCCAGTAAAGTTTTCATTAGGGGGAGTAAAATACGCGCTGCACTCTTTTTCCCTTAACTAAAGATTTTGTCTCATTGGGTTTTTCTGGTAAGGTTTTTAATGAGGCAGCACTCAAGGTGTATCAGAAGATGTGTGTACTCTTTTTCCTTCCCTAGGCTTTTTCCCACTGGATTTTTTCCAGTAAGGTTTTAACGAGTCACATTATCTATGGACATCCAAGGGGGAGTGTTACAAATCCTGTGAATATGAATGTTCTTTTCGTTACTTCTATTGGTTGTTCATGTACCAATTCATTCATGTACCTAATAAATGAATTCATCCATTTATGTATTTGAGATGACAATTGGTGAACTATAAAGAAGTTGTCATTCTCCTTTGAAAGATACAATTGAAAAGTACTGAATAATGTAATAAGAATTATACTCTCCTATATCTTTTGTCTCATTTCTTGTTTAGTCTTTATATATCTTTCTCAGTTTTACAACAATAAATAATTTATTTACATCTTTTTTAAAATTTAAAACTCATAAACTCATTTTTTGAAATGAGTCAACCCAGGAACAAACACATACACAAAATATATCTTCAATATATCGAGTAAATTCCTTAAATGGTCACCCATGTTTGAGAGTTTGCCTTAAAATATAACTTTTGTTTATTTTAGGATTACGATATCACCCAACTATCTATATTTTCCTCAAAATATACTTGACACTGAAAAAATCCTTCTCTCTCCTAATTGGATGTCATGTCACAATAATCTTTTTTTAATAACTTATTTATACCAACCCAAAACTTAGAGTTAATTCCCTAAATGGTCACTTTAGTTTTGAAAATTCTCATTAATTCCTATTTTATTATTGTAGTAAATAAAGCAAAAAGTAATTTTTGAAAAAGATTCTCAAAATTTAAGTAATCATTTAGATAATTTACTTCAAAATGATATTACAAGAGAATTAACGAATCCAACTTTTACTCTGCAAAGAAGAGATAGGACAATAGATTTTTTCATACTTAATATTTTATAATTTAATTGAAGAAAAAAGGGAGTCGATTAATCTGGACGAACATAATGTTCATTTTTTCTTTTTAACCAAAATAATAATAATACAAGTATATATTTTTATTTTCCAAAAGAGATGAACAACATACTTTTTCATATTCAAAGTTTTAAACTTTTAATCGGAGGAAAAAAAGGCGTAAAATAATTTTGATTAAAATGTGTAAAAAATAATACATTTTGAAAAAGAGATGGACAAAAGACTTTTCATATTTAAAGTTACTAATTCCTAAGAATGAAAAATTCCTTCTTAATAAATAAATAAATAAATTAATTAATTTATTTACAAATAAGATTATAACTTTTAATTATATGAGTTTGATGAGTTAAATAAATTTATTATTTAGAACAAGAAAGGCTAATGATATGGCATGCCAATTAGGAGAGAAAGAGGCTTTTGAGATATTTAATATTGTTTAAGGAAAATAGTAATAGTTGAGTAATATTATTGTCCTAATTAATAAAATAAAAAGTGATTTTAATGAGAATTTTCAAAACTTGAGTGACCATTTAGGGAATTAACTCTAAGTTTTGGGTTAATTTAAATGAGTTAAAAAAATTGTTATTAAAAAAAATTAACGTGACACGGCATCCAATTAGGAGAGAGAAATGTGTTTTTAGTATCAAGTATATTTTGAGGAAAATAGGGACAATTGGGTGGTATTGTAGTCCTAAAATAAACAAAAATGATATTTTAAGTCAATTTCCCAAACATGAGTGACCCATTCAAGGAATTTATAGAAAGAACTTAAAATGACTAGGGAGTGACATCATTTTCTCTTCTAAACTAGCTCAATATATACGAGTGTTATTCAGTGAAATAACTCATTCACTTGCTTTAACTACTCATGCCATAAATATAGGAACATCAACTCCACTCTGATGGATTTTTAAAGAGCGAGAGAAATAATTGAAATTTTATAAAAAGAGTTTCAAGAGCCAGGATACATGTCAGTTTCATATGACCAGTTGGAGTGGCACAAGATCTACCTCTTGACTTGCGTATAGATACTGATTCATTCTTCTTTCTTCTCTTTTTACCTCTCCCTAGAAGCTCCCACCCCTTTTGTTCCTTTGGTGATTCAAACTCACAACCTTCGAGTTGGGAGCAAGGGAATACTGATTCATTCACACAACAATTTGTAAAATAAAACATTCTTATCCGGTTAATGATTAATGAGTGACAAACCCAAAATTAGCAATAGACATTTACCTATAAAGAACTCAAATTTGAATAATCAATTCACATGGTATAAAGCAATACTTACATGAGAAAATTGAATGGAAGGTGACTCTTAAGTCTCAAAATTAATTTTGGTGACATTGACCAAGCCTAATGGTCAAAGACACTTAAAAAATTAGTTAAGTTAATTGAGGACTCAATTAATATTTTTAAAACTTCTTAATCTTTTTAAAACTACAAAAAGACCCAACTCAACTCCCCCCAATTCTCTTTCTTTTCCTCTCCCTTAACCGATCAAATTGGTTTCAAATTTTAAAAAATCTCATCTCCCCAAAGGCTCTCAACTGTTAAGGACGATTTTGCTCTCTTCTTCTTCTTCTTCTTCTTCTTCTTCTTCTTCTTCTCTGTTCTTTTCCCGACGAAACAGGGGAATCGATCTCCCTTTGCTCTTTCTATCTCTTTTCAGGTAAAGTCTTCTCTTTTATTTGGTTCAAAAAGTTGAAAAGTTAGGATTTTTAAAAAGTTGAGGTTTTGATTAAAGAAGAAAAAGAAGAAGAACTGAAACTGAAACTATGGGTTGATGATTTTGTTGTTTTATGCTTAAAAATGAAAAAAACCCTAATTTGTGGTATTTGTTTACACTTGATATGATTCTATATTTGTAAATAGTGTGTGTATCTTCAGTGAAATATGAATTTTTATTGTTGTTGTTATTCTTGTTCTTGAACATTGTTGTGAAAGTAGTGAAATTTTGATTTTTGCAAGTAATCTATTGCAACATATTAGTTGATATGTTTGAGCAAATAGTTGTTAAAATTTGAATTTTTATTGTGTCTTGAGTTGTTCTTGTTGTGTCTTGTTGTTGTTCTTGTCTTGTGTTATTATTTTTAATGGAAGTGAAATTTTTGTTATTGTTGTTGTTGGAATCTGTTGCTACAGTTGTAGAAGGGTTTTGCATCTCAAAAAGTTAGGCTTTTTGAAAATAATATTTTTGGTTAATGTAAAAGAAGAAGACTTGAACTGAGTTAACAAGAAGAAGATTTGAACTGAGTATTCTCCTCAAAGTTAGGGTTAATGTTATTCTTGTTCTTGTTCTTGAACATTATGTTGGTGTTATTGGTGTTGTTGTATTGGTAAATGTTGGTGTTGTTGTTGTTTTGTTGATTTTTTTGAATTTTGTTGGTGTTATTGATGTTGTTTTATTGGTAAATGTTGGTGTTGTTGTTCTTGTATGGTGTTGCTCTTCAAAGTTGTTATTCAAGTGATAAATGTTGATTTATGTTGATGTTCTTGGTGTATTATGTGGTAAAATTTTTGTTAATACCATAACAGATGTATAATATGTTGCAACAAATGCTTTATCTGTTGCACATATTAAGCATATGTTGGAAATAACTATACCATCTGTTGGAACATATGAGTCATATGTTGGATGAAATCAAAGCAGTAACTACTGCTTTAATTTCATCCAACAGATGGGTCATCTGTTCCAACAGATGGGTCATTTGTTCCAACAGATGGGTCATCTGTTAGAAACATAATAAGAGTAAACCAACAGATGGTAAATGTTGGTGTTGTTGTTGTTTTGTTGATTTTATTGAATTTTGTTGGTGTTATTGATGTTGTTTTATTGGTAAATGTTGGTGTTGTTGTTCTTGTATGGTGTTGCTCTTCAAAATTGTTATTCAAGTGATAAATGTTGATTTATGTTGATGTTCTTGGTGTATTATGTGGTAAATTTTTTGTTAATACCATAACAATGTATAATATGTTGCAACATATTAAGCATATGTTGGAAATAACTATACCATCTGTTGGTTTACTCTTATTATGTTTCCAACAGATGACCCATCTGTTGGAACATATGAGTCATATGTTGCTACTGCTTTGATTTCATCCAACATATGACTCATCTGTTGGAACAGATGGGTCATCTGTTCCAACAGATGGGTCATCTGTTCCAACAGATGGGTCATATGTTCCAACAGATGACCCATCTATTGGATCAATTATTTGTACATTTTAAAATCATTGTTATCTTATTTTTTTAATGATGCACAAATCAATCATTGACCTTTATTTTACTCTTGTTTGTAGATAAATGGCTCCCACTGAAAGAAAAGGAAGTGAATCAACTCCAAAGAAAGGAAGAAGAAAAATAGCTAGGATACATTCACCACTAAAAGATCTTGCTATACAAGCAGTATCTCAATTAGAAGAAGAAGTCTCTTCTCAATCAGCTTTAAATATAGAAAAAGAGAAGGAAAAAGAGAATGAAATAGAAAAAAGTGAAGAATCTGGAGATTTAAGTAAAGATGAACAAGGAGATGAGGAAAGTGAGGAAGATGAAGGAAGTGAGGAAGATGAAGGAGAAAGTGATGAAGATAAAAACTCAGTAGAGGAAGAAGGTGTAGATAAAGAGAGGGATGGAGAAGATAATGAAGTAGAATCAGAGGAAGGAGGAAAAGGAGGAGATAATAAAAGTGAAGATGAGGAAGAGGAACACCTTGATCCTAACAGTCCTTCCACTGAAGAGTGTGTCAAAACATTTTGTATTGATAATTTTTCTGTGAGAATGCAGTGTGATGGTGTCACAAATTTAACTGGTGATTGTGTGATAAAGTCAACCATGGGAAAATCTTTTGACACCTTCAGAAAAATACTTCAAGAACAAAAATTGGATGATTATTTCAGAAACAGCTGCTTTGGGCAATATCTTGATTTGCCAGAGGATAATAATGCTCGTTTTCAAATGACCATGGTGTATGATCTTCTCAAACGTAGATTTATATATGAGAACAATGATAAGATGGATGAAGTCTGGATCAACTACTGTGGCATGCCACTTTGTTTTGGGTTGAAGGAGTTTGACATAGTTAATGGACTAAAAGGCTTTCAAAGAAGCATAAACATTCATTGTGCTTGGTTTGGTTTGTACATAATATTCTTTGGGCGAGAGACGTTAACAACAACATACCACTTGGTTTAATAAAGCTCTCGGAAGATCTGGAGGCATTCAATAACTACCCTTGGGGTCGTGAAAGCTTCATAATGACTGTCAAATATTTGTTGACTCCGTTAACGCCAAAGACAGCCAACTTATATGGCTTTCCATGGGCTTTCATGGTAAATATTTTATTTTTGTGTTTTAATTTTTTTTATTGAATAATATTTTTAATTTTTAGCATAATGTTTACAGGCTTGGGCATTTGAAGCCATTCCTTATCTCCGACAACAAGTGAAGGACTATCAAGAAGAGGTTTCTAGTCCTAGAATTCTGAGATGGTTGTCGGTCAAGAACGATAAAAGAGCAAAAGTTCTTGATCTTTTCAAACCACCCGAGGAAGCAGTAAGTCTACTTTTATAGAGATTAATTTGAATTTATTTTTTCAAAATTCACATCTGTTGTAACACATTAACATCTGTTGCAACACATTAACATCTGTTGCAACACATTAACATCTGTTGCAATAGAATTCAATTATGAGTTAAACATTATTTTAATACATTTAATTGTTGATTTTAGATTGTGCATCCATGGCTTATCCCGACTAATCAAGAGTTAAAGATGCCATTCC